>OU015500.1:113538146-113750052 GCA_907164885.2 Dolomedes plantarius
AGCGGAAACAATGGAGGTTGTTAGGGTTAAGCCCCTAACTTTATTTCTACTGATCAGATATACATAATATATAGCCTATGTCCATCTGGAATAATGTACCTTTCAAACAGTGAAAGAATTTTTCAAATAGGTACAGTGGTTCTGAAGATTACCCTCCACGTACAAAATCGCTCTCTCTTTATATATAAGTATATATATATATATATATATATATATATATATATATATATATATATATTAAAAGTATAGATAATATTATTTTACCGACATGTATAATACTGAAATATTTTTACACAAATCAAGTTTATTATGTATATTTTGCATATATTCTACCTCTCTCAAAACTAACGAAATTTCAAGACATGGAATAATATCCTGTGTATTCCCCAGCAATGGAAATACTCCATATATTAATCAGTTTTCGAATGAATGAGAGCTGAGGAACAGAAATTTGGAAAATAAATTAACCTCTATGGAACCTCAATTCATTGAGGACAGTATTTTTGCCTGAAATCAACACTTACAGATGCAAGAGACGGTGAAACGAATGGAAGGTGAATCACACCGAATCCTTTGTGAATGGACGTTATAAGAACAAATAAAAGAAGTTTGAAGGGAAAATCAATTCAATTAGCTTTTTGGTCATATAATTTCAATTAGCTTTGGTTATTTTAAAGTTGTCTGTGGTAATTTTTATGTGGTTATTTCAGCTATAAAACTTTTTGTTAGGGCTTTTTAATCAAGTTTTGATAGTTTTCTAGAAAAAAAAATGTTTGAAATGGCTATTGCTTTTTTCTATGAAGCCATGTGAACTTTCTACTCGAATGTAAGATTTATAACCAGCTTAGAAGGAGTTAAAATTGGAAGTTTGTGTTTCTCGAAATACACCTATTTCGTTCTTTTAATTTATTTTTCATCTCTCTTTATATATATGGTTGGTTGTTTGTCGTGTCCAGTCCAGCTAGATGTCACCAAGGACGGTACACACAGCCTCATCTATCTGGAGTCAGTTGTCCGTATAAAGGTCCTGTTGGGGGACAATCACTATTTTGCTGCATTGTAGCCATAATTACAGGGCAAGAGAGAACATAATCAGGTCCCAGTTCGGTGTCGGGGCACTCTCTGCAATTAGTACCAGGGATGCAATTAGCAAGTCCTGGATCCATTCTGTTGAATTCTCATCCCTCTGATGTGCCGAGTTCTCAGTCTTGTTAAGATTTTAGTAATTTTTCTGTTGGAGTTTAGTCCGCCGAACTGATATTTTTAAATGACACTATTTCTGAATTTAGACTTTACAACTGAGTTAATGTCACAAAGCGTGACAGAATGAGGATATTCCTCATTTATTTGTCTCGCTTCTTTCGCCAAGACGTCAGCAGCCTCGTTACAATCAATGACAACGTGTGCCGGTATCCAATGCATGATGCAGTGTTTATTATGATGATTGATTTGTTCCAAAGCATTATGTGTATGTGTTTAGAGATCCTGCATAATTGCCTAAAGGGCGGTTCTGGAGTCACTGAATATTAATATTCCACCGGCCTGTTCTGTATTTTGCAGATTGATATAGATATTGAAGGTCTCTTGCATATCAAAAAGTACACAGGTATAATTTGAAGCAATTTTTCCTGCACCAAATATATATATATATATATATATATATATATATATATACACTGCTGGCCACCCAAATTGCAACACCAAGAAAGACAAGAGAACCGTTGGACAATGCGTGCCACGTGTGGTCGAGCATTATCCTGCTGAAATATGGCTGTGGGCAAGCCCTGAAGGTAAGGAAGGACAACTGGCTCCAACACCTCGGAGATGTAGCGCTGGCACTTTAAAGTACCGGCAATGCGTACTAGAGGTGTGCGAGAGTGATATCCAATACCGCCCCATACCATAATACCCGGTGCAGGACCAGTGTGGCGGTGAATAACGCAGCTGTTCAGCATCCTCTCTTCACGGTGTCTCCAGACTCGAATGCGACCATCGTGGTGTTGCAGACAGAAGCGTGACTCGTCAGTAAAGCCATTTTCCTTCCATTCTGCCGTCCACATCCTTCTGTCATCGCACCATTGGCGGCGGAGACGTTTGTGATTCTGCTTCAAGTTTAGACAAAGCAATGGACATCTTGGACAGACCACTCTGCTGTAAGCGGTGTCGAATGGTACGCGCAGACACTGGATGATGCGTTACAGACTGCATGTGCTGTGCTATGGTTCGTGATGTGATTGAGCGATCCGTCACTGCCATGCGCACAATTTGCCTGTCATCACGTGAAGTGGTGCGCTGAGGTGGATGCGATCGAACACGCCGGTCCGTCGTACCCTCCTGCATCCAACGATCACATATCCGCATTACAGTTGTTTGGTTTCGTCCAACACGACTACCGATTTCCCTGAAAGATAATCCAGAATCTCGGTAGGCCACTATGCTTCCTCTGTCGAACTCGGATACTTGATCAAAAGATGATCGCTGTTTTCGACGAGGCATAATTGATCGTTTTTTTGAAAAAAACCACAAGAAAAACACAATTGCCGAACTTGAAATCGTCGAAATCTCCAAGACTTAAATAGCGCTTTGAAGTGGCGCCACAGGCGCGCGTGATGTGCGTCAGCGCTGAAATTCTAATCATTTGCATATCTCACCTCCGCTAATGCATGTTGTAAATTTCATGTTATTTGCATAAACGTTGATTTAAGTCTTAAGAAAGCGAAAAAAACGCAATGTGCATCGTCTTCTTCCAAACCATATCGCTGAACTCAGGACACGCTGCAGAATTCTATATGAGAAACACTTATCCAAAGAAAAATGGAAAACAATTGTCACAATAGATGAATCATGGGTGTATTTAAATGATTGCAACAAAAAAAGTCATTTATTATCATAAAAGGGGAGAAAAAAATTTAAGTACATGATTCAAAGAATCGAAAGAAAGTTTTTCTAAGGGATTCATGATTGTTGCTGGTTTTTCTTATAATGTCAAGTTGAAAATAAAGAGAGTGAAAAAAAAATGTCAAGATTAACTCCAAATACTATCAGGAACATATTTTATCACCAATTTTTCTGAATGAAATACCATCGCTTTACCCACACTGCCATCAATCTGTGAGACTCCATCAGGACAAAGCTAGCAGTCACACATCAAAATTCACTGTAAATTTCCTAAAATAAATGGAACAAAAAACTGGTATCAAGGCCATACCCTTCACTGATATTCCTACTAAATCTCCCGATGTATCATCTATGGATTTTTTTGCTTTCGGACTTTTAAAATCTGCATTATCCAAACGTGGTCCCCAAACCCTTTCAGGACTCTGGAAAGCTGTTCAGGAGGAATGGGATAGAATACCTCTTCTGACACTTCAAAAGGCATTATTACCCTGGAAATTGCGGTGTCGAAAGATAGTTCATAATAAGGGATGTCAATTAGAACATTTAAAACACAAGAATTTTATGTAATTTAGTTTTGTGAATACAATATACATCGTCTAAAAAATGTGTGGACAGCCTCTGTATATATATATATATATATATATATATAGTGAAACTTCTCTATGACGGTCAGTAATGCCCCCCGAAGTAAGTGGCCGTTTTGAGGGGTGGCCGTGGTGAAGGAGTCTCATCCACGATATTGGTTGTGGGTTGTCTGACCAAAATATGTCTATATATACGAGTACGTATATATATATATATATATATATATATAATAAGCTCATTAATAAAAGAAATAATTAAGCGCAATAATTAAAAAAATCTCACTAACACCTCCAAATATGCTTTTTTGTTGAGATGCTAACCCCTCAAAGATACTGTAAAATAATATGAAATATTTCATTCTGAAAAAGAAACCATAAAAACATAGACATTTTTTTTCAATGAAAATACAGTCTGTGAAGTGAATGGGAATTGTTATCACTTTTTAGCTATCTCTATCATTTGTTATTATTACACAGATATTTATCAATTCTGGTAATTTAAGCAAAAAAAAAAAAAAAAACAGTTACCTTTATGGGCAGTGGTAAAAACAAATTCCCTTTACGAAAGGATGAACCTTGGGGGATAATTAATGTGGCGCCGCTGTTCTGCAAACTGCAAACCTATTCAAGGCAAGTTTTTCAAGGTAAGAGAATCGCAGACGGAAAGTCTGAAAATAAAGATATTGCACGGGTAGTTAAGTGTACCTAAAGAAGAGGGTATCAGGGAGTATGTCGTTCCTGATGATATGCTCGTGAATAAGATGTATCGCTTATGATTATTTCGGAGTTTTCGTCGATAGGAAATGCCAAATAGGCATTTGAGATATTTTCTTAAGTAAGTTTTGGCGGAACAAATAACGACATGAGAAGTATTTTGAATTCCAATGTCTGAAAATTGCACGTGTTTTATATTTTTATGTTGTGTTGAAATTTAGGGTAATAAATAAAAAATTTAAATGCTTACGTGCATTAAAGGTTTCATCCTGAACAAAAGTTTGATATATATATATATAATATTATTATTATTTTTTACATTTAAATATGTTCCGTATAAATCAGAGTTATGTTAAAAAAGTAAGAAAACTTTTACTAAAATCTATTCTATTGTAATATTTGAAAAAATAAGAACACTAAAGATAATTTCTCTCAAATGGATGAATATATATTCAGGAAATTAAATTCATAATTAATTAGCAAAAATTCACAGGTTAAAATAGCATAATTATCATGAAAATATAATTATAAATATCATAACTATAAAGTAATATTTAGCATAAAATCATAAAAACATATATTAAGATAAAATCATTATTAGGATATCATATATTAGGATCATTTAGGATTGATTAGGACAGGGATTGGGATATTAGGATCAATTAGGATTGATATCAGTTATGATATCATATCTTATGTAGGATTAATCATATATTAGGGCAGAATCCTAATTGGCATAAAAACATCCTCCCACTGAAATTTATTGTACGAGAAAAGTAACTGAGTATTTAATATATATATATATATATATATACTATTTATGCTAAATATGAGATACGTCCTTTCCTGACTATATTGAATTAATATACAGGTATACTTCATCTCTTCACTTCAGTACTTTTGTTTAACGTCTCCAGGAAACAAATTATTTCTCTTTCCTTTATTTGTGTAAACTATCTACAGAGTCAAACAATCTTCCTCCCTAAGAAAGTACAAAAGAAAAGCTTTACTAGTTTATTAATTACTGGATAAACACAACTTCTTACGTATTGTATATACTTGTGTAATTTAATTTCCATAGTACTGTGTTAATTGTTACATTATATCAGTGTCAGACTGTTTACATATTATTAATAATACACTTAATTTGTTTATGTAAGAATATTATCGTACACTAAATATTAGTTTGGAAAGCGGAATGTTTCTTAAATCCTGTAAAATATATTTTGAAAAAAATTATAAATTTAGGAATTTAGTCAACGGTGTTATTTGGTGAGGACAAATCTAAAATTGTAGTTTTGAGTCCCCAAGTCAAAATCCATACTGTTAGACTGCCTTTTCTAAGTATCACAGACACTGTAAAGACTGTTAGAGTGGATACAATATGAAGGAGATTCAGAATAACGCATAGAGAAATCAATGGAAAAAAAAAACTTTTTTGATTTATCCATATTTTAACATTTTTTTCTAGATAACACACATAATTTAGAATTTTGGTTCAGATTTATCTTACACAAACACGGTATAGTAAGATACACTCGATCAAAAGCAAGTGGGCCGTGGTTGCCTAGGGGTAGCACGTCGGCTTTTGACGAGAAGGGAGCTCCGTTTGAATACCAACAAGCGGCATTAATTACCTTCCTGTGAAGGCCGAATCTGGGAAGGGTTAAGCCATGCAGCAAAAAGCCCACTCAGAGGCCAGAGAGGGTACGATCACCCCAGATGTCTACCCTGTCAAAACTGAGGTTGAACATCTCTAAGAAGGACTCCGACCCTAGTGTTGCTATTAATTGTAAACCGGAGACGCACTCCTTATCCTGCGATATCTATATGGATCTAGTCTTGAACATTTCCGGCCAGGGGCGTATTAGCACCGCAAACGACAACAAATGCAAGGTGTTGTTGAAAAAAAATGGCTGAAAAGGTCACGACAGTTAAATAAAATAACTTTAAATAACCTTAGAAAATAAGGTGTGTATAATTTTATCTGTATTATTTTATCAATTTTAACGGCAATAATCATTTTTTATAGAAGCTGGGTTTTATTTAATAGAATCTAGGATTTTTTAAGATGTCATCTGTGTTTATTAAATTTTTCTAGCTGGGAACCCTGGTTATATTAAATGCTTTCACATTTAACCAAAACTATAGCAAAAAAAATTATATTAATTATATATAATAACTATAGAAACTGTGTTTTATTTACTAGAATCTAAGATTTTTTAAGATGTCATCTGTGTTTATTGCATTTTTCTAGCTGGGACCCCTGGTTATATTAAATCTTACGCATTTAACTAAAACTATAGTGACAACACTATATTAATTATATGTATTAACCATAGAGGCTGAACTTTATTTACTAGAATCTAGGATTTTTAAGATGTCATTTGTGTTTATTGCATTTTTCTAGCTGGGAACCCTGGTTATATTAAATGTTTTCACATTTAACTAAAACTGTAGTGAAAAACTATATTAATTATATAACTATAGAAGCTGGGTTTTATTTACTAGTTTCTAGGATTTTTTAAGATGTCATCTGTGTTTTTTGCATTTTTCTAGCTGGGACCCCTGGTTATATTAAATGCTTACGCATTTAACTAAAACTATAGTGAACAAATCTTATTAATTATATATATTTAGTATAGAAGCTGGGTTTTATTTACTAGAATCTAGGATTTTTTAAGATGTCTTCTGTGTTTATTGCATTTTTCTAGGTGGGAGCCCTGGTTATATTAAATGCTTACGCATTTAACTAAAACTATAGTGAAAAACTGTATTAATTATATATAGTAACTATAAAAGCTGGGTTTTATTTACTAAAATCTAGGAATTTTTAAGATGTCATATGTGTTAATTACATTTTTCTAGCCGTAAATCCTGGTTATATTAAATGCTTACGCCTTTAACTAAAACTATAGTGCAAAAACTATATTAACTATATATATTGACGGTAGTAAAATCAAGTATCACAAAAACTAATAAAATTCTATTAATACCAAACAGATAATTCCACTATGTTACTGATGTTTTATTTTGAACTCATATATGGTTTTTTTACTGAACGTTAATTAGTGAATATTTACAAATATAATTGAAGTTCCCTTTGTCAATTTTTCGAATTCATTGAGCTAGATGCGAAATATGCTAATATAGTTCTCTGCCCTTTCGTTACGGCTTCGCTAAAAATATCAAATAACTGAATGAAATTAAAATATTTTTCTCTCCTTTCACGAGGATTGATTCGCATTTGAAAATAATCATAATTCCAACAAACCTGAGAAACGCTTAGTCGGAGCTCTTCATACATCACTCTAGCCGTCTAATAATGAAGTCACATAAAATCCTCTCCAAACATCGATGTTCGGCAGATTAGTCGGCCAAAGTGAACCGCAAATTACATTTGGTATTCATTAACAATGGGGGATTAGCAAAAGCAAGACTGAATAATGAATGGCGCTTTGCAATTCAAATTTATATTATTCAAATTTTTGGCACAGCAGTCGAGGTTTCCTGAAATAAAAGGGTAAGAAATGTCAAAGGAAGAAATGAAATAATAGGTACGATTTTGAAATAAGAGAAATATTTTGTTTCCAATTAGTCATAGAAAAATTATTATTAAGGCGTGGAACGTAAACTTTCATCTTTATTACTCTAAAAATACGCTTTGGGGCCGAAATTAAAATTTATTTGTTTAAGGCGACTGTAGGGCTATATAATTTGCATCATATAGTGTTAACATTAGGAGAATAATTTTTTTAGTCACCTTCTAAAATAGAAACCTAGAAAGCGCTAAATAATTGATTCTGAAAGCAATTATATTAGTTTTCAATTTAGACATGTTAAAAACTAATGTAAATAACTAGAGGAATAAAATTTCTTCAGGGTAAAATTTGATTATAAAATTCTCAGACATCAAAGAAAACACGATATAAAACCCAGGAAAGTGTAAAATCAATTTTCCAATTCGACTTTCCAAGTATCAAAAATATGCCATGAATATTTTAGAGGCAAAAGTTTCAAAATTTTGAAAGTTCATGGACCTTTTTATTGTCTGCCGTCAGCTTTCGTTACTGATTAATAAGTCACATGCATAATAATAACATTTTATTTCGAAAAGTACTTCATTTTTATTATCACTAGCTGTACCCGTCCCGGCGTTGCTCGGGTAATGTAATTACCAATTTTTTAGTAGCCTTAACCCTTTGTTAATGGGCGTCGCTGTCATCCTTTTCCTCACCACGATACATTATTTTACCCATATAAATTTAATCCTTTCTGGCACATTTTGGCAAAATTTTTGACATAGGATTACTAATCGAATATCACTGCAATAGTAATCGATTTCCTTGAAAGCGAATATATCACATCCTCCACATGCTGAAATTCTTTGAAATCTTCATAGATTTTTTCCACAAATGCACCACAAATTATATGATATTAACTAAGTGCTGGCAAAAAAATTACGGCATTACTAAATGTGATTTTTTAATCGATTATCACTGCAATAGTAATCGATTTCCTTTAACCACCGAATCCCTCATAGAAAACAAACGCCCCAACACATCACGTGTATGACGTCGAAAAACTGGTTTTTCTCCTATTTTACCTTCGTCCGGAAATGAAGAACGAAATCTCCAAAATGAGATTTCTCGCAAGAGTTTCCGAATCATAAAATAAATTATTAAAAAATAACTACAATTTGTAAATTAATTTTGGTTCTGGCTTTCGAAACTGTGATGTCTAGGGTCTCTGAGATAAAAATTTCGTAAAAATGTAGCGACATTTACGTATCGATTCGACAATTTGGAAAAAAGGGTCACGGACAAAATCGCTTTTTTTTTCCGAAAAACGGGTGCGTACAGGCGATCGAAAAAAAATCACAATTAATCGATAAATTAAGACAGACAATTTTAATTGTGATTTCCGTATAGTGTCATCTTTCCCGTATAGGCTCGTCCGAAAAAAAAAATTCTTGGACGGATACGTTAGGATTTACGGGGCTTTTACTCGTCCGGGAGCTCCAAATCGCGACTAAATATTTAATTACGGAAAATCTAATTAAAAAATCGAAAAAAGGGCTTCGAGGTGCATAATGAGACCTCGGGAGGCATCTTCGTGTCGAATCTCAAGACTGTCCGACCTACCGTCTTTGCGCTGCGCCGCGAGCAGACAAAAACTCGGTCACACACACACAGACTTTGCCTTTTATATATAAAGATATTATATAATTTTTAGAGTAATCTTATTGTTTCGAATTTAAGATATGGGAATATTTAAACCATTCTTTTAAAATTATTTGCATTGTTTTGATTTATTTGTGGATTTCTTATCAGCTGCTACAATGTCTGTGGCACACCTTAGATACTCTTCATGCTCGACTTTCTGAATTCCATTTCGACGATATTGGAGCTAATTTATTTATTTTTTTTCCATTTTATTAGTTAAGCACCAAAGAAATATAACTTTAAGATTTACTGGATATAATCCGGACATCTCAAACTATACTGTGACACTTCCGGATTTCTTCAAATTCGTTGTTGTTTGTTGGGTAGGTTAATGCAGTGCTCCCCAACCATTTAATCGTCGCGGACCAATCAACGTTTGATAATTTTACTGCTGCCTGCCGAGGGAGCTATGACTGCAATATTAATTCATAATCTTGAAATGTTTAATAAACAATAAACTAATTTAAAATACACTCATGGACAAAAAAATTAGCGCACCAAGAAATAATTGCGGGATCGTAACGAAACTTTCAGTGAAGGTACATGTCGGGGAGATATGCAAATGATTAGAAATGCAGCGTGATTGCGCATTACGTATAGCCGGTAGAGGGCGTTGAGCATCGTACTCTGTGGAGTATAAAACAGGTAACCAAAGCTTGTTTGAGTGTGCTGAATCATTTACAAAGGAAGAGCTGATATAGACATGCCATTACGCCGTGTTCGAAGACAATATAAGCAGTTGTCGCAGTTTGAGAGGGGGAGAATCGTCGGGATGATGGAAGCTGGGTGGTCAGCTAGGCGAGTAGCTCGTCAATTAGGCCGCTCTGATTGTGTTGTGAGGAGGTGTTGGGACCAGTGGACCCGAGAGATGTCATGTACACGAAGACCAGGCTAAGGACGCCCTCGACAGACCAGTCGTCGAGAAGACCGCCACATCGTAAGAAATGCACGCGTACAGGCAATTGCTTCATCGGCCGCCATCCAGGCACAGGTGGCACCTTCACTAGGGGCCTCTGTGCCTTTTCGAACCATACGAAGGCGCCTGGCTGAAGGACAGTTGGTATCGCGGTGCCCATTACGTGTACTGCCGTTGACGCCCACCCATCGACGCATCCGTTTGGAGTTATGCCGCGCACGAGGAAACTGGACTGCAGCGGAATGGAACCAGGTCGTCTTTAGCGTCGAATCCAGATTCAATCTCGGCAGTGATGACAATCGTGTTCATGTGTGGAGAGCCCGTGGTGAACGCTTCAATACTGCCTTTGCTGTACAGCGACACATCGCTCCCACAGCTGGTGTGATGGTATGGGGTGCCATTGCCTACAATACACGGTCACCTCTAGTATTGTTCCGTGGCACCATGACAGCCCAGCGGTATGTTCATGAAATCCTGCAACCACATGTGTTGCCACTCATGCAACGGCTCCCAGGAGCCATTTTTCAACAAGACAATGCTCGGACTCATACGGAAAGGGTGTCACAAGACTGTCTCCGCACTGTTACTACCCTTCCTTGGCCTGCCCGATCCCCAGATTTGTCTCCAATCGAGCATATCTGGGATCATTTGGGACGACGAGTTGGGCATCCCACGAGTTTGAACGAACTAGAGGAAAAGTTACAGCAAATATGGAACGAAATGTCTCAAGACATCATACAAAACTTGTATGACTCAATGCCCGATCGTATCGCATCGTGCATTCGCGCTAGAGGGGGTCCAGCGGATTATTAACTCCTCCGTTCTTTTGCCTTTTTCTCTAAAATAAATTATAATTTTTCTTTGATTTTCTTATCATTTACTTATATCAAAGTAGTCATTACGTATGTAAAATTTCGTTTCATTTTGACGACTCCTTCTTGGTGCGCTAATTTTTTTGTCCATGAGTGTAGTTACAAGATTTCTTTTGTTAGAAAGGTAAAAATTAGGACAAAGTCGCACTAACCCGAAAGAAATACATCACAGTTAATAAAATGGAAATAATTTAATGTTCCTTGGGCGGCCCGGTACTATTTGATCCACGGACCGGTACCGGTACGCGGCCCGGAGGTTGCGGACAACTGGGTTAATGGACTGTATTTGTATAATTTTCTATTTAAAAAATGCAATGTCTTTTTGCTGGTTTTATTAACAAACACAAGCAAACATAACGAGTAAATGGTCTGGGGCCCTATGGCAAGACAAACGCAGACCATACTGCAATGCACAATTATTTAACACAGACCATACTGCGTAACGATAACCTTCGCCTGTGGTCGGCGAGCTACTACTAGTGGTGATAGCAACAGATGCTATCACTTGATCACGCCTGGGAGCGCTCGGCCCGTAGGAGCGTCAAGACGCAACATTGTTGCTATGTCCATGGTCTAGAAAATGCTTGACCGGGGAGCTTGTTTTGTCAGCAAATGAGAGAATCCGCAAATAGCAGCATACTGATCCTCAGAAAGCATGCTGAGAAGGAATCCCAAACAATCCACTATATCGGAAGGATTCGCATTAGTAGCTGAACAGGGATAAGGGGAAAAGACCATTATAGATTTCCCAAAGAGCATACGATTTGTATAATCACCACCCCCGTAACTGAACCATATCAGTCTGAATTAGTCTCGGACCACTAAAGAGCAAGGCTGCTTGAACGGATACCAGAGATAAGCAGGGGAATCTTTCAAAAAACTGTAAAATATGAACTTACGATGCAGTCGGAACATCAAACAGGAACAACAAATCCTCTAAACATGACTCATTTGCTAGTACACCGGCCTGATCGTTACTGAACAAACACACTTGTGACGCGATCCACTGAATGCGAGAAAGGAGAAGGAGAATTTTGGTACTTGTTATATCAGCCATATGTTATAAATCCATTAGATATTGAATGGCTCTCTGTAAAGATCCAGTTATTTTTAAATGGAGAGGTTTCAGCATATGTTATGGCATATTTAATGGCCGCTATCTCTGATCTAAAAACTGAGCTATTATCGGGATTTCTAAATTTAACAGTCGTAAATACTTTAGCAGTCGTAAATATCTCTAGCACACCTTACGGCGAAACCTAATTTATCAATCTGAAAAATAAAGAAGCTAACGCCGCTCAACGTAAAATATCTTCTGGTATGCAACACAGCTTTGTTTCACTACGATGCGTAGTAGAATTCTTTCCTGATTAGCGTTACGCCTCCGATATCATTTTCAATATCTTCTACTATTTAAACTGCATAAAATTTGCCCTGTAACAATATTTCACGTCTCCTAAACGCGGACAGAGGACCAAACATTTTCCTCTCTCCGTTTTTCTGGAGGGTCTTGTTGCGATCTCTTGTAAAATGTCCATGGGAAAATTCTAATTAACCTTATTATTATAACGTATGTCAATAAAAAAAGTGCTACAGACGCTGTTCACACATTTTTTAGACGATGTATAATGTATTCACAAAACTAAATTACATAAAATTCTTGTGTTTTAAATGTTCTATTTGACATCCCTTATTCTGAACTATCTTTCGACACCACAATTTCCAAAATAATAATGCATTTTGAAGTGTCAGAAGAGGTATTCTATCCCATTCCTCCTGAACAGCTTTCCAGAGTCCTGTAAGGGTTTTGGGACGACGTTTGGATAATGCAGATTGTAAAAGTCCGAAAGCACAAAAATCCATAGGTTTATACATCGGGAGATTTAGTAGGGATATCAGTGAAGGGTATGGCCTTGATACCAGTTTTTTGTTCCATTTCTTTTAGGAAATTTACAGTGGATTTTGATGTGTGACTGCTAGCTTTGTCCTGATGGAGTCTCACAGATTGATGGAACTGTGGGTAAAGCGATGGTATTTCATTCAGAAAAATTGGAGATAAAATATGTTCCTGATAGTATTTGGAGTTAATCTTGTTATTTTTTCCACTCTCTTTATTTTTAACGTGTCATTATAAGAAAAACCAGCAACAATCATGAATCCCTTAGAAAAACTTTATTTCGATTCTTTGAACCATGTACTTAAATTTTTTTCTCCCCTTTTATGATAATAAATTGCTCTTTTTTGTTGCAATCATTTAAATACACCCATGATTCATCTATTGTGACAATTGTTTTCCATTTTTCTTTGGATAAGTGTTTCTCATATAGAATTCTGCAGCGTGTCCTGCGTTTAGCGATATGATTTGGAAGAAGACGATGCACATTGCGTTTTGTCGCTTTCTTAAGATTTAAATCAACGTTTATCATTTTGTTTACAGTGGACACCGAGCATTTTAATGAATTTGCAACTGTCCTTTGACTAGGGGGATTTTCTTTTAACATTAAATAACGCACCTTTGCAATAGTCGAAGATGTTCGTTTTTTCCTTGGATACTTGTTTGGAATTTTTGTCCCACTTGAGGCTCCAATTTGACGTTATTTTCCTTTCTTGTTGACGATATTACCTATCGACGCTTTAGATATCACAAAACCATGACTCTCACATCGTTTTTGGATAACGGAGTATGCATATTTCTCTTCGGAAAGAGCATAAACGTAGCCTTCGAACCACTGCTTTGTTAAAAACGCCATTTTGAATAAAAACAGAACTTTCAAGCCGCAGACGATAATTTTGAGTTTTAAAAACATAGTACAATTGCAATTATTTCTTTTGCAGCAAACGATTTTTTATTATCGCTTACCAAAATCGTCTAAAAAATATACGAACAGCCTGTGTATTTGTTTTTATATTTGTCATATGAAAATATGGGTATGTAAAATTTTCACTAGTAATTATCAGAAGTGGTTTCTATTGTCCCCAAACAAAATTTTAGTTTATATTATTTTGACTGCAACAAATTCATATATCCATTACCAGGTATCAGATACTAGAAATAATGTCTATGGTCCCCCATAGTTTTAATTCTTATTATTACGAATACAATGGATTAATTAATTTATTAATTCATAAAAGTTGCCAGAAAAAATGATTATTGTCAAAATTTTATTTCATATTATTTTGAACACAACAGATTTCATTTATTCATTATCTTGTATCAGTTACCAGAAATAATGTCAATTGCAACGAAGTAAAATTTTAATTCATATTATTATGAATGCAGAGAATGCATTTATTCAATACATTTTAATAAGTTACTAGAAATAATGTCTATTATCACCAAACAAATTTTTAATTGAGATTATTTTGATTGCAACAAATTCATTTATCCATTATCTAGTATCAGTTACCAGAAATAATGTGTACTGTCACCAAACAAAATTTTAATTCATATAATTTTGACTGCAACAAATTCTTTTATCCATTATCATTTATCATATACCAGAAATAATATCTATGGTCCCCCGCCGTTTAATTCTTAATATGACGAATACAACAGATTAATTCATTAATTAACTCGTAAAAGTTGCCAGAAATAATATCTATTATCACCAGAGAAAATGTTAATTCATATTATTTTGAATACAACAAATTTCATTTATTCATTACATTGTATCAGTTACCAGAAATGATGGCCATTGTAACCGAGCAAAATTTTAATTCATATTATTTTGACTGCAACAAATTCATTTATCCATTACCATGTGTCAGATACCAGAAATAATGTCTATGGTCCCACACCATTTTAATTATTTTTATTATGAATTCAACGGGTTAATTTATTAATAAACTCGTTAAAGTTGCCAGCAATAATGTTTATTGTCACTAAGGAAAATTTTTATTCATATTATTTTGCATACAATAAATTTCATTTATTCATTACTTTGTATCATTTACCAGAAATAATGTCTATTGTAACCGAGGAAATTTTAATTCATATTATTATGAATGCAACAAATGCATTTATTCAATGCATTTTAATAAGTCACTAGAAATAATGTCTATTGTCACCAAGGAAAATTTTAATTCATATTATTTTGAATAAAAGAAATTTCATTTATTCATTACCTTGTATCAGTTACCAGAAATGTTGTCTACTGTAACTGAGCAAAATTTTAATTCATATTGTTATGAATGCAACAAATTCATTTATACAATACATTTTAATAAGTTACTAGAAATAATGTCTATTGTCACCGAAGAAATTTTTAATTGATATTATTTTGACTGCAACAAAATCGTTTATCCATTGTCTAGTATCACCAAACGAAATTTTCATTCATATTATTTTGTCTGGAACAAATTAGTTTTCCTTTAATATCGCTTCGTTTAAACAAAAAAAAAATCTTTTAAGTCAACTTAGCCTAATTAGAGATTTATAATGGATTAAATAGGAAATTCTTAGGTAACATGAAGGAACACCTTCAACACAGCGAGCGAACAAAAGCCGTTTAGAATATATCCTTGAAACTATTTAAAGAGAGCTTTTTGAATTTAAAGGATTAAATATCTTGCTCACAGAATTTCCGGAAAAAGACAGTAATTTTCGTCCCTCCCTCAAAGGAATAGCATAGGCTTTCAAACTTCACAAAGAAAATTTTTTATCACATATCATGCGAATTTCCAAAGTACTGCTTGCTTTAAAAGCGTGTATTTCCCGGAAGTATCCTTTCAAGCCAGATTCTTTAATGTCAATATGCACTTTTCCGTCGCGTGATACATAAGGCACCGTATTCGAGAAGTAAACGATTTTAAAAGCTCTTCTCTGTCTAGACTTCGATGATGTATTGATATATTTGTACAGGAGCTACATCTTAGATCGAGAGCATTTCATTCTAAATGTGTGTACTTATTTAATTTGATTATTTACAGAGACTGGTACTCCGTGTGAGCACTAGTAAGTTATCACATGTGCACATACGTTTAAACACAGAACATGCATTGAATACTTCAGGTATATTTTGAATAGGGCAGTTTTCTAAATATTTGATCCCTCTACTTCTCTGGGATGGTTTAGAACAGGGTTTCACAAACTACAATTTTCTTCGACGTTCCACGAAAAGTTAATAAGTGTTCCGCAAAAACCTGGTATTGTTTTATATTCTTCAACGGCTACAAGAAATGCATACATGCGTAGTGGATTAATGCTCTAAAATGTCTAAAAACAAAGTATTCACTCATATCAAGTATTCAAGCATATAGTTATTTTAATTAGTCATGGTCAGGTTTGGCAGGATCATGTTTGGCATCTGTCCGATATCAAAAGGATTTGTAATTCAAGGACCCAACATCATTAAGAACTTTATTCTATTTTATGTATTATGCTTTAAAATTTAAATAAGTAGTAAATACTAAATAAATAATTTCTAAATATTAAATAAATAATTACTAAATACTAAATTAATACTTTTTTTTTCGTACGCGAGAGGCACATGTCAATAGATATTCGCCTATATGTACACTTCGAGACTGCTGGCCATTCTTTTATGGGGGGCATCATATAGGTGGTCAGCAATATCCCCTACAAGCCGATCCCGCAATTTAGAACAGTGTCAAGTGACGAAACACTTACACTTTACCCCGAACCTCCAGAGGTAAATTTGAGAACTTAGAGGACATTGCAGTCACGACAGGTTTTTCATGCGCCAGCCGCCAATAGTGTACACGGAAGTGGATTTGTAAGCGACGGGCATCGAACATGTGACATTCAGATCACTGGCTCGCAGCCTTTGGTAACTGGGCCACCACGCCCTAATACTAAATAAATATTTAATGGTTTTTCTTCTCATTTAGTTTTTTGTTTATTGATTATGTGCTACAAAATGAACAAGGTGTTACGTTAAAATTTCCGATTAGCGAAGTGTTCCATTGCAGGAGAAGTTTCGAAAACCATGGTTTAGAAGAAAGAATTTTGGTTTCAAAGTTCAGAGGGCATGGTTTATAAACTCACAGAATACAGGTTGTTGTTACAGGTTTTATATCACATTTTTTTATAATGATCAGAAATATTTGAGGCATTTAATTGTGTTCGAGAAGGTTTTGTAAAAAATTTTATATTTAAATGCCTAAGAGATTTAAGTTTTGTGTTAGGGAATGATTCAGTGTTCGTCATAAAAATAATAAAGTGAAATGCTGCAAAATAGAAACTCCTAAAAATTCTATATTTAATATTCATAAAAATTTTAACAATTACAAGATAAAAAGAACTTTTTATATACCTTGTTTTTAAATTTTCTGTTGAATAATATAAACTTGACAATTCTATGTATTAATAAATACTTTTAAAAATTTATTTGATGAATTATCCCATCACCTTGAAAGAAAATGAAGTTAATTGGAAGTTAACTTCCATTTAACTTTTCTTTCCCGTTTCTGCTGATAGATGGCTGCACCAGTCTACAAAACAAAATAAACTGAAAAAAGTTGAATATTAATTTAATTCTGCTTAAAGATGGCTAAAAGTATCAAAGAAATGCATTGTCATCGTGTTCTGAGCTATTCTAAATTTTCAAATGTTTAGCTAGTTGGGAAGTTAGTTAAAAATCGATTGCAAGATTTGTAAGGGACAAACACACAAACAAACAAGAAAGCAAGTTAATAAAAACATGGTAAAAAGTATATTATATAGGAAGGACTTAAGTAACTTTTACGGTCTAAGACCCTTTGTGACTATTTTAAATAGTATATTGCTAATAATAATATCGGTATTTAACAGGCAATATAACTTTCCGAAATCACTTGTCGAAACCATGGCGTATGATAATGATTCACACACACAACACATACACGTTATATATATATATATATATATATATATATATATATATATATATATATATATATATATATATATATTGTTCCGTTTTCCTCGGTTCGATAGGATTGAATAAAATCCTTCAGATAGTGCACACGAAATAAAATTTATCATTCTGTAAATTCTGCAGGGGCAGAGACAAATTCAAACAGAAAACACGCAACAACTGTCTTCTATACAGCAGAAAACTCTAAAAATGCAAGTCAGGATAACAGAGTCTTCAATACAACACAAGCCTAACGCGCTTTCAATACATTCAATTCTCAGCAGAAAGGAACACTGAGGTCCAATGCGAATGTTAGGTATATTTATAGACTTCCAAAGCACCCTCTATCGGTCAACCAGCTAGATATCACTGGAATATTGCAGAAAGGTCTAGAAGGTTGGTGCTATTTTGGCGCCATATCGCCAAATTTAGAGACCAAAATAAATCACCAAATCCATCGCCAAATTGGCGATGGATTTGGTGATTTATTTTGGTCGCTAAATTTGGCGCCAAATGGCGATAACTCATATTTGGCAATATTAGCATAGACAAGTAAAATTCGTAACAATATATTAATTATGATCTAAACCTTGAATTTTTAAAGAGAAATGAATGAAAGTTGTAGCTGATACGTTGTTGTTGTTGTTTCTGATGCACCCTAGCTGGAATGTAGTCTCAGATCAGGTTCTCCATAGCACCACAAGGGTCGAAGTCCGTCTTAGCTAGTTGCCACCTCAGTTTTGACCGAACGACCCCATGGGCAATATCTGGAGGGATCATACCATCTCCCACCAATTCTGACCTTCATAGAGGAATTTTCCGGTCTTCGGATTTAAAGTGCCCATATATGGCCTAGACAGGAAAGCATTTAATGGCGCGCGCCGGAATTCGATCCGAGCACCCTCAGCACCGAAAGCTAGCACGTTACCACAAGCCCACTTTAAATCCAGCAGATATGTGGCATAGTCAAAACAGTTATGTATGAAGATTATGGAAACGTAAAAACTTTACATAAGGGATCACACTTCTATAACAATATAGTCTAAATTATTCATTTAAAAGTAATGTTTTACACACTGTTTAGCACACACTGTTTAGCCAGACAGTCGTGGAATGTACTCAGCCAAAGTTTCTAGGCGAAAATTTTTGAATTAATTACATTTAACCTTTGTTGTTAGTCTAATTTGCTACTCGTCACTAGGTTTTGACATGAATTGCAACAGACAGGAAAGAATTAACGAAAACAGTGTGATGTAATTTATAAAGGAAGCAATAAAACATAGCTTGAGTTACGTAAGTTAACATACAGTTATTTTTTTAAACTTCAGGAATCCGGGGAATTAAAAGTCTTACACCGTTCATGATCTAATGATTTGTATAATAAATATAATGTTCTTAAGGGTAAAATTACAAACAATTAATTTGCATTTTTTTAATAATGAATGCATAACCTTTATATGTCTAAATCCCTGAATAGTTTATTGGAATTTTATCATCATACTAAATTTATTCTTGATGTTTAAATTCAAATAAATATTTCGAATGAATAGTAACGAATCGGCCTTTCATGCCTGCTAAGTGAACAAAATTTTATTGAGAAAAGGTAATAGATTCTTGTCTTATAAAAGAAAATCTAAGACAAACTTATAAGCCATTTTTCTCTTTTGGCGAGGGATTGGTGCCCCTGCTTGATACAAATGCATGTATATCTGCTTATGTAGAGAATCATATCAAATTCGCAAAGCCAGATTGTTTCGATCCACAATCTGATGATAACGATTTATTATCCCTGATAAAATGCCACGCTAGTTTTCACCTTTCCATTTTGATTGCAAATACATCTCAATTAAGCTTCGTGCAATTACATTACCTTCCTCAAAATTGATTGCCCAGAGACTGGAAGATGGGAAGTTTATTTGAGAAAATTCTGCAATATGTTTGAGAGTAAATACGATTTTGTATAGTAGTTCTCGTATATTGCGTTTACTAGAGAGAGATGAGGATTTTTACAGAAGTTCATTAATTTTAAGTTTTGATATAAGCGTTATAATGCGTTTTGATAGATGAATAAAACATAAAATTTGTCACTCACGCTAATGCATTGATTCATCGAGTAATTGTAGCCCTGGAGAATGAAAAAGGATGTTATCCTTATTTTTCTTTGTAAATTTATAAGTTTGCTTGTCTAATGCATTGATTCATCTAGTAATTGTAGCTGAGAAGGGAAAATGACGTGATCCTTATTTTTCTTAGTAAATGTATACGTTTGCTTAGCACTATTTTATTTTAAATGGATAACTAAGTTTTTGCTTGTATTTTTTTAATTTCACATCATTCGCAATGACCAAACATCCCTATTCGATTCCATAAACCCCTCTAACAATCGGTTGATTACGAAAATTATATCATTTGTAGTTGCTAAAGAGAAAGTGAACGCCTTGTGCATAGTGTATTAAATATTTTAGGAACGTGAAAACTGGAATTTTTATGATATCTGAGCCGCAGACGAAGAGAATAGCCCCAAAAATCCAAACAGAACATATATAAAATTGTTCAAATGAAAGCAAATAGCCTAAAGCCAGAAGAATCTACCATGCAGATTATATATCTACATTTAATAAAACTAATACTGAAATTTTGTGTCTTCCAAAGGGAAATCTCCATTGTTGGGAGAATGAATCTCCTTTGCTCGATAACTCTTGTAAAAGAAGTATAATTTTAAGCAAAATTACTTTGGTAATAGCCTTGTCTCGTCAATGATCTGTTAAGCTTTTACTTTCAAATGTTCCTTTTTTGGAACATCATGTTTAATATTTTAAAAAAATATAAACTGTGATATCTGTCAGTTTGAAAATATTACCGTTTATTATAGTAAGTATGACACATTTTTTGACATAAAATTTATTTTTCAAATGTGAATATTTAAGCGTAGAAAAATTCCTAAAAATTGGCTTTACAATTTTTACAGTGCGTAAGAAATAAAATTCTATAAAATTCCTAAAAATTCAAATCCACCCAAAAATTTCCCCATCGTACTTGCAAAGGACAAGATTAATGAGTTAATAAGAGAATTTGGAATAATAACAAGAAGTAGTTACTCCAGATTGCGTAAAAATGCAATGTTCCAAGAAAGGAACATTGGCCTGTAACGATATACAAAATCAGTGATATCACACGTCTGATTCTGCCGTCTGATTACTTAGAAAATTTAGCAGAACTTATAAAGCTGTATGCCCTACAAAAAGGAGACTCTTTGGACGTCGACGCAAATGACATTCAGCAGTTTAATGGACTGCTGTTATTTAGTGGCTGCCACTCGGTACCTGATAAAAATTCATATTCGAGCACTCAGGAAGATTTGCATATCCCAATTGTTAGCAATACAATGCCCAGAAAAAAATTTCGGATGTTAAAAAAGTATTTCCATATTGTTGATAATAATAAATTGGAACCAGGTGATAAATTAGGGCAAATATATCCCTTTTATGAAGAGAATGAAATAAATTTTCTTCAATTTGGATTTTTTCATGAAAATGTGAGTATCGATGAATCCATGGTTCCGTATTATGGACATCATTCGGCTGAGGTGTTCATACGTGGAAAACCAATTCGCTTTGGTTTCAAATTTTGGATGTTCTTCTCAGAAATTGGTTATCCCTTTGCTATGCCTATCTACGGTGGAAAAAGTTCGAAAAAGGAAAATTTGCCGCTTGGATTTTATTGACAATCCAGAGAAACACAAAATAATTTTCGATAACTATTTTGCATCGCACAGTCTGCTGACAGATTTATCTAACAAAGACTTTAAGGCAATCGGCACAGTACGAGATTCTAGAACGAGACAATGTCCTCTTAAAACAGCAAAAGAAATGTCGAAATTTCATCGTGGACAATTTGATTACCAATGCGATGAAGAAGTTTATTTGTGCCATTGGAACGATAGTTGTGTTGTAACTACTGCATCAAATTTTTTCACTCACGAACCATTAGGAACAGCAAATAGGTATGTCCGAGCTCAAAAAAATAAAGTTGATGTTCCCCAACCTTACATTATAAAATTATATAATGCAGGAATGGGTGGAGTACACGTGTTGGACGGACTTCTTGGAAGTTATCGACCAAAATTACACAGTAAAATGTGGTACTGGAACTTATTTATCAACGCACTGAATATGGTGGCTACTGGGTGGATTTTACACACTGATTTACACAAAAACATCACATTAGAAATGGCTCATCTGAATTTTAGAAGAGAAATTACTTTGAATTTGCTTCGAACGAAACCTAAAATTCATGTTATACCTGGACCCCGTGCCCATCAGACGTGTCATCGACGTCTGCAAGAAAATCAGATGCACATTATATAGTTACATCATCACAAGGGCGTTGTGTAGTGTGCCAAAAAAACACTACAAACATGTGTTTTGGATTAGTGATGCGACATCGATAACAAAACATCGATGTTTTGAAACATCGATATTCAATAATAAAACATCGATGCTAATAAAACATCGCCTAAAAACCATCGATGTTTTTAAACATCGATGTTTTAGAACATCCATTTTTTAAAACTGGTTTAGTAATCTCTAACATTAATGTTATTTCCGTTATTCGTGGGGGGAGGGGTGATTCAATTTTACTCTCTGATTGGGCAGACATAAATGACAAAAACTTGGTTGCTTTGGGCTACATTGATGACTCAAAATTCTCGTTGTAAATACCGCCATGTTTTGCCTTCAAACGTCCAGATAAATTCGTGGTATTGCCAGAAGTTTTGAGGGACTTAGGCAAATATTACATTTCGCCAATTTGTCGCTAATTTTTCATTAAAAAAACATCGAGACAACGTAAAACATCGAGCACAAAACATCGATGTTAGAAAAACATCGGCTTCAATAAATCGATGTTTAAAACATCGATATTTTTATCAAAACATCGATGTTTTGAAAACATCGACATCGATGTCGCATCCTTATTTTGGATGCAAGAAAAGACTCCATGCACACTGCTTCCGACAATATCACGGACACTGAGAAACTGCTAAAAAGGATTACAAAAAATTAGTTTTTTAGAAAGTTTTATATTTTTTGTGCTACTGGTTAAAATCTCACGCACCTTCTAAAGGATAAAATATTTTATTTTTTATTGGTAAGGTATTTTACATTTTTAAAATCGCATTTATTCATATTATGTATATTATTAGTCAAGTTTGTGGAAGTGTAAAATTATTTTTATTGTTTCTTTATACTTTTTGCATTGCATTTCTTATAAAATATTACGTTTATTAAAAATTATGTAAAAATTTTTAATGAGTTTTTCTTAAATTTTAGTAATTTCACATCAAATTTTTCAGTAAACCATTATTACAGCATAAAATTTTTAAAGATTCCTCATACAACGCTGTGTTTTCATCAAGCGAAAAGAAAGAGAAAATATAGCGTTACATGCCAATGTTTCAAAAATGGAACATTCGGGAAATCATAGACAGAAATTTTTTTACGGCAATTTTTTTTTGTTCTATACTCTTTATGGGTGTATTCTAATGTGAATTTAATGAATTAGTTGTGTGTTTTATTCCTGGATCATAGTGCGGCATGAAAAAGGTTAACAACAACAAAAGACTATGCACAGAAATAATACAGAACTCATTCGGTAGCATACATAAAACAGTTTAGTTTGAAGACAGACTTTCTTTTTACCATGTTTTTAGTAACTTACTTTCTTGTTTGTTTGTTTGCTTGTGTTGTGTGTGTGTGTGTGTTTGCAATCGATTTTTAACTAACTTCCCGACTAGCTAGACATTTCAAATTTTTAGAATAGCTCAGAACGCGATGACAAAGCATTATTTTAATACTTTTAGCCATCTTTAAGCAGATTTGAATTCATTTTCAGTTAATTTTGTTTTGTAGAATGGTGCAGCCATCTATCGACCGGGACGGGAACGAAAAGTTAAACGCAAGTTAACTTCCAATTCTCTAGATAAACGATTGATTAGGCATTTGATACGCCCTTATTACGCATTCTTTCAAGTTGATTGGAAAATTCATCAAAAAAAAATTTTAAGTGTTTATTAATACATAGAATTATCAAGTTTATACGATTCAACAGGAAATTTAAAAACATGGTATATAAAAAATTCTTTTTATCTTGTAATTATTATATAAATATTCAGATAAAGCACACGCAGTATCAATGCATAATATTTGGTAGAAAATGAGCTCCATTGGTCGTAAGTGATAGAGGTCAGAGAGCTATAGTTGGCAGCACACAAGCTTTTGTAAGAAATTGACAATTGTCATCAGTGAATTGCTGACTATCGACTACGGGGCTATACGCAGAAATGAAAACATAATTCATTTGGCAGTATAGATAACATACTTTAATTTCAAGGAAAATCGCCCAGACAGAAGAGTATGATCTGAAGCTTTATATTAAAATTAAATGAAAATACAATTCTTAAAGAAACGCCTTTTTCTTTAAAAAAAATCTCTAATGCAGGATAAAAACTCCACTGTCGGAGTATTAAGGTTAATGAGGCGGCAGTTTCCAAGGTACTACATTTACCATCAGTAAACTGGCAACAAACAGGTTAAGGGAGAATTTATAGATGAGCTTATTCTTACATGGGGCTTGAATCAAGTTCAACGTTTGTACCTAGTTTTGACCAAACAAAAAAAAAAGGCATGGGTGATATAATACTTGGTGTTCAAAATTAAAGTTTGAAATAAAAAATATGCACTAACTCTTTGAAAGAAACGATCTGTAAGTTTTCACTAACTTTAATAGTGACATTTTACGCTACTCACCTGATTATACAGTGCTAAAAAACTTTCATTGAAAATATTCTCTAGACAGAAAATATGACAAACAACGCACCTCTGTATACTAGTAGATAGAATAGTCTATATTATGTGAAATTACCCACAGCAGATTTTCAGAATACGCACCGTCTATCCTTCAAATAACCAGGCTATGAATTCATGGGTATATAATATTTACACACATTAATAACGGTTCATATTTTGACCTGTCTATGGGGATCAACATCGTGTTGTTCAGAAAGTTTCAGTTAGGTAACGGCTATGGGCTTAAATGATTATAGATAACGTTTGGTGGCGCTGCTTGTCTGACATACTCTCATACCCTCTCTGTAGATGAAGATTCGAACTAGAAAGGATAAGATTTTGATACGGGATGATAGGTCCTATTTCGAACGAACGAATGCTCGTGTCCTTGATTGGGTTTTTAACCCTTTGTTCAACATTTACGTATTTTGTGCGTTATTAAAATTGTTGGTAATGCTTAGCCGTGCATCTCATTATTTCGATATTCATTAAATGTACCACTGAACCACTTTCGTTTTTTCAACAGTGTGCTGTAACTTGGCGTTTTGTGGTAATAAGTGAATTGAGATGCAAGGTATCACTTTCTGGGAATTCATCAGTTTGTGGAGTTTTATAAAGTCCAACGTTATTCTTGCTCAGATAAAACTCTGCGTACACAAACCCCCCTAAAACGTCTTAATTGCGGATGTATAACCTCAAATACTTGTCATTGCATGGCTGGTGATCACCCTTACGTGCAAGTTCTTGAGATTGTGTATCATTAGTTCCTCCCTACAAAATCTGACCATCCCAATGGAAACGGGACCCTTCCTAGACATTCGAGGGAAAGTTTATATCACAGGTTTTTTACTGTTGAATATACATTGAGGATTTTGATTAATCAGTGAAGTGAAACTGCCGTTTAAGATCAACCTGCGACGCAGATAAAGTCATTTTCAGCGGGCTCCAACAGGATGTGTTGGATTCAAGGAAAACACACATTCATCAACTAACAAAGACAGCTGTAG
The DNA here is from genome assembly GCA_907164885.2 of Dolomedes plantarius. Taxonomy (NCBI): domain Eukaryota; kingdom Metazoa; phylum Arthropoda; class Arachnida; order Araneae; family Dolomedidae; genus Dolomedes; species Dolomedes plantarius. Next base: position 113,564,065 of record OU015500.1, read on the forward strand.
AAGTGAAAATGGTATAATTCCCCACGGTGTGTGGACAATAAAGAAAGTATTATAAAGGATGCAGAGGCAGGGGTAAATACAGGATTGTAAACCAATAAAAAAATAGAAGAATAGCTGTCGGTGTGGCAAGTGATAGCGATCTGAAGTCTAAATTTTACAAGACGGATGGTCGTTATTTTATGGCCCACAGTAAAAATGTCAGATGAGAAGGATCAAAGTTGTTTTGCAAAATAAAAGTATGTCGGGGGAGGTACTTCATAGACTATGGACAGAGGCGACATAGGCGGTATAATAAAGAACCAATTAGGGGTAGGAACCACTGAAAGAGAAACAGCCCACTGCCCAATGAAAGTGAGGGGCGTGCCAGAATGCCCCCCCTGTAAACGGACAACAGCTTCGCTAAGGACGGAAGGAATCGGAAAATAAGGAGACGGATTTGAGATTGGGTTCCTGAGAGTTAGATGTCGGAGGCTCTTGTCTGCCCCATAGCCTTGGAGAAGTGCGAATATCCCGCCAAGGTGTTCCTACACTGGAGATGATACTGGGTCCCGTTCGCCGATGCTACGATCATCGCTGCATACATCCGTTATAGTAAGTGCCTCCCCGATAGACTCTAAAAAAATCATATTTGACTCTATAGTTTGCCTCTGTTTCAGGGAATCTTATGTCAAAATTGTTAATATGAAACGGATTGTAATATTAATGGCTCTGACAAGTTAATTGAAATTTGGGTTATCAAATAAATGTATGTTTAAGGTCAATGCGTTGTATTCCTTGCTTGTTCCAACGCATGCATGCATCCATTGCTTCTAGGTAATTAACTCCTACAACAGCATTTTTAATTAGTCTTCTGTGTGGTTAAGCGTTATCACAGTTTAGTCTTAATTCAGTTCCTGTGTGGTTAAGTGACATTTTCTTGCGTGTGTCAGTTCCATGATGATTTCGCCAGTCTGAAAGGCATAGATTGCGCTTTTGGAAACCGCAGCAATCCACTACCGAACACTGAATGCGATATGTTTTTATGAAACCCCCAGCATACCTTAAAGATAACAATTTATAGTCCATTTGAGTAACTCCAAATATTTGATAATAATTAGCTTGTTTGAAATCAACCAACCAATCCCTGTCGTTAATTTATTGCTAAATAATGTATTTTAGATAAATTTATCAATTTCTAAATGCTTAACAACACAAAATAAGAAGAGCATGAACGTTTAATGGAATTCTAACACACGCTTGTACTCACTAAATTGCATATTTCGCACGTTTATAAATCAGAAACTTTTCTTTATGCTAGATTCAAATATATGTGAACATGAAGTTTCATTAAATTTTTGTAAGTAAATTATTTGCGACACATATTTCGCAAGTTATTTTTAAATCGTGTACAACTCCATAACTCACATGTGGCTCGACAGACATATTGAAACGTTGGATTAAAAGGAACTTCTATTTTTATCTAATTGGTACAACCCTCTAAAAATAAGCATAATATGAAGCAATCAAACAACAGATTTTTTAAAGTAAAATTAACTTCTTCGAATCATTTTAATTGAATAGATAATTAAAGTGATTAAAATCAAGATAACTGAACTGAGAAATGCAAGTCATGAACCTATTCAATCGTAAATTTTTCAAGCATGTTAGAAATCATAAGAGTCAGTGATTATGCTGGAAACGAATTCGTAAAACTAATGACTTTTCAATTTACTTAAGCTCTGAAATTTCCACGTAATATCTATGAACTCGCTGTTAAGCATTAATTTCGGAAGCAAGATTATAATAATAATTAAAAGAAATTCACCTACTAAAAAGATATATTATATTATAATGATACTGTATAAAATATCATGTTATATTTATTTTGTTTCTAACATAAACATTTATTAAATGTCTTAGTATAACAATGTAATACCTTTTGTTTCGGAGAAATATCCACATAAAGTCGTATACCTCACTTATGACTGATGGAAAAAACTAGGTACCATCACCTTAATATATATACAGGTTGGTTATAATTAAAGTTCCAGTTTGAAATGCTCATAAAAGGAAACTTACTGGACCAAATGTTATCAAACTTGGCAATAGTTTAAAGGAGGTCATGGGAATTTGTTTTCCCTAAATAAAAATAGTTCAAAAAAGGGGATAGCGCTGTATGCAATATTGTTAAACGAAATAAGACATGAAGACATCGGTTTAAAAGGTGTTTAATAGTTTCTGAAACGAGTTACAAAGCATGTTCAATGTGGCGTCCACCATTTTCCGAAAGCAAGTTAAATCGCATTACTGCATTCTCGTAAGTAGCTCTTAGCATATCAGGAGGAATGTTACGGACATGTCGGTGTATCGCATCTTTCAGTTCCGCCAAATTCTTTACATTTTCACCGTACACAGTGCTTTTGAGATAACCCCATAGCCATAAGTCACAGGGGTTGAGGTCTGGTGACCGTGATGGCAGTTTGTAGGGGAAGTTTCGGCCTATAATCGATTCATTCGTGAAATGTTGCTTAAGTAACAGTGTGAGATATGTACCAATGTGCGGTGGGGCCCTGTCCTGCATAAAAACCATGGTGTCTAAAATGCCCCGTTGCTGGAGTTCAGGTATCACGAAACATCTTAACATTGACTATAATCGAGCTGCAGTCACAGTGCATGTAACAGGTACAGCTGTCGACTGCTCTTCGGAGAAAAGTGGTCCAATTATGAAACTAGTTGTCATACCACACCAAACGGTGACTTTAGGAGAAGGCAATGGAACTGGGTAGATAACATGAGGGGTTTGTTTGGCCCAAATCCTGCAGTTATGGGTGTTAACATCGTCATTTAGGGAAAAAATCGGCCTCATCTGTCAACAAACTGTTCCATGGCCAATGTTCGTCCATTTCCTACCGTGCAAGGAATTCCAAAGCGAAATATTCTCTTGCAGCAGGATCATTACGTTTAAGTTCTTAAACATGTTTGATTTTGTATGGGTAGACCTGCAGCAGTTTACGGACAATTTTATACACCGTAGTCCATGATACGCCCATTCGACGTGCGACAGCACGTACGCTGCACGCACCATGTGTGCTTTTCATTGTTGCTTCCTCTACTGATCCAGTGTAATTTTGTTTAGGTCAATGTTCTTACGGGTATACAAAATGCTAAACTCGTGTAAGAAAAGGTTAAGTTAGATTCCGACCCTTATTTCGTTTAACACTATTGCATACATCGCCATTTCCCCCCTGGTGGTGAGTTTTGAACTTCTTTTTGGCGGAAAGAAGTGACCCATGACCTTCTTTAGACTAATACCAAGTTTGATAACATTTGGTCCAGTAGTTTTCCTTTTATGACCATTTCAAAGTGGAACTTTATTTATAACCACCCTGTATATATATGTAACAGCAAGGGCGGCGGCGAGGGATGAAGGAGAAAGGTTAATATTGCCGGTCGTGCGTCACAGAAATGATAGTTCGACATCATAGTAAACAAAATTCAGTCCCGCGCTGGAAGTCGTGGGTAACGGCATCTCGAAGATCTGTGCAAAAAACTGGCCCCTCCAGCCCTGGACACATACGAACACACCGCAATCAGTACAAAGGTTTTATTCCTTCAATTTTTACATGTTCGTTGAGCAACGACTATTCCCAAAATCATACCAGTACACTGAGGCTAGCCTATTTATAACTTAATGGAAGTATTGCCACGTGATGCTAAAACTCTTGCAGCAATGGGCTGGTGCCCTGGAATCTGCGATCTGACAGATTGCGAAACAACAGGGATTGTATAAGAGGTAACATAGATTGTATAAGAGATACCTGATTTAAGTCAATTCCTTTGTTCTTGAAATCTAACAGCGCAATTAATATTCAACGCGTTACGCCCAAGCATTTTTGAATGAAATTTGGAATTTAAAAAGGGTTATGGGGTTTTATATATTATATATAACTTGATATTAAATACGTACAAATAAAAAAGTATATTTCAGAATCATTATTATGTAATAAACTCTTTTATTTAAATATTTCAAATCACTTAATAACGCTTATACAGATGATTTTTTTTCATAATAATTAAATATAAGGATAGGTAATGTTCACATAAGATAAGGTTGGAAATAAAAACAAATAATTATTATCTCCAAAAAGAAAAGAAGGCCTTTTTATACTTCACTCCTGCGATATTATAGTAGAGATGTATCAACTGCAATATGTTTACATAAGATAGGGTCAGAAAAGAAAACAAATAATTATTATCTCTAAAAAGAAAAGAAGTCTTTTAATAATTCACACCTACGATATTATAGTAGAGAAGTATCAACTGCAATTAATTAACGTAAATTAGATGCTTTGGATAATTTGAGTTCGGTCATGTTTGTAACAGAATGCTTATTGTACAATCATAAATTATATTTGTAAAGGATTATTCTAGAATACACTTTATTAATTGCAATGTTTTAAACTAACTAATATTATATCTGTAGGAAGTATGATTATTTATCTATAAATTAGATGTTGGCGGCGGTTCTAGTTTGTATCTTTTGGAAATAGAATGACTAATAATCATTTTCAACTACCATATTCTGATAATTGTCACCTATATTTCAATTTCGAATGCTCTCAGTTAACTATCAGCCAATTTCTATCTGACCGATGGTATTGATTGCCGAAAAGTAGAGCATACAGGTTTTAATTGAAGAGACTACAGCAATTTGAAGACAAACGTTATTTAAACAGTGCTTGACGTTATCGAAATGATATCAGGCAAAAAAATATGTATAAGTGTTAGAAGTTTAGAGAAAATAAAATTATATTGTAATGTTTTTAATAATTATAAAGATACTCAATCACATGCATTTTATTTAGAACCTGGAATCTATATTATTAGTAGTTAATTACTCCAGGTTATTAGTAGTTAAATAATTGCTTAAACAGCCGCTATAAAATGTCATTTTACAATGGATCCCGGGGGTGTCTCTGTCAACAAGTCAGCTGATCCTCTGGCCAAGATAGGTGCATCCATTTTGCAAATTTCCAATGATGTCCCCTTTTAATACCATCAAAGACCATATCCGTAAGTCAGTCAATGAAGCCACCCGACAACAGCTTTTTGAAAACAACTATCAAATACCCTGGTGGAATCAAATCAAAGACATCCTAAGTGGCCAAAACGTAGAGCTGTTGCTGAATTTCACCTGTAGACCAGAAGCGATTTGTTTGCCAAAAGATCTGTAGCGTCTCAAAATCGTCGTGGCCAAAGCGTAGGCTAAAACGTAAAGCTCTTGCTGAATTTCGCCTGGAGACTGGCCACGTTTGTTTATCAAAAGATCTGTATTGCCTCAAAATCATCGCTGATCCTTTGTGCGGGCTCTGCGATCTTCGGGAAATGATGGATGAGACAAACACGCTTCGCTGCCCTGCTCTTCGAAATAGTTCCCTTTTCGATCGTTATTGACAAGCAAGGGACTTACTGAGTTCTTAGACTATTATTGTAGCCTTTTTTGATACTTTTCTTGTAGTGTCATGTTTTTATTCTCTTTTTTCTATGTTTTTAGGTTCATTTGTCTTTAAACTTCCCATTAGAAATAAAAAGAAAGTAGTTCAATAAAGATTTCATATTATAAATATCAATCAAAAGAAATCTCCTCTTCAAAGAAACTTGGAGAAGTACCTTGTATTGAACAACTTTCAAATACTTATTCACACTCATGCTGAAAAAAAATTATTTCTATATAACTAAGGATTTCCTCTCTTGCTATAATAATTGTGAAACGTTTTCAGCTTTTTAATATCTATTCTTCTGAATTAAATGTTATGCATTACAGTATTTTACTGAGCCCACAGGTCTTGTGTGAAGACATAGGGTAGGAAGAATTCATACATTTTATTGAGGAAAATTATCACATTTTTATTTTTATTTTTATAGATTGAAAGGAAAGAAAAAGATCCTCATAAAAATGAAACGGATGAGTGTAGAATTACAGATGATTTAGCGGATTTCTTTTAAGAATGTATATAAAATACAGGAATACATGAATCTTTTAATTTTTTTTCTATTTCTTAAGTTGCCTTTATTTTCGCCATGTCAAGGTTCAATATCTATTATGCATTTTTTTCAAAGTTTTTTGTTTCTCATCAATTTTTTTGTTTCTCATCAATTTAAAAAATATATGGAGGTGAATTATTGAAGTTTTTTCATAGTGTTTTTGATTTTTATCTTTTTGATTTGTTGGATATAAACTCATCTTTAACTGAATGAAAAATGGTTTTAATTCGACACTTGATGTTTCAATACAGAAAAAGAAACTATTCCTTTATTTTATTAGTATACATATTTTATATAATAGATTATATTCATGCAAACTAAAAAAAGGCAGTATAATAAAATATCACTTTAATGAAATGATTCGATGAGTAAATATTTTTATATAATTGATCACATTCTTCCTACTCAAAATTCTCAGTATAATAAAGTATCATTATAGCGAAAAGTTTCAAAGAGGAAACATTTTTATATGATAGATTATATTATTACAACGTAAAAATCTCTGTATAATATAGTTACATTATAAAGAAATAATTCAAAGAGGAAATAACTTTTATGTAACAGATTAAATTCTTGCAACGTTAAAATATCAGAATAATAAAGTATCATTATAAAGAAAAGTTTCAAAAAGGGAACATTTTTATATCATAGGTTACATTATTACAACGTAAAAATCTCGGTTAATAATGTATCATTATAAAGAAAAAATCGAAGAGGACATATTTTTTATGTACCAGATTACATTCTTGCAACGTTGAAATCTCAACATAATTATGTATCATTACGAAAAAATTTCAAAAAGAAAGAATTTTTATATCATAGATTATATTATTACAAGTTAAAAATCTCTGTATAATAAAGTTACATTATAAAGAAAAAAATTCAAAGAGGAAATAACTTTTATGTAACAGATTACATTCTTGCAACGTTCAAATATTAGAATAATATAGTATCATAATAAAGAAAAGTTTCAAAGAAGAAACATTTTTTATATCATTGATTACATTATTACAACGTAAAAATTTCTTAATAAAGCACCATTATATAGAAAAAATTCGAAGAGGAAATATTTTTTATGCAACAGATTATATTCTTGCAACGTTAATATCCCAGTATAATAAAGTATTATAAAGAAAAATTTCTTTAAATACTTTAGAATGTAAATACTTAATCTATGATGTAATAAAGAGGAAACATTTATTACATCATAGATTACATTATTAGGACCTAAAAATCTTTGTATAGTAAAGTATCATTATAAAGAAAAATTTCAAAGAGGAAACATTTATTAGATCATAGAATACATTATTACAACCAAAAAGTTTCTATAATAAAGAAAAAAATCGAAGAAACTATTTTTATGTAACATATTACATTCTTACAAAGTAAAAATCTAGGTATAATAAAGTATCATTATAAATAAAAGAGTCGAAGAGAGAAGTTTGGACGATGTTTGAAAGAAAACGTAAATTGGGAAAAAAAAATGTATGTCCCGACATTTCCCTAAATATTTTTTAAGAGCCTAATTCTGTGTTTTTCAGTAATTTAAGAAAACTCTGATTAAAATAAACAAGTATCCGTAAGGAATATCTAGTTTGGTTAAAATATGAAGCGAAATTTTTCAGTTTATGTTAAATGACTTGTGTGTGCGTGGGTTTTATTTCACATATTTCAATATATGTCCAAGCATTTCACCTACTGAATATTCGACATATAATAATATATGTTTTCTGTAGAACTATCATAGGGTTTTAAAACAACTAATACTTGAATATTACAGTTTTTTTTAATTTATAAAAGCACATTTTACTCACTCTCTGTTAGCGAACGCACTGTAATCAGAACCCGACTATTAAAACGTTTATTTTGATGAAAATCTCGAAGTTTGTTTAAGGGGATGGTGGACTTTCAAATTAACAAAAATCGAGCAAAAATTGAATTTTTTGGGGGTGTATTAATATTTTAAATATATGTAATATAATCTTACTATTAACACCCTAAGGTAAACAAATGTTAGTTCCTTAGTCAGCAGACACGGGGACGGGCTAATCTCGCGAACCGAGCATAGCAGGATATCGCGACTGGTACCGATATACGCGGACGGCCGAGACGCGTGCACTGGTGCCATCTTCAAATTTCAAAACTTTAAACTTTTTTATTTATTCAATTAAAACCGCCGAACTCAATAGAAGAGGAGAGCAGAAACAGCTGACATTCCGGGTGGGCCAGCTCCTTTCCGTTTCCCAAATTTCCACTATTTTTATGCATGCAAAATTCAACTTTTCCGTCCTCCAATCGACAAATTTCTTTATTTCCATGTGTTTTACAACTCTTCATCTTTAAGGATATACACATTTTTATAAATTTAAAAATGTTTTTCACTGCTTTTTCCCCAAAGCAGTTTTCCGAATTTTTACGAAATCGACAATTTTGATGGACAAATATTTCGGTTTTCTGCACCTATTAATGTCAATTTTACGATTTATCGGCATTCGCTAGATGTTCAGCTTCCAAAATATACCAAATACATTCAATAAAAAAAAAGTTTTCATTCTAAAAGAGCGTACTTTCAAAACTCACTTTTAACTGAATGCCCAGTTCGTAATTTTTCGACTTATTATTTTACTCACTAATAATTCCAGCAAGTTCGTGAAATTTGTTTCTAATTAATGAGCAACTGATGAGGATTCTTCAGCCACCAATTTTGAAATCATCAAAACTTTCTATTTTTTTAAGCACTTCCCCCCACCTCACCCATGAGATTTAATATTGCCACATCTCACCGAAGTAACGGTGGCTCAGCGTTATCGCTTCTGACGTCTAATCCTAAGGTCCCGGGTTCGAAACCAGCCGCCGTCGGGTGAAAGAACATGTTTTATTTCAGATTGCTCTGCATGCGAGCTGTGTGCAAATTTATTTATTATTTATATTTCAGTTCCGGTTCCTAGGCTTCTGGAATAATCCTCCCACTTCCTGTGGGAATGTCGGGAACGTTCCGGAGGTTTATTTTAGGCGATGTTCCCCGCAATCTGGTCAATAAAATCTGTTCTGATCTACGCTTCGTGTCATTTCCGTATTCCCCGAAATCATCGTGGCAATGTTTTCATTCGGCCATGTTGCCAAAAGGAAAAATTATTAGTTCAGAACGAGTCATTTAATAATTGAAATCCAGAAATAAATTTGAAGTAGCAGAAATAATTTTAGTTTTAGGAAATGAGAAGTTAAAGCCTCTACTATTTTTTTCTAATTGAATGAGCTTTTTTGTTTAAAATGCAAAATTTAAAAACGGAAATTATAAATAATAATTTTTTTTAAATCTAATATATTTTTAAAAAGTGATTAAACAGTTTATCAGATAACAGTTAAACAGATTAAACAGTTTATCTTTAAGATATAAACCCATTTCATTTTAAATCAAAAAAGCAACACATCGGGTTGCCACTCAGCTAGTTGTATTTAATATATGTAATGAAAAGTAAAATGAAAACTTGGTGGCTTTAGAAAACCAAATATTAAATATAGGTGAAAAAAACTTTTAAATTCCTTTCTTATCATAATGAGTAATTTCCAGATTTGCAAGTCTTTGAAATGCTCCTTGCGTCACAATTTTTGAAGACATTTTATAAAATTTACAACAAAGACTCCTCTTATACATTAAAATAAAGTTATGTATCCACTTCATGTTTCAACATCAGTCAGTTTATAAAAGTTTAACTTAAGTGTAGAAAATTAGAAAAATTTCCCGAAAATTCAGAGTGCAAGCATAAAAATATTTCCTATAGATCATCTATTCAACGAAAGAACAAAATAATACATAACTCTGTTCAAAATGTATTCGTAAGCAATGTAAATACAAAATTAAGGGGGAAATTAAAAATTGGATCGATAAGAGCACTTTAAAAACATAATAAAAATTAAATTTTTAAATTATAAAAATTGAATATTTATAAAATTTTATAAGGTGTTTGATATAGTTATACTTTAATGAATATCTATGAAAAATTTCATATCTCTGAGGTAAAAATTTCAAAAATTGTTTTCTAATGTCCTCCATTCTCCTAAAATTCCGATTTCTTAAAGTATTTGAATTTTCGTTTCTAAATCTACTTTTATTTTTTTCTGTACGATCATTGAAAATGAAATTATAGGGATTTAAAGATGAGAAGCAGCTGTCGATTTAAGTACAAGTGAAAACTTTAATTGCGTTTTCTGAACAATCTACTTCAAATAAATTATCTTAAAAGATTACCACTATTGTGATAACTGAAAATATAATAATGATATGTCTATGAAATTTTCGAAGAATTTTTTTCATTATATCAAGAATGAAATGACCTACGTATTAGATTCTAGATATATTATTTGTTGATATATAGCTATGTATATATAAAATTTCGTGCGAAATAACTGAAATTTTACATTTCAGTGCATATAATCACTAGTATTTATTTTCGATTTCAAGTCATGAACTGGATTTTAGTTCATTACACTCGCGATGTTATTACGTTCATGAGATAGAAAGAAATTAATGTTATAAGCAGCTCTTTTTATAGAGTTAAAGAGATTTGGGGTGGCGGCAACATCGGCTCTTTGTGTTTATATATATATATATATATATATATATATATATATATATATATATATATATATATATATATATATATATGTGTGTGTGTGTGTGTGTGTGTGTGTGTGTGTATATCTATGTATATGTATATAAATATAAGAAATAAACATCCATCTCATTTTAAATTTAAACTCATTTAGTATTAGGTCTACGATTACATAATTTTAGGGTATGAAAATAAGGCATTTTGTGGGGGGGGGGGGGGGAGCCTTGAGTTAAAGTCGTTTATGTAAAAATTTGCTAAATGTTGACCACAAGTTTTGAGTTTTGTAAAACGTTGCACAGTTATGGACTGTTTTTACATCATTTCCTTATTTTGGTGTTATATTTCCTCGATAAATCGATAAAAAATTTCGCAAGTAAAGTTTAAATAAAAGGCTCCATACGGAATCGGTTACTTTGACAAAATAACCTGTTGTTGTTGTTATGTTGTTGTTGCTGATCCTTGTCACCCAGTAGAGCTAGATTAGGTCCATGATACCGCACATTCTCAAGAAGTCAATGACCAACAATGGCCACTCCAGAAGAGCTTCCTTTTCAAGACCCAACCATATTATGATATGATCCAGAGTGACTTGGCCTTTGGAACATTTGGCACAAGTTGGAAAAACTTTCTCCTTGTTAGTATAAGTCAGTGTTCCTAGGTGGCCACTACAAAAGCGGGTTATAGTAGTTTGCTCCTGTCTACTGCACAGGAGGGACAGAGAACATCTGAGGCGATTACCCTGGTACCAATGGTGCACGGGGATGACGAAAGCAGACCTTACAAAACAGTTATGATTGGAATACAGTTCAGTATATGGCAGAGGCGCCGGCCTATCCATGGACTCTTCAGCACCTCTTTTTCCAAGGGTATCAGCAATCTCTTTACCGGCAAGTTCATGGGAAGTACACGGCAAGTACATGGGAAGGGTTCCTCTGTAAATGAATCTTACGAGATGAGGAGAGGCGCTTCAGCTTGTCTAAAATAGCTACTCCCGTATTATCACGGACACTGTGCCAGTTAGAAAGATGCTGGATGACACTCCGGCTATCAGACAGAATCCAGATTTCTCCAGCCCCAGAAAGCGAAAGGACCGTATCAAGACCCGCATTAATTTGCAATCAGTTCGCTGCGAAAGACGGAACAGCCGTCAGGATTTCTAACTGAAATTTGATTGGATCCGTTTTTGAGACTTAATAAAGACACCACTACCAGAACAAGTCCTATCATCCCTGCTACCATCCGTATAAATAAGTACAGCATCATCTGGGATATTATTGATCAATTCAAGGGCAAGTTGCCTTAGGTACACAGGAAGATCTGAAGACTTGTTAACCTGGACATGAAGATCTGGATGAGAGTATACCCCGGCAAGGCCCTCAGATGGGTCAATGCATGTATTCAAGAAATGCGACTCAACAGTAATGGAGATGAAATTGTCACTGACTAAATAACCTGTAATAACTGAAAAGAAATTAATGTTCCTTTTAATGGAAAAATAAATAAAAATGAATAGGAAAATAATCATAATTCGGGTCTTACAGTACATCATGAAAGTACTAAATTGAAAATTAAAAGAAAAATTTCTCTTGTAATGTAAAATAAATTTTAGGTATTTTTAATCTATTAAACAAAGTATCGTAGTCTGCTCACCTCCATTACAAACAAGAGAAAATTTTTGGTATTTGTAACCGCACAAAATATGATTTGGTATCTTGAGAATACGTAATCCCACAAAATACGAATAAAATTTTCCTAGTAAAAAAGAAGAGATACCGAACTGTAACAACATATAATGTATATAAATAATTTATGAAATATATTTAACTTCACTAATGTACCACGGTAATAACTGTGGAAAGTAATGTAAGCTGTTACTGGTCAGTCATCTGTTGATATCCGTACACATCTAATGCACTTTCCTTTTTCCATGCGATTGGGACAAAATAGGAAAAAAAAGAAGCTATTACGTTAATGGATTACTCCGTTTTCCTAATGATTGTCTCGGTATAAATACTGACGGTAAATAATCGATGAAGGAAAGATGTCATCGTAATCTTCGAAAAGTAACAGAACATCTTTATTGAGAGTGTAGTTTTTGTTAGTGTTTCATGCAGTAATCATGAGGAGTTGGTTATGAATACGTTAGTAAGTATTACGTTTCGACTTTATTTCCTCTTAAATGTGTTATGGGAATTGGGATCAGCTATTGTCTGGAACAGCTTTGCCATCTCGGTGTGCTTGATATGTGCATTATGTAGATGCAGCATAGTGCATTATAGATGCCTTTAATATGACTGTGAACATTCAAGACGTGTACCATATACATATCTAACAAAAAATTATTATATTTACTACCGAATCCTTTATGATCCCCTTTCCTTTTCTTACATTATATAGTAAAAAAAAATATGTTCTACTTAATACTACGTAATGTACGTTATGTACTACTTAATATACTTAATACTACGTAAATTTCTTTAAAGGGATTTTTAAAATTTCTTTAAAGGGATTTTTAAAATTTCTTGTTATTTACATTATTAAAATTTCTGGATCATCATATTATTTTTGAACTGTGAATTTATATCCAACATTAAATCTATATTAGCAAATATAAATGAAATTAAAATGCAATTTGTATACAGTTTTACGGGATGCCGGATGAATTTTGAGATTTTTAAATGAGAAAAAGATTGTTTAAAAAATAAATAAAACATTTTATTGCTTTATATGTTAAGTGAATGGTACCGTTAAATTCTAAGTTTAACTCTAGGTTACGTAAATTATAAGAAAAAAAGAAAAATATCGTTCAATTGAGAACAGGAAAATCTTTGAATTTAATAACAGAAAATTTTTCTAGTATATTTTCCTGAAATTTTGACCATGGTTCTTAATTAATCATATTTCTAGTTTCATAACGAAGTTTCAAACGAATTCATTAGTAATAAATTGAAAAGTTTTAAATGCCCACAGTATCCCCAATTCAGTCTTTACACACATTTAGGAAGAGTGAATAAAAAAGACGTTTTCGACCTTTTCAACTGTCTATGCATTCCTTCTCTGTCTTTCCTAGGTGGATTATGCACCTACATTTGAAATCATGAGAGTTCCCAATGAGTCATTCTAGGATCAAATTAATCCACAGTTGATGAAAAAGGCGTTTCTTTAACGCTATAAATGGCGATATAGTTTAAACAGATGTTGTGAATTAAGCAGGGCATTTTGACAGCAGAGTTACGAACCATGAGCGATAGAGAAAAAAACCATGTAATTAGGTTTTCTTTACTAGGTTATCAGTAAAATACGTATTTGCAAGATCTGCAATGTGTTAAAAAAGGACTACAGTGCAATATAGAAGTGGGTTTATTTAACATACTCTATGTTAAATACTAGAGAGTTATGTATTAATTGAGGATATTAAAATAGTTGCATGATAATTGTATTGTAATAACCGTTAATAGGGTAGTTTCATACATAAAATGTAATGCATCTAAATACAATTTGTATACTCTGTGAAATCTACAGGAAACATTAAATATATATTTGGGAAAATTATAAACGTATTTTTATCAAAACGTTACTAAGTTCTATATTATTTTTTAAAGCGATTCAAACTCATATCTTGTAGTTCTAATGAACTATCCGCCTAGAGTTAAAATCAAACCAAAAATGGCAAGATGAAAGAGGATGAAATTTAAACTACTTTTATAGTTCAAGCAGTATTTATTTTGCCGAAATCTAAAATATTAAATTATCAAATATGTGCAATTTTATACCTTGATAAAGTAAATTATTACTGTGGTCTATTATAGTAAACGAAACACAGTGCTTTCTACTAAATTTGCAACTAGTTTTCAACGTATGTTCACAGTTTTTTACCAGGCTAAGCAGCAGTAGCTGTGTACTTCTGGAAACCCAAAGGATGGATCCAAATATCTGTGAACCTGAATGATATTTTAAGTGAAAAAAATGAGAAATTTCATGAGTTCGAGGAATTTAGTACGCTATGAACGGAATAGGAAATTTCAAAAATGTTTTTCTGTCAATGGTTGGATATTAAAATTTACGTTCACAAGCACTTGTGGATTATCAACTGAAAAAGAAAACACAAATAAGGTGTAGGTGGAGAGAAGAAAGACGAAATAATAGAATCTAGGAGTTAATGCGAATTATGAATTCGAAAGCCTCAGGGATTAAAGAAACGGATTAATTATTTAAAACGAAGAAGTGGAATATTAGGAAACACACCTATTTGCTTGCATTTTCCACGGCAGCTAATAAAGATAAAATAGACCATAAATTGTCTAAAATTGATTTAAATATTGTGTTTTCTTATTGGTAAACTTTTATACATAGTCCAATAAAGATACAGTATAATAGTACTCATAATACAAATTAAATGATCCTTCCATAGCTAAAACTATTGGCAAAATACACTTTGCATGAATAACTCATTTTTCTAAGTTAAAACTGCAAAAAGTGATTAATGGACGTAAATGACTCCTTAAACTTATAGAATGTGTTCTTCCAAAAGTTATAGCACATCCTTAATATAACTAAACTGCTACTACTGTTTCATAATATAAGATAATGGAAAACGTTATTAATATCTTTATTGATAAAAATGTCCTCTAAAAGACTTCATTTTTCGATGTGAATGTAAGACTGTAGAAATAGCGCTTATTTCCTTAATGGATTTTGTCTTGGTAATAACTGTTTCGATATCAATTTTCTGTGTAAATAATCGATTACGGCGCAAATGTCATCTCATCTTTCTGAAAGTTGGAAAAGCAATCCACTAAAATATCAGTTTTCTAAACGGATGTTTACGTCAAGAACAAATCATATTCCCTTTAATTCCCATTACAGTCTTTGGAATAAATTTAAATTATTTCTAGAGAAGATATTTCAAATATTAAATTTACTTTATCGAAATGCAGATGAATCAGCACTTTTGAAAAGAAAATGTTATTAAAATTGAGCAAACGTGTTATTATATAAAAGCGAGAGATTAAAACCTTTTCATATCGTTTTTTTTCATACCTTTTTTCAAAACCATTCTTCTTATAGAATTCGTGAAATTTTCAGATAGAAATTTCTGGAGCTAAAATCTTTTAATATTTTACTGGGGTTTGCAAAATCCTACTAATTTTATCCCAGAGCGAAAACAAGTAACATGCATCTACGATTTGATGCGTAACTTTTAAGAAATTTAAAAACGAAAAAAAATTAATGAATTATACTTGGTACGAAGAAATAAAACTATACGAAGAAATCAAAAGAGAAATAATTTCTACGCACATGAATAGTGGGTATTATAATATAAAATTTTAAAAGTGGACAAGCATTTCAATTTTATTTAGAATTTTTAAAAGGTTAGGACAATTATATCTTTCAAGGATTAAACTAAATATAACTAAATTCATAATGAGGTATACCAACAACCAGGGATATAGATTTCACTCACATTTTTTCTCTACCTGGTTTGGCATCTTAATTAGTTACCAATAAATCCAACGCGAAACAAACAAACACACACACACACACACATATATATATATATATATATATATATATATATATATATATATATATATATATATATATAGTTCCACTTTGAAAAAGTCCTAAAAGGAAAACTACTGTGTCAAATGTTATCAAACTTAGTAATAGTTAAAGCAGGTCATGAGTATTTCTTTTCCGACGAAAAAAAATTTTCAACAACTCACCACCAGGGGCGAAATGGCGCTGTATACAATATTGTTAAACGAAATAAGACAGGAAGACATCGGTTGTCGATTCGTTACAATGAGAACTCTGACAAACAGGCTCACTTTTATCTGGAAAATCAAATGACGTGTAAATCGCATCTGCATAAATCGTTTGCTTCTTCCTGCCTAAGTCAATTACAAGCCATTGCGGTTTTGCATAACCCCACGAACAGTTTCGTTTTAGAGACGATTAAAAACGTTTTAAACCGATATCTTCATGTCTTAGGGCCGAATTGGGGCTTCAAAATTCACAAATTAGCGATCTGCAAGAAAATTATTTCTGCAATGCGCACACTTTAAAATGGTAATTTTGTTTAGGTCACTGTTTCTTAATGGTATACAAAATGTTAAACCCGTGTAACAAAAGGTTAAGTTAGATTCCGACCCTTATTCCGTTTAACAATATTGCATACAGCGCCGTTTCCCCCTGGTAGCGAGTTTTTTAACGTTATCAATTTTTTTTTCGGAAAAGAAATTTCCATGACCTCTTTTAAACTATTACCAAGTTTGATAACATTTGCTCCAGTAGTTTTCTTTTTATGACCATTTCAAAGTAGACCTTTAATTATAACCACCTTGCATATATATATATATATATATATATATATATATATATATATATATATATATATATATATATATATATATATATATATATATATATATATATATATGTGTGTGTGTGTGTGTGTGTGTGTGTGTTAGTTACGGTAAATGTAATAAACTGGTGATCATTAATAATAACCGGTAATTATACATAATCACCATTAATGCCGGTAAATATGATAAATAACGGAAAATTTCTAGAATTAACAGGTTTGTTTACATAATTCCCAAATCCTAATGGTAAATGTAATAAATATAATGACTAATTGAACCAGTAGAATACAGTGCAGTTTTTTGAGAAGTTAATAGTCTGTAGGATATTTTTTCATTAGACGTTATGGCGTGAAAGGCCGCGAATAACAATATTTTATAATTTACAATAAAAAAGTTAATAAATGGTTATTTTAAGTCTCAAGGATGTAGCCTGAGCGAAATTTGAATAAGGGACTGACATGATTTGTCAATTGAAAGAAATAAATTTATTTTGAACTTATACAAAACACTTATAAAGAACAATGTAATCCCATATTATATAGAAAAAAAAAACTTTTTTCTAAATATCGTTAAATGCTACTACTACAAATTATTAAATATTTTAACTTTACAGAGGCTGTTCAGACATTTTTTAGACGATGTATACTGTATTCACAAAAAAATATTACACAAAATTCTTGTGTTTTAAATGTTCTATTTGACATCCCTTATTCTGAACTATCTTTCGACACCGCAATTTCCAGGTTAATAATGCCTTTTGAAGTGTCAGAAGAGGTATTCTATCCCATTCCTCCTGAACAGCTTTCCAGAGTCCTGTAAGGGTTTTGGGGCGACGTTTGGATAATGAAGATTTTAAAAGTCCGAAAGCCCAAAAATCCATAGATGATACATCGGGAGATTTAGTAGGGATATCAGTGAAGGGTATGGCCTTGATACCAGTTTTTTGTTCCATTTCTTTTAGGAAATTTGCAGTGGAGTTTGATGTGTGACTGCTAGCTTTGTCCTGATGGAGTCTCACAGATTGATGGCACTGTGGGTAAAGCGATGGTATTTCATTCAGAAAAATTGGCGATAAAATATGTTCCTGATAGTATTTGGAGTTAATCTTGACATTTTATTCCACTCTCTTTATTTTTAACTTGCCATTATAAGAAAAACCAGCAACAATCATGAATCAGTTAGAAAAACTTTATTTCGATTCTTTGAACCATGTACATAAATTTTTTTCACCCCTTTTATGATAATAAATGGCTCTTTTTTTGTTGCAATCATTTAAATACACCCATGATTCATCTATTGTGACAATTGTTTTCCATTTTTCTTTGGATAAGTGTTTCTCATATAGAATTCTGCAGCGTGTCCTACGTTCAGCGATATGATTTGGAAAGAAGACGATGCCACATTGCGTTTTTTTCGCTTTCTTAAGATTTAAATCAACGTTTATCATTTTGTTTACAGTGGAAACCGAGCATTTTGAAGATTTTGCAACTGTCCTTTGACTAGGGGTATTTTCTTTTAACATTAAACAACGTACCTTTGCAATAGTCGAAGATGTCCGTTTTTTCCTTGGATACTTGTTTGGAATTTTTGTCCCTCTTGAGGCTCCAATTTGACTTTTTTTTTCCTTTCTTGTTGACGATATTACCTATCGACGCTTTAGATATCACAAAACCATGACTCTCACGTCGTTTTTGGATAACGGAGTATGCATATTTCTCTTCGGAAAGAGCATAAATGTAGCCTTCGAACCACTGCTTTGTTAAAAACGCCATTTTGAATAAAAACAAAACTTTCAAGCCGCAGACCATAATTTTGACTTTTAAAAACATAGTACAATTGCAATTATTTCTTTTTCAGCAAATGATTTTTTATTACCGCTTACCAAAATCGTCTAAAAAATGTGCGAACAGCCTCTGTATTTATTTAGACATATTAAACGGTTATTGCATTTAGAATTACAAAGTTTGGCAGATTTTTTTACATTTGCACTTATCGAACTCGCATTGTCCCTTGTAAACACATCGCTGATATCCCTGACCAGCAGAAAGAGATAATTTTTTAACACATTCTCGACGTTATATTGCTAGATCTGGAACATCTTTAAGCAAAATAAATTTTTCTTCACAAATTGTGAACTGTTTTCTGGTATACAACTGTGAAAGTCTTCCTTGTTTCGTTCCTAACTGATAAAACTCTTCATTTTGAACTTCTAATAACACCGCTAATAAATTTCGTGGATCGCTTCTTCTTCTGTCAACATCTGGTTGTCGTAGTTTCACTGTGTCACTAACTTTACCAGAAGGAAATTTAAGATTTGAAACTTTCAACATTTTCTTTGCCTGAAATTATAAACCTTCTTTAGCACTCATTCTATGAACTCTTAAATGTTCTTGCTTGCTAAAATATATTTCTGCATTAAAGGGACCGCTGCTTCATCCTCTTTTTTAATCTCAAAATTAACTTCAGGTGGACGGTCATTTTGCGATGCATCGTTATTGTCCATTTCAAAATTATCTTTTATTTCACTATTGGGATTTTCGGAAGCATTATTAACTGTCTCGATTAAAGCCTAAAGTTCTTCGTCAGTTCTAAGATGTTCGATAAAGTCATTTGGTAAAGAAGTATCTATAATATTAAAAAACTTGGAATTAAAACGGTCAAGCATACCAGCCATTATTTAATATTTTATAAAATACGAGAGGGTAGCGAAAACCCGTCTAGCCACCACGAGATTAGAGCTAATACTGAAGTCATATAGTTGTCAAGTGATGATAAAAGCAAAGCAGCTGCACAAACTGAACGAATTTCGGTTAAGTTATGCACTGTTATCACATTTACCATTAGGAGTTGGGAATTATGTAAACAAACCGGTTAATTTGATAAATTTTCAATTATCTGTCATATTTACCAAATCTAGTGGTGATTATGTATAACAACCGGCAATATATAATCACATTTACCGTAACATATATATAGATAGAGAATCTATATAATACTCAAGTATTTAAATTTTAGTCTTCAAATAATAGATATCCCCCTTTTTTCATTGTGGGATAGAATACCGAAATGATTTCTTTATCACTAGTAAAAATTTAGAAAATTTCCTTTCCTTAAATTGCCCTCTTGTTTATAAATCAGCTACGCCATGTAAAGAAGCTTATAATGGGAATGAAATCTGGTTCATGTCTATTGCGTGCACTGGAGATGCGGAATTTTCCAATATTTATGTTTTTAATTTTTACGGATATGGGTTTCATTCAGTTTTCAACACATACTAATTATTAAGACAGTTTATATATGTCATTAATACATATTTCTTTACGGTATTGATCTATACAAGTAAGAGCACTAATTGAATTTTATTCTGAAGCAATTTCCAGGCATTCATTCCCTTTCCTGACACTACACTCTGAAATAAAATTAACAAAAATTTCCTTTTATCTTATATGTTTAAAAATAGCAATATTAGTATTTCTGCGTATGAATAAAAACTACCACTATATCTCCATAAATATTTTTATACATATACACCTATCCCTCGACTTACCCGATAGATGCCTTCCACCGTCTGACTGCGAAGCAAGGCGTTGACAATTAACCCTTTAAAGTTCACTATACTTTAAAAAAAAAAATTGCTAAATTGATTTCAAAAATGACTATTAGACATGTTGCTGATGATAAATATGCAAAGCAAAAAAAATTAGCATTTTTTATTTCCGAGAAATTTGCGGTTTCACAGTGAAACCAATGAACGGTAACGGCCTATTATCCTTTTTAAACATACAAATTAAAAAAAACTGTTCAGAATAAAAAAATGATATTTTAGAATCATGAAATACATATATTTTAACAAGAATAATTAACTATTTAAATAATAAAAATTTTTTTATATAAAAAAATTTATTAAAAAATTTATTAAATTTTTTTTAAAAATAATTTTTATATAAATTTTCATATAAGATAGATTAAATTTTAATATTAAATTAATATTAACTAAAAATAAGAGTATTCATGGATGCAATGTGTAGCACATATATATTTTCTATATTTATAAAGAGAAAATATATAAAAATATACACGCACGCTCGCTCGCTCGCTCGCTCACACATACATATATGCAGGATTCAAGATTTTTTGCAAATTGAACAAAATAAAAATATATAAAAAATTTAAAAGAAAAATTATCTTATTTGGAATTAGATCTCTAATTATGAGCATTATAAATGAAATCATTTCCATTCTGCATGGAACTTTTCAAAGCATGTTGTATTGTCATTGCTCTTTGCAATCATACATAAACCAACATCGCAGTTAGGACACATCCACCTTGTTCTATGGGGTTTTGCCGTCGTGCTGCAATAAGCACATCTTCTGGATTTACATTTTTGTGGAATGTGGCCAGTATTCTCCAGTCTTTTCTTTTCTGAAAGTGTATGTTTTCTGAATTTTAGTTTTACTGGCCCCGAATGTGATTTTCGTGCAGTGAGCCTTTCAGGTTGTTTTGGATGGCCTACTGACACAAGAGCAGTTATTAAATCCAATCGAAAATTTTTAATATTATTATAATAGGGATTTTTTCCCCATGCATCAAAGTGTGCAGAATATATGAATTGACAATTGTGACATCCAAAAAATGAAAAAAAATCCTGTGCCACCACTTTTTGCTTTTCCTGTCAATTTCATACATCGATTTTAGCTGATCAAAATAATCAACGACTCCCATATTTTTATTATACTCAATAACAGTTTGGGGGCAAGTTATTTTAATTTTTTCTTCATTTTTCTCTCGCCTTTCAACTTCACAAGATTTAGTGGCTTCATTTAAAGTTGATATAAGGTGCACCGTATGCTTGTCTTTCCATTTTATACACACAATATCATCATTACTCATGCACCAGTCAAATTCTCACCGTTTCATTTTTTTGTCCTCAATTAAATTTTTTGGCAAATTTTTTCTGGACATATTTACTGTCCCACAAGCATAGATATTTTGTGCATCAAGGTATTTCATCAGATCATACGACGTAAAGTAATTATCAAAGAAGAGTACATGATTTTTCCCTAATAACTTCTGAGTTAAGTTTTTAATCATTCTTTCTCCGAGATTCCTCTCTACTACTTCAGCTTTCCCTGTATAAATCTGAAATTCGCAGGTAAATCCACTCTCATCACACCTCATCCACACCTTGTAACCTCTTTTTATTGGTTTTTTGGGCATGTATTGTTTGAGTGACGATCTGCCTTTGAACTTTATCATGCTCTCATCTATTGCTTGCTTCTGTCCAGGCTTCATAACTTTCAGAAAAACTTCTGATAAGTGATCATAAGTGGGGGGCGCACTTTGTAAAATTTATCGAAATTCTCTTCAGATTTTGTAGGTTGCGAGCTGTTATCGTTTAGGTGCAAGTTTCCCAAAATCCAAATAAATTTTCTAATTGGCATGATTCGAGAAACGAAATTGTCATGTAAAATTTCATTTACAGACCAAAAATCTCTATAACTTGGTAATCTTTTGATTCCCATTACTAAATTAATTGCTAAAAAATTTATCATGTCTTCTACAGTAATAGGGGTAAATGCACTGCCTTTTTGCGCCGCATATAAATTAGTTTGGAAAACAATAGTTTCTATAAAACTTATAGAGAACAATGTCAAAAAGATGGAAAATGGGTGATGGGTCTGCAAGAGAAGTTATATCTTCCGATGGTCCACTTTGTTCCCTAAATTCCATATTTCGCATCTTTTCTGGACCTTTATTTTTCCACATAACTTTAGAAATACGAGAAGGCCCTGGCAAATTTATGTCATCAATATCCTCATCATCAACATCAGTGTTTTGGCTTGAAGATAAATCACTGATAAAATTGTCTGCTTCACTCTGTGATGATTCATTAGATTCGTCATCGGAAGGTAAATTCTGGAATATTTCCAGAGCTTCTGAAACATTTAGTCCTCTTTTCGGCATTTTATGAACTATGAAGACTATAATATTTGAAGAAATATATAAAACAGATGATCACAAACAGCACTATAAAAATTAAACTCCAGAGAGAGATTTTCAGACTTCATAGAGAACAGCTCAAAGATAAAATGCCTTGCGCATTTATTTCTCAGTTCAACCCTCTGTAAACAGGTAAAAACACATGTGATCGAGGGGGTGCCGGAGTCATATGATCACAAGGTCATCGGCCTCACATTTTAACCGAATTAGGTAAACACGGCGAGTGAAAACGGCAACTTTTGTTTTTCTCTCTCGTCAGAGAAAAACAAAACGAAAGTTCGACCGTTACTGGAGTATGGTTTCATACTGGAACCATACTTTTGACTTTGCGTTTCCGACTCGTCTTTTAATTTATTTAAATAACTGAAAGATGTAATTTATAATTAAGAAGGTCTATAATAAGTCCATGTGCTATAATTTAAAATTTGAGAATATTTTCATTCTTTTAAAGCTAGTAGAATTTTAGAAATTTGAAGTGACTTCACATTTTAACTCCATCTGAAGTAAATATGCTAGATTTTAAGTGTAGTGCTGCCATCTAGTGTATAGAAAAGGAATGAAAGTGTAAAATGCATCCATTTATTGTGAAAAAAGCGTGATAAAACACCGAGAAAAAAATGTTTAATGTGTGGTTTCAGTATGAAACCAATGAACGTTAAAGGGTTAAAGAGACTAATTTAGATAAGATTATTTAATGCGAAGCTACTGCAAGTTACATTACAGAACAAACCTAAACAATATAAATAACAGAAATAAAGGCAACAACGTGATATGCGCTTGGCGCGACATCTCTTAGAGCGAATGTCAGTGAGAGCTAACATAGGAAATCGAAATTGTGTAAAACAAGACACAACATTCATATTAAACAAGGGGGTAGATGCAAGCCGTAGTTATGTTTATAATAGCAGTGTAAAAATAAAAATAGTTTATGCCGAAGTGAAGATTGGTTGTTACTGAATGCTTGGTGTCGAAGTAAAAGATGGGTTGCGCTTACAGAAGGTCGTTCATACTTTATGGAAACGATTTTGTAATTTATTTTCCGCCTTTGCATTTTGAGATAACAATTTGGCAACTTCAGAATAGTCGTCTTCTACTGTTTTGTTTTGATTGGAATGTAAAATAAAAGATTTGATTTGAAAATAACATCTAAAATTGATAGATGGCTCGAAGGCTACGGAACTGCGCTTTCCGAGGAGAAATATTCGTATGAACAAATTATAAATTGGTGTAAAAGTCGGGTTTATGGCAATTAAAAAAAAAAGCATTTATAATATATTAAATTTGAAAGGAAAAAAAGCATCTTACTGAAAGGAAAAATGAAAACATGATCGCGAAACCTCATCCTAAGACTGTTCGAACGCAGGTAAATATCAAAAAAGGGAAGTCTGATTCTAAAAGAAAATCCGCCGACTCAAAGATCCATTGCATCGAAACTAAGGATGTCTTCTGTCACTGTAAGTAAATTCATTCATAAAGATTTGAAGTTAAAAAAGATGTTTAAACCTAAAGTTTATCTGCTTTTGTCAAAGCATATTGCTGAAAGAAAAACAATTTGTAGAAAAATTATATGAAAAACTCCTAGCTGCTGAAAAATGGTAATGTGGGGTAACACTCGATGAGGCATGGTTGTATTTAAGTGACTGAAATTTAAAAAAATATCAATTTTCTATTGTTCAACTGACGAGAATGACCGTACTAAAGGGTTTCGTCAGTGTACAGAAAAGTTCCCAAAGGGATTCATGATAGTTACATGATTTTGTTACAACGGCAAATTAAAAATAAAAAAAAATCCCAAGTAAAGCCAAAAATAATTCACTCTACTATCAGTAGAATATTTTAGAACCAATTTTTGAAGAAGAAATTCCAGCCTTATATGGGAAGGACATTGATAAAGTTAAGCTTCATATGGACAAAGCCTCTAGTCACACGTCTAAATCTACTGCGGCTTATTTAGCAAAAAAAAAATCAAACACAGGAATAAAGTGTATGCCATTTAATTAAATACCTGTTAAATCACCTGACGCTTCTCCAATGGACTTTTGAGCTTTCGGTTTATTCAAACGAGCCTTAGAATAACGGCATCCAAGAACATTGAACGTACTTTGGAAAACGTTCAAAGAGTAATGGGGTAAAATTCACATGACAGTACTAAGAAAAAGTTTACTTTCAAGGAAAATTCGAGCTACAGATATTGTCAAGAACCATGGCTATCAGATAGAAGCAAATCGCCGCAAAAAATGCGGTATTTATACATAAAACTTAACTATCAAAATCGTTTCCATAAAGTGCGAACGATCTTCTGAATATACATTGCAAAAAACATCATCACAGTACTTATTCAATCGGTTTATTAAAAAAAAAGGGAAATTCAATACAAGAGTTCATACAAGTATTCAATACGAGAAATCCAATACAAGTATTCATTACAAGAGTTCATACAAATTATGTTGAAAGAAAAAACATAAAAAATAAAAATGCACTTGTGACGTCTGTGCAGATAATTAATGAGTGCGTTCAATGTACAACACTCTAATAATGCATCAATTTTTTTTTTTTATTTATAAAATTTAGAAACCGTGTAAAAACGAAACCGTGTAAACCGAGTTCCATGTATATTGAGGGACAGGTGTACTCCTTCACAGTAAGTAATTTAGTTTTTAAGTAATGATGTGTGTATTGACTGCATCGCGCTATGAACAGCTATTCAAGCAGCGAAGTACGTATGGAATTACATGATGTAATTTTTCGTCGTTATTAATTGATCTTCCATAACTTCCCATTCTCCTTACATGCGTTTCCAAATATCTTGAACAGCACCAATCTGTTACCGCTATCTCTGCAAGGAAGAAAATGATGCTATTGATCAATCGTAATTGATAAAGGAACATATCTAATGTACTCCTCATTTTCCGATGCGTTCGTAACGGAATGGAAAGAACCTATTACCTTAATGGATTACTCCCACTGTTTAGATAATGACTGTCGCGATATCAATTTAACAAGTAAATAATCGATAACGTGTAAGTGTCATTCAACATCTCTCAGAAACAAAGAACGTAAGACTGAAGAAATTTGCTCAATATTTCATCGGTAAAACTAAGAGCTTAAAGTTAATCGGTAAAGTTGGAGGGGTTTAATTGTTGTATATTTTTAATTGTTAAAGTTGTGTGGAAATAGCGTCTTGTAGAACAGACTGAAAAATTAAACTCTGTTGAACGTAATTTAAAAAAAGACATAAATAATTGATTTCAAACTAGAACACCACATTAAGATGTTCGGTTATGCTTAAGTTACATCATTTTGTAAACGTGTTTATATTTTTTTATACATTTATTAGACTACCTCATACACAACCGCATTATAGCCTTCTACTTAAACGTAATATCAGAGGAAAAAGTAAATCAAAATTAATTGAAATTCGGGTGGATTTAAATACCTTAAATTATTAAGATGGTGTTTAATATAATTGGTAATGTTTATTTTAAACTTACAAGAAAGAAAATAGAAAAATGTTAATTTTGTATACTTTTTTCCTTCTATTTTGCATCGGAATTGAATATTTTACCCTAGAACAGACTTTATCCTTTAAAGATATGGGGCCGTTCAAGTATTACGTTAGCATATTTTTAGTCATTTTAGAATCCCCCCTCTCCTTGTAAGAAAAAATGAGCAGATATCCGACACCTCCCCCTAAATCAATCACTTGGAGGTCCCCATGAATAACGTAGGTTTGAGGCCCCCAAAATGTATTTTCGGGAGTCGTACTGTGTGTTGTACTTGACGTCAACACTCAGAAACAGGAAATATTAAAGGTATGTTTACACTACATCTGGGGCATTGCGTTACGTTACTACGTTGGCTCTGATATTGTTGTTATGCTTGATATGGCCTATTACTGGTCTGACGTATCACGTGGTCGATGGACTTAGCTCTATATTTGGTTAAAATTTTTAACGCTGGTGGTAAGTAACCTTTTACGATTCAGTAGGAACAGTCCGTATCTCTTTCTGAAGCTGCTACCTGAGGCCCCTGAAAAGAAAAAAAAAAAAAAAAGAAACTTGAAGTCCACCTTCCCCGATTGAAAGCTTACATACTACTTGAGCACCCCCTTTATCTGTATATAAAAAAACAGTTCCGTAACTGACTGACTCACTGACTGACTTACAACGCACAGACCAAACCGCTGGACCTAAAGGGCTAAAATTTTGCATGGCGATTCTTCTTATAGTGTAGGGGTGCACTAAGAAAGATTTTTGAAAAATTCTTAGATTTTTTTAAATTAAATTTTTAGGCTTTTTTAGTAACGTTTTTAAAGTTTGCATTTAAAATAATAACTTGAGGGTTATGGAATTTATATCCCGAGAAAGATCATAAAAATTGCTTTAAAATGCAATCTTTTTCGAATGATTACCTCTTTTTTTTATTTTTGGTGAATTTTTAAAGATTAAATTTTAGAATTTAATTTATTAAATGCTTATCACATGATTTCTTTTTCTGGTACTTTAAATACATTTATCGCCGCGGCCATAGCAATGAAATAGACAAAAAATATTTTTCCCTTTGTAATGCGACAGACGATTGGACATAATCCAAAAAGATATTAAAATACAGAAAAAGATATGTTCCTCAAACTGTACTATATTAATTGTACTATATTCTTTATTATCTCCTATTAGATTTAATTTGAATATTTTCTTCTACATTATTTTGTCTATAAAATATCTCTTACAATTTTTTTATAAATATATCTTTTTTTCACCAATTTTATACATTGATCGTCGTATTTATTATGCATACATATATATATATATATATATATATATATATATATATATATTGGCATTAATTGGTTACATTGACCGTTGTATTTAATTTGAATGTACTCCGTAGCGAAGTGCGGATTGTCAGCTAGTTACTACATAAAGGTGTATATTCTTGGACAAACAGATGCTTTTTACGCGCTGTGCTCTAACATACCCGGTTGTATGGGGCTAGTTCTTGTATACCTCACAAAATATTTGAATGAATCTTTAGACTAAACTTTTTTCTTTTGAAAGTTTATGTTGCAAACAATCTGCAACAATTCAAAAGAACGGTGAAACTTCTTTTTTTTAAACTGCAAAAAAAAGGAACATAAAACGTTTAATGACAAAATCGGTATAACTATTAAGCTTTCATGTATAGCTATCTGATTTGTGAAGAATAACGCATTTCAGTTTACTCATTACATCAGTATATTTCAAAGGAGTCTTCTAGTATTCTCTTTTGAAAATCACAGCATTCAAGTGTTTGGTGTTTTACTGCAATCCCATGTCTTAAAGCAAACAAAGCGAAACTGGAAATGACTCTTTGTAAATGATCTTAAAAGGTTTACTAAGTTTTGAATATCTCGACAGCAAACTTTAACTTCGTTCCCTAATCAATAAAAGCAGCTGAATCCAAATTTACAAGCCTTTGATTAGTCAGGCTTCAAGTTAGATGGAAAACTGTGTGAATAATATTTACACTAAAGTTTCAATGCAAATATATATATATATATATATATATATATATATATATATATATATATATATATATATATATATATATATATATATATATATATATATATAAGAGATGGTATAAGAAGGAATCTTGTTCTATGCCGCTTAAATTGTTTCATTGTGTGGAAATTTACAACTTAGGCAAAAATCCCCTTCTTTTGGCATAAGAGTTAATTGGCACGGTTTCCTTGATTTGGGGCATTCTTCATTTTGTAAAATGTGTTGGTTTTCAGAAAACCAATTCTCAAATGGAGAGAACGTCAATTCCTTTGGGAGTTAAGTTTCTTGCAGTGCTTCAGACATCATAATTGTTTTCTTTTAACTCACATACGAGTATAATTAATCCTTGATGATACAACAGCTTTATAGTTTTAAGTTACAGAGTGTAAGTAAAAAGAGCATATTTATCAATTGTTAGCATTTTAGGAACTGATAAATAAGTTCCAAATATCCCATAAAGTAATATTATTTGGAACAAATGACTTGTAGTTAGTAAAGCCAATGTAAAGAATTAAAATTTTCTTTAAGAAACTTTTAAAGCATCGTGATTATTTTGAATCTTGAAAAAATAATTGGTGCGTCCTGATGATTTCCCATAAAAGTAAGAAGTAATCGGTGCATTGTCTTTGCCTCCAGGAGAAAGAAATAATCAAAAAATAATTATTCAAAATTAAAAGGTTTCAAACCATACTTTTGTTTTACAATGGATCCAAGTAGATGTTATGGTATGATTCTAAATTGAATTATTACGAGGTTTTAGGATTTCTGAAAGGTTGACTCAATCTGTTATCAACATAGTATGTATTTTCTTCTCTTGTATCACATAAACTTCTTTCACAATTAAATTCAGTAGAAAAAAAATAAGAACCAACGTGTTAAAACGAGAAATTATCTTCTTCGAAGATGGATTATCACTCACGGAATAGAGAGCAGAACTTTTGCAAATAAATATTGATCATTTCGAAGTAGAAAGACACCAGATTTATGTTTTGGAAGAGAGTAAACAATCCATGGCAGCCACTGTAGGAAACTAAGTGATTAGTCAATCGTGTTATGACCTTACGTGATATAGAAAGAGTTAAGTGAAGGAAAATAGCTGACAAAGAGCTTTATCCACATAGTAAGGTTTATTTTTTCTAACTATCATTTGAAGGTATTATTCGAATAGTGGCCCAACTCCACTTTAAAAATAATGGAGTTAGCCTCACTTTCATGTGCATACAAGTCATTTCTATTTTATTTTTACACTTGTACACGTCCAGCTTATTTCTGCTGCCAATAGAGGGCATTACAAATCAGACTTCAACAATCATTTCTCAGCAGTCATTAGACTTTAAGGCTCTGTATCTCAAAATTAACAAGAATGGAGTTAGCAGACTACTCAAATAAGACCTTCATTTCATTGTTATGTTCCATTTCCCCCCCTTTTTTTCAAATGCGCACTGAGAGTACAATATAAATTCATTTCATTTACAATTTTTTTTTTACAAGCAAAGTATCATCGGCAATAAATAAATCATCAATCTATGTTATTTAGTTACCTTATTAGTGACTCTTAATTCTTACCAAAAAGGGATATTCAAAAAGAAATATCATGATTATTTAGTGTAGTTAAGTATTTAGAGCGAAAAGAGAACGTATTTGATTGAAAATAAAGTGCAACGTAGTATTTTATCCCTTTATGTACTGACGGTACATAGAAGTACGACTCTCTTTAAACTCCTATAAAATACTTTCTATTTGTATATTACTGACGGAACTGTAAAGGATCGATGCGTTAAACTTTCTTTATTATTACTAGATAGCAGTAGCAGATTTAACTAGCCAATTTTTGGATGTAAAATTTATTTTAGCGTCCGTTGTAGCGTTTGAAACAGCCATTTTATGAATGTCATTTCTCTGAAACTTACATCTTAGCTACTCTAAAACTATTGAAGATAAGTGAATGATATTTTTTCTCCACGTTTAATATGATCTTAAGAGTATTATTTAGCATATTCGTTTAGCTATATGACATTTATATGTTGTTTACCGAGCAACTTTCTTTCTGGTACTTTAAGTACCGTCAGTACTATGAGTATTGTAAACAACGTGGATTTAGATATAGAACAGAAAATTGGCTATTTTTCTTTTGCGGTGTAGAAATGCTTCCAATATGGGCTTTTTACACTTTCGTGTTTATTTTTATGTTAATTAACAATGCTTGCTGAGACATCTTGGAAAATTCAAAGAAAAATTTGACATGTGAAATAGATTTTTTCAAATTTGGCAAGAAGTATTTTCATGCAACTGTACTGGAAAATATATGAATGCGGAATGAATACGATATATTAGAAATACATGAATTTTTAAAAATGAACTTAGGAGAAATTTTCAAATGTTATTATGTTTTAATTTTTTTAAACATTTGAATTGAAATAGGGAGTTTGGTGTTACATGAAATATATTAGTGCCCAATATACTAATGTATATTTTTTATTTTATGATTTTTGTATTTTATTATTTTTCTGATATAGAACCACAAATATACATTCCCTGGATACATTATAAATTTACATTTCCTTAAATTTTCTCCCCACATTCTATCTACAGATGATATATTTTGAATGTAACTGCACACATACCGCACACTTGGGTGGTGTTGATAAGTCGGATATGCTACGATTGATCTATGACAGAGTCAGAAAATCAAAAAAGTGGTGACATAGGCTCTTTTTTGCTATGTTGGATATAGCATGTGTAAATTAACCTTTAGCTTACGGGGCCCATTTTTCCGATTCTCTCTTTATAACGGGAAATTCCATACCCTCTTTGTAAGAAAGGGCATTAAGGAGTTTATATATATATATATATATATATATATATATATATATATATATATATATATATATATATATATATATATATATATATTATATTTATATATATATATATATATATATATATTATATTTATATATATATTATATATATATATATATATATATATATATATATATATATATATATATATATATATATATTTATATATATATATATATATATATATATTATATATATATTATATATATATTATATATATATATATATATTATATATATATTATATATATATTATATATATATATATATATATATATATATATATATATATATATATATATATATATATATATATATATATATATATATTCATTCATTCATTCATTCATTCTTGGCCCCGTATTCTTGGGATACATGCTATCCCACCCCGTAAGGAAAAGGTTAATACATAATATGTACCGAAAAACATGAATCAATCTCCCTGTTAGAGTACAAATATCGTGTAACACAGGGATTGCTTCTGAAAGCAAAGACAGAACCTAAAAGAAAAGGAAGACCAAGATCAGCCTGTAAATGATGACTCAAAATACCCTTCCAATTCTATGACTAAAAAAAAGAGATTTTTCAGTTTCAAATGGCATAGAGCTTCAAAATAAATGATGCCATTAGCCAACATTTCTGTCAAATCGAGATCTCTACGAGCTTTGTGCACAAAGAAAAGTTCAATCAAAACTTCATTCAAAATACAGCATATCTAATTTTTTTATGTGTAATTAAAAAAATATATATGTTTTTTTATATAATCAAAGTTAAATTTTCATTATATTTAAAATTGTTCTGCGTTTCAGAATAAATATTTATATAATTCTTTAAACATTCTGATTAATTTTCAAAGTTTGAAGATTTTTGTAACCCTATAATACTGACGGTACTTTAAAGTACCACTTCAATTAACTAGTGGTAATTAATTAAATTTTATGAAGGTGAGTAATTTTTTTTTGTACGAAAACATAATTAAAGAAAATATCAATATTCTAGAAGAAGACGGATATTTTCCAAACATTCAGCTTAAAGAATTTAATATATGATCCTAAAAAAAGACATATTGGCTCTTACAGGCCAGAAGATACGGAAAAAATTCAATTAACTCAGATTTATAGATAAGTAATTTTCCCTCTAAACAAAACTAACACAACAAAAACTTTTGCTTTAATTGAAAATGAAAGTTTGTGTAAATTACTTAAAGCTAAAATAAAGAGTAAGACATTTATATTCGTTAAATATAAACAAACTCCTTTTTCCGAAGAACTTTGGGCATGTCCTGTAAACACATGTTTTGTATTATCTTTTACATATATATTCTGTTATGAAGAGCTACACGTGACTCAAGCTATGCTGTACGAATTAATCCCGTTAGGAAATGTAGCATTTCATTGTGGATATTTTATTTCCCGTTTCGGCTGGTATTTATCTCCAGGGAATTCCCATATACAGAATACAAGCTCTTTCTGTTAATTTATTATGAGAGCACTTAATAAGGTAAACCAACATTGCTCCTTGTAAAGGAAGAGCAGAAGGTCACACGTGCTATAAAAGGGCTTGAATCCGGAGTCACTTGGGGGTAGTTTTCTCCTTTAACCACCATACACCCTCGTGGACAGTCATAATTGGTACTTCATTATTTAAAATTCATGATTTAACGAAACACCATATGAATGCAGCATCACGCTTTGCTGCATTATGTATTTTGTATCTACTCAAACAGACACAAGCACTGAATTATTAAATTTAATGAGAATAGAACAACGCCGTTCAAATGTAGACAAGCTGCATTTCATCCTCTCGATCAGTTAGCGTTGATGACAGTTTCTATAAAATACTCTTATTCTGGGGTGTTAAAGTTATATTATTCTGCTAGCTGAAAATCTGTACTTCGCTACGGAGTACTTTCAAATTAAATACAACGGACAATGTATGCAGTTAATGCCAATATATATATATATATATATATATATATATATATATATATATATATATATATATATATATATATATACCGGGTGTGTCATAAATTCGTGCAAAGTTCAAAAATTCATAATAAAAGAAATAATGCTCGGAAAAATGTTCTGTTTGCCCGAAGAGGATCAGAGTGGCATTGGATTTTTTTTCCATGTAAAAAAAAATGGGGGTTCTAAAAGTAACCGAAAGAGGGCGCTTTTGCGTTTACGTTAAGTCTGCATTGCAGGAAAGATATGCATTACCTGTTGTCATTTTCATGTAGGATGGTGCCCTGCCCCACATTTCACGTGATATCAAGACGTTCCTGTTGGAATCTTTTACTGAAGACCGAGTTCCATAAGTCGCTGTTGTAAGGTTCAGTGACCCTCACGATCACCAGACTTGACCCCAGCAAATTTTTAGTTGGGGGGGGGGATACTTAAAGTCTCATGTGTACCGGGGCTCCCCAAACATTTTGGTTAAGCTGAAAAAATGTCATTCAACAGAGAGTCTCTGCCATCGGTACTACAATCCTCTCTAATAGGCTTAGTGACGTGCATCACTTGCTTATTACCTTTTTGCTAGTGGTAATGTTGAACATCTGTTACTTTAAAATAAATTCACACTCTCATGTTACCGTGATCTGGTTGATTTTCTGTTTAAGTTTGCCTGATTTGCATAAAACGTCTCAGTATGACGTGTGAGCGCCCTCTGTCGGTTACTTTTGATAATTTTTTTTTTTTTTTTTTACATGAAAAAAAATCTAATGTCTCTCTCATCTTATTGGCGGAAACAGAAAATTTTTCCGAGCATTGCTTCTTTTATTATGAATGTCTGAACTTTGCACGAATTTATGACGCACCCGGTATATATATATATATACATTATATATATATATATTTTTTTTTTATTTATAATAAATACAACGATCAATGTGTGCAACTGGTGTAAAAAAAACAAAAGTATATATTTATAAATAAATCGTAATGGATATTTTTATAGACAAAATAATGTAGAAGTAAATATTCTAATTAAATCTAATAGAACATACTAAAGAATATAGTAAAGTTAATATAGTACAGTTTGAGGAACATATCTTTTACTGTATTTTAATATTTTTTTGGATAATGTACAATCGTCTGCCCCATTAGCTAGAAAAAAAATATTATATTGTCTATTTCGTTGTTATGCACGTGAAGCAAAATTAGATTAAAGTATCAGAAAAAGAAAAGAAACCACGTGATCAGGATTAAAGAAATTAAATTCTAAAAATTAATCTTAAAAAAATCACCAAACTTCAGAAACTGGAGGTAAAAATTCGAAAAAGATTTCATTTTAAAGGAATTTTTATGATCTTTCCCGTGATATAAATTTTATAACCGTCAGATTATTATTTTAAATGCAAACTTGTAAAAAAGTTAAAAAGCAGCTTAAAAATTTCATTTAAAAAATCTAAGAAGAATTTTTCAAAAATTTTTCTTAGTGCACCCCTACACTATAAGAAGATTCGTTATGCAAAATTTCAGTCCTTTAGGTTCAGCGGTTTGGTCTGTACGCTATATGTCAGTCAGTCAGTTAGTTACGGAACTGTTTTATATTTATAGATAAGGAATGAATAAAAAAACATTAAATATTTCACTGGAATATTTTCATAAGTCGATTATATTTTGATGTATGCCTAAATAGGAAGAAACCATAACATTTTTTTTTATAATAGCAAAACTCTAACTAAACAGTATTTCAAAAAGTTATTTCAAACTGTCAGTGTAATGCAAAAATTGCATTTTTCTCGTTGTTTAAGCTGAGTGTCTTGAAGTGAGAGTCCTTTATTTCGTCCCTGCGGGCAGTGACATGTTTCAACAAAAAGTTGAGAGAAACATCTATTTCTGGAAGCGCTGGTTTCAAGGAAAACAATTCGGCCAACTATAGAAATGTCAATTTCGTGAGCGTGAAGAGTATTTCGGTGTCCGGTTTCAGATATTTGTTAGATTGTTTCTGTCTATAAATGGCAACATAACGGATATTTTCCGTTATTTAGGTATTTAGAGTTTTCCTGTTTTTGAGTTGTGTTTAAGGAACTGTTGGATAAAATATACTAGAAATTTTAGAAGATAGTCCAGTCTTCAGTCACGTCAATATAAACATCTCCATATCACAATAATGTTAAAAATATGCTGGTCCAAGATAAGTAGGTTAACGCTTCACGTGGTTATCTTATAAAGATTTGTTTTATTATTGTAATGAATAAGTTTAAAATGTTTCTATGAAATTATAGATTCCTCCCATTCGTATTAATAAATTATGCTTTGATAGAAGTACCGGGTTGTTATAATTAAACTTCCCCTATAAACGGCATCCTACAGCACAAACGGGTGAACGCAATGCAACGAAATTTTGCATATGGGCTATACACGAGATGCGCTCACGGAATTTCGAAAAAAAAAATTAGTTCCAAAATGTCCACCAGAGGGCGCCTTTTCAGGAAAAACATGAAATTTAACACAATAAATGACCAAAACGGAATACAGAAACAATATTAACATTTAT
Organism: Dolomedes plantarius; assembly: GCA_907164885.2. Classification (NCBI taxonomy): domain Eukaryota; kingdom Metazoa; phylum Arthropoda; class Arachnida; order Araneae; family Dolomedidae; genus Dolomedes; species Dolomedes plantarius. Next base: position 113,599,980 of record OU015500.1, read on the forward strand.
TGACTAGTTTCTGATCATCTTGTCATCGAACCACATTAAGTAAAGGTAAGGAAATAGATAACAGTACACCTTTGCAGTTTGAGAAGAAAAAAAACAGTTGAGTTTGCAGAAACAGGTACAGATTATGACGTAATGTCACAAGAGGAGCTAGTTGTTAATTGTGTCCAGGACAATGTAAGAAAAGGTTAATGTTTTCCTTACATCACGCTTCATGTGCGAACCATCACAACTAATCCGTTACGATCTGCTGTTGAACACACTGTCCATCGCCTTCAAACTTTGCAGGTGACTGACGGTGGGCAGATTGAGCACATTTCCTTACATCATTTTGAACACGATTGACAACTGCTCATTTCGTCATAATCGGTACCTGTTTCTGCGAACTCCACTGTCTTTTTTCACAAACACCAAAGGCGTACTGTTATTTATTTCCTTACCTTTATTTAATGTGGTTCGATGACAAGGTGATCAAAAACTATTGAATAAACTTTCAAATTGTTTATTTATTTCATTTTGGTCGTTTATTTTGTTAAATTTGATGTTTTTCCATGAAAAGCGCCCTCTGGGGGACATTTTTGAACTAAAATATTTTTTTCGAAAATCCGTGAGCGCATCCCGTGTATAGCCCATATACGAAATTTCGTTACATTCCGTTCACCCGTTTGCGCTGTAGGATGCTGTTTATTGGGGAAGTTTAATTATAACCACCCGGTATAACAAATCACGCCTTTTTTCAGAAGAAGAATTATTTAAGAATTATCATTTTGATAGCTACATTACTTACATATTCGTACGATTTTGTCATTTGAATTAGTTATTTTTATTCGATTAATAATTACTTATTTAAGTAAGCATGCATTTCTTATTTTTATCTAATATATGTTTAATCATTTTATCCTAATTTATGTAATTTTTCTTGAAAAACTATTTCTTTATCGTGTGACATTTTTGTCATGATTTTTGAATAACATAGAATTATACAGGAATTATCATTGCTATTCATCAATCAATATAGATGATTGTAAGGAAATATATAGGTTTGTTACATGTAGATCAGTGTTATATTTATCAACGATGATTACCATAAAGAGGTGTCCTTTTTAAAAACATCAAACGATAAATCGTATTCCGATCAAAAAAGTATAACACTAGTATCTTTAACCAACGCTAAGCTGAAAGATACTGTTGGATTCGTTGATATAAATTTTTGTACAGGAAATGTTTTTATCCATGTACACATAGAAACAAAAGTTGCACTTTTATGCAGTGACATTAATGTACAATCTCACATCTGTACTTTGTTAATCGTTCAGTAGTCTTGTGCTAGTAAACGTCGGGACTTGCATTAAGACGTTGAGTACCACGCTAGTATCGAGAGACCTTCTAATCAAGTGGCATGGCTCCTAGATTACGGACCCTTGTGACACAAAACTGTTGGGGAATTTTTGGGCAATCATTATATATTTAATAGCCGTTGTCTGTGTATAACACTTCCGGGCTGTACTCATCTTTCAATTGAAGCCCTCAGTAAACAAAATGCTGGTTAGGCTTAATTTCAATTTCAGATGTGGATCAGAATTTTTTCTTACCTAAAAACTAATATCTTCTCCATCAAATCACGTTTGCTCGGCCTATTTTTCTATAAAGCATTCAGAAATAAAAAAATTGGATGCTTTTAGCTGTATATTTAACAGTTTTTAAAAATCTGTTTACTTTTGCGATGAATTCTGAAAGTAAACAAACTTGAATGTGAATGAATCAAGTAGCTCAAGTATTCATATCGCGTAGTGAGCTGTAAAAAACTGGATGGCAGTCTACTACTCCAATCGCATGAAAAACTAAATAAATAAAAAATAATGAAAGGGTTTGCTTTTACAAGGTGTGGATTAAATGTAATATTGTTAGATAATTCAGGATATTTTTTAACTTTCATATACTTTTTCCATTATGACGTCATTATTAGTATTATGACTTCAAAATGACGGGTTACCTTCTAGTTTTAAGTATAGTTGGCCAAGAATGAAATTTTTGGATTTGGCCGTTATGTTGAAACAACAGTTGGCACAGCAGTTCACTCAAAGATTGGCTGTTAGTTGGCCGAACCATTGGGGGGGAAGGGCCAACGATGTGTGTTACATGGACAGTTATAACAGATGCTATATTTAAGACGATTAAATATTTAAAAGGATAAAGAGACAGTATAAAAAACTTATTTAAAATTCCAGAGGTTGGAATTACCAGTTGCTATGTTAAAGTAAAAAATAATTACAGGATAATTAACAATAACAAAGAGTTCATTATCGTCAGAGTTAGGTTTAATTGAAAGCGTGGACTCTCACACACTACGAACAAGAACTACGTAATTAACTAATACACTAGACATTACGTTGCCAACATGCGTTGAAGTACTTCTAAATAGTAAAACTAAATATAATAATAAATATACTTCGGAATTTTTTGTAACAGAAATTCTGAATACCAAAATAGACATTCTAGATTACTTTCGAAGTAACTCATGTTAGTATTTCACTGTACGATGGACGAATGCAAAGCCATTGTTCTTATCTTTGAAATCAGAATGCAGTGGTTCAAATAACGCAGATGACATAGATGCTAGTAGCCCATCAGAACCAATTTTAATTTACAGACCTATGTCAAATGAGAACTTGTTTTCTGAAAGTTGACCGTATCGTTCCAGATAAACCAACTAACCAAACCTGGTATAATATCAACTCTAGTTAACAGCGGATATGCGAGATTGCACTAATTAGCTAACATTATGAGAGGATGCATATTGCACGTCCACGTGTGTATTGAACACGTTTCAATGGACTTTACACAGAAAAATTCGCTATTCAAACTTTTTGAAAGTTAGGTCGAAGGAAAATATAAAAGGAAAAATAAAACGTACGCTTTAATTATCAGTAACTCATGTACTGTCCTTTACAGATTGTACCTGTTCAATGATATTATGGCACATTTTATGTTAAAATTTCGTCAACAAATATAACAAACGAGCTGAGGGGCCAACAAGGTGTACTAGGAGACCGTAAGGGGTTTGATTCAGGGATCCAATGTCCCTGTTATAATTCAGTAATAACACTACACATCATTTGGTTATCTGTAGCATATTAAAAAAATTAAGCACGTTGCCTTGATGGAAAAATACCTTTATTTTCTTCGTCGCTTTCCTTCCATTAGTAATTTTTTTTCTTCAAGCTTTTTGAAGAAATTGTGTCTATAGTTTACATGTTTCATGCATTTTCAGTTGATATAATTGAGTCATAAATAGCTTTAAATTAAAAAAAAAATTTATGCAATGATTTCTTTTTGTATACTGAAACATTCAAATAATCTCCTAGCGTGCACTCTACACGTTCTTTTAACGTGTCTTTTAACTCTCTCAACACATATTCCTGTAATATATAGCTGATCCCTCTCAGGGCAACCCTTTTCCTATCATTTCGTGTACATGTCTGTTTGCTTTGAACTCCTAGAAAACACTCCTCATTGACAGAAGCGGCGAGCTTAGCGAAAACTATCGGCAAATCGCTGATGTATATATGCCCCGAGAGGGGAATCTCATTGCAACGCTGTCTGCGCCGGATGATTTCTAAGGGTTCACGATTCAACTTTTAGCACCTGCGTAATGCTGAATGATGAGGAAAAGTAAGAATATTTTGTACGAATATCTCACGAAATTATATTTACCCACAGTGAAACCTGCGCGTAGTATATGTGATTGGCATTATTTTGGCTAAATGTAGGGTAGGGGAAATACAGAAAGGATATTACCTTTTGTTTTGTTCTCAATTTACGGTAAACGATGCTACAGAAATGGGAGGAGAAAGTTAAGAATGAATCCCTTTCAGTTTTTACATTTAGACATTTGGTTCATTCAATTTTCACAAGCTGTGTTAAAAAAACAAGTTTTATGATGTATGAGATAACAGAGGGTTTTGCTTCTTTGAAAAATATCATACCTTTTTTTATTTCATTTGTAAACTGTTACACTAATTATGCTGGATTTTTATGTAAATAAATAGACTTTTACCAGAAATTCATCGGAAATTTTGCTGCTGAAATCAATTAACAAAAACTAAACTTCCAATCTTTCAATGTCTAAAATCAGCATTTTCGTTTTATATTTGTCTTTAACAGGGAATTATGAAAAAAAAAATAGTTATAAAACAGATAATTTCTGCACTACCTGTAGTTAATAAAATATAGGTACACCTCTAGCTAGCAAAATGGAAGAATTTCTACATAGATTCTACTTAGGATATAGGTTATTTATAACTCCTGCATATAATGTATTCAAATTTAGTACCATTCTGCCTGCAGTTTCTGTCTTAACTATTCCAATAATGTGAGAGCAGGAGGACCAGATCGAACCTTTCTTCCCCAATTGTTTCCACCACTGTTCAACAGGTAAAGGCAACTGTTGTGGCCAGGATAAATTCTCTATCTCATTCGTATGCTCTTCAAACCACATGTTGATACATCTACCCCGATGGAAGGTATACTTTACCATATTCAAAATAGGGACAGTTAGGGAATGCCTGCACCATAAGATACAAGTGGTCCAAGAGAACCGTTTCGTACACTTCCGAAGTAACAGAACTCTAAATAACATTTAAGTACCCCAGGGAATGACAAGAGCACCACTAAGCATGCTATGCATGGCTAGAGTTAGCTCCACTAAGCAACTAAGTGTGCACCAAGATGCGAGGTGGTATGGTTTGAAGATGTTCAAAGTTATACTGAACCAGATGCAGGAAACATTGTAAATATCGATTCATTCCTACAGGTGCCACGTTGCCAGTCATTTGAGTAGAAGTTTTTGATATTCATGACGTTATATGACTGGTTTTATTGCAATAGTGTCAGTAACGAATGAATTATGGTTTGCAGCTCGACTAGGAATATTAGATTTATGTATCTCTCGATGAACTGTTATTGCTACTGAAACAGAGTGCTAACGACTCGAATTCATCTCTGTTGTTATTTGTCGTGGTGCAGTCTTAAGATTTAGTCGTACAATCCAACAATATCTTCCTATCCCTAACTGACATCTTTAGGTGACGTCCGCAGATTTGGCATTTTCAGGCAGCACCTCGTTCATATCTGTACCTTGTCATAAATTTTGATGCAGTGCCTCATGATGCACCCGCATTTTTTGTCGCTTTAGCAACAGGAACTAACCGCACATACTGACAATTTGCCAATCCTTCCTGCATCGTTTATACGACTACTGCGGGATGGCTGACACTGTGATGATACCCCTGCTCATGGATGACGTCTTCACCTTAATGTATATATATATATATAACAGTTCCGTAACTGACTGACTGACTGACTGACTGACATACAACGCACGGACCAAATCTCTGAACTTAAAGGACGGAAATTTTGCATGGCGATTATTCTTGTAGTGAAGGGGTGCACTAAGAAAATTTTTTGAAAAATTCTTCTTAGATTTTTTAAAATAAAATTTTTAAGCTGTTTTCGTAACCTTTTTTAAGTTTGCATTTAACATAATAATTTGAGGGTTATAAAATTTATATCACAAGAAAGGTCACAAAAATTCCTTCAAAATGAATTTTCGAATCTTTACCACAATTTTCTGATTTTTGAAGAATTTTTAAAAATTCATTTTTATAATTTAATTTATTAAATGTGTAAGGTATACACAAGATTCCCAAGAATCGAACTTTTGAGTGAATGAATTAAAGAAGCTGCTTGAAATATGCTAATTTCGGCATACGCGCTTAGTATTTATACCATGCAGCTTCATTAATAAAAAAAAGGTGGTTAGGGTTGAAGAAGGTTGTTAAAGTTGATAGATAAGCGATAGGGAGCTACGAGGTATGCAGCTCCAGTACTATCCTGAGCTAGTGCTTAGGGGGCCCAAAGTTTACGTGGCAGAATTGCTGGTTTGACTTACTGTTTGTGAGTATTGAAAATATATTGTTCTTGAAAGCTGTATTTATATATTCCGTACAAGTAGTACGTATGCTTATTACTGTAAAAGCAATTATATATGTGCAACGAATTCAATAAACATTGTTTCATGTATAAACTGTGTTTGCATCAAATTAAAATAGAGTGCCACTTCAAATTATATACACCCAGGTCTGGGTAGAAGTGAGCGTATATACTCTATACTGGCGCCCGAAAGTTTATATATACCCTGGTTGTTAGCGTTACATTTATAACGAACAACATAATTGAAATTAAACTGTCTACTGTGAACTTATATTGATAAAATTGAGCAAGTACTTATATACTATTTGAAAATGAGTGTTGTAGAACAAAACCCTGCTGGACATTTTCCTCGGGTAATTATGATTCAGCAAATTGCGCCATTCGAAGCCACCTTCAATCGCGGCCCCTCAAGCCAATTCCTAAAGAAAATTGAGCATTACATTCAGCAACAATGCACCCCAGAGGGGGATAAACTTAAAATTGCTCTAGCCGCTTTAAGAGGTAGTGCATATCAGTGGTACACGTGTTTGCAAAGCAGTAATCTGGTTTTTGACTATTCGTCATTCAAGCAACAATTTCTTAGCGTTTTTCCAAAGACCATTAATCAAAGTGAAATTGAAGCGGAAATTTATTCACTAAGGCAACGTGAAGGTCAGTCTGCGTTAGATTTTGCTATGGAAAATATTTCCAAGTGTGAGGAATATTTAGAAGGAATGACGGAAGCGGTAATCTTAAAAATAGTTATCCAACGTTTGAAGCCAAGTGTTCAAGATTTTTTAGATAATCAAACAATTACAAGCAAGGTTACCCTCCTTCAAGCTTTAGGTAAACATTACAATAGGCATTTTTTCGCTACCCCCTACCCTCATTCAGGTACGAGAAGTTTTATACACCCGCGCCAAAATTTTTCGCGAGTTTCAAACCAGCAGGGGAAGCAGTATCGTAGGCGAAATAATAGAAGCGCACGGCGTTATAATGAAATTAGTGCACTTAAAGTAAATAATATGCAAGCACCTTACTTGCACTGGCAAGTTGTTTCACATGATATAGTTCAACCTGTTGAAACTGTGTGGTCAAATGTATTAACTTGTCCGAGCAGTAATCATTATTTTGAGAATAGTGAAAGTCGGGATATTTTTGTGGCTTATAATGAAAGTGAGTCTAGCTGGAATAATGCGGTAATTCCAGTACAAATTTCTGAAAATAGTACCGATACTAATGCTAGTGGTTTAGAAAATAAATCATCTGATACTTCTATTAATGCTATACCTGATATTTTAGATGATACTCACACATCTGTTAATGAAGGAAATTTAGTAGATGACGAAGTATGCGTTACGGAAGTTAGTGAATACTTATTAGTTGACGATAATAAAAATTCTTTAAACGATATTAGGAACTCGCTAAGTAATGATGATATTATTTCAAGTTCCCAGCCGAATGAGGATTGTGTAGGCCAGGTTGATAATATGGTTTTAAATAAAGTACATGAAAACCAGACTGAGAATCAGGATGAAAAGTGGACACAGAGTTATACTGTAAGTAGTTTAGCTGATGCTTCGGAAGTTATAGACGTAGTTTGCATTAAAAAGCACCAGTACGTTCAAAGCTGCGACACTTGTCAGCGTACTAACTACACAAATTACCGCCCCGCGGGTTTTTTTAGAAAGTATAGTGGCCACGTTCCCTAATGATATCGTAGGGATAGATTTATTAGGCCCATATCCCCGTAGTGCAAGTGGAAAATACAGGTTCTTACTCGTGATAGTCGACCATTTTTCAAAATGGATCGAAATTATACCCCTGCTTAGAGCCTCAGCCAAAGCAGTTGCTGATGCATTTACACATAATTATGTTTTGCGATATGGTGCCCCTGTAAAAATTATTAGCGATAACGGTGTTCAGTTTGTCAGCGAAGTTTTCACGGACCTGTGTTGCAGGCTTCAAATAAAACATGCAAAAATGGTCACATATAGACCACATTCGAATATTGCGGAGCGGGTGAATCGCAATGTAGTTAAAATGATTCGCGCATTTATACAAAACAATCATAAAACATGGAATCAACATATACAGCAGTTTGCGTTTGCATTACGTTCGGCCGTCCACTACTCGAGAGCCAAAACACCTGCCGAAGTTTTTCTAGGCAGAAAGATTATCACCCCTTTAGACAGTCTACTCTTCTTACCGGGGCAAGCGCCTCAATTTCAACTAGCTGATATTCAGGAGATGCTTCGCGAGGTCAAGCAAGTTAATGACCTGATTCGGAAGCAACAGAAGATGTACTACGATAAAAATCGTAGGGAGGAAAAATTTGAAGTTGGCCAATGGGTTTTAAAAGCCAACCACTCATTATCTAACGCCAGTAAAGGCATAGTCGGGAAATTTTGCCCGAAATTTCAAGGTCCGTACCAAATAAAAAAGGTAGCAGGCCTAGTGGTTACCTTACAAGAAGGCCAACAGCAAGTTCCCGCAAATATAGACCAGATTAAGAGGTATATAAACCGTGCAGACTATACCCTGTTTTCAAATCAAGTGCAACCAGGTTCACAAGGTTCACAAGATGCTGGACCCTCGGGGGTCACCAACGAAGACTGTCCTCCCCCTACTCACGATTCCGGTGATAACTTGCATGAGGGAAGCAGCTCCACTCCTGCACAGGAACCCCGGTCAGGAGTTAAAAGAAAGACTCCTATGACTTCTCCATCGTCGGCGCCTAACTCTCAGCCGTTCGAACATCCACGCAAGCGAGGGAAGCAGACGCAAAGGAAACGAAAGATCTCTGCCGCCCAACAAGATCCTCCTCCCAAGAGACCTCATGTCCATCGTCAAGCCGGACCAGCGCCTCAGGACCAACGACCTTCTGCACGAAGGATGCCCACACGGTCAACGAATCCCTTTACTAGGACTGCGACCATCAAGAGAGGTTCCACGGAATGGGCAGACTGGTGTAGGGAAGTTGCCACTTTCATGAACAAGTCTTGTATGAATTCTCTTATTCTAACACCCACCCTTTAATAAAATCGAACCAAACTGGTTTGAATTTCCCCATTGTATATACTGTGTAAACATTTTGAGGGGAAGGGGTGAGCCACTGAAAAAAAAACGGCATACTGTTGTTTTATAAATTTTTGAAGGGGACATGTAGTGACTAAAAAAAAATACATACTAACTACAGATAACAACTAACTAACATACTAACTTCACAAAACATAATACATGTACATTATGAATTGGGAGTAGAGCAGATACAAACAGTCAATAAATGTCATGCTGTGCTAGTGTGTTGACACTTAACTAAAATAAGTTTTTTAGGGCGCAGTTGGCCAGCCCAGTATCCGCAACTCTGCAAGTCCACTGTTTGATGGTGTCACCTGGACCCTTCGGGGTTAGTTTTGTAAAATGGTAGTGGCGTTTTTCCTCCACACAACGTGTGGAAGGTTTTTTGACTTTGAAACCCATTATGTAAAAAAGTCTGACCAGCACGCGTTTTCAATTAGTTAACTGAAGCCGTTCAGACCTCAGTTACCTAATTTTTTTCGAGGGAGGCCAGTGTAAGGTATACACAAGATTCGATTCACAAGAATCGAACTTTTGAGTGAATGAATTAAAGAAGCTGCTTTAGATATGCTAATTTTGGCATACGCGCTTAGTATAAATACCATGCAGCGTCATTAATTAAAAAGAGGTGGTTAGGGTTGAAGAAGGTTGTTAAAGTTAATAGATAAGCGATAGGGAGCTACGAGGTATGCAGCTCCAGTACTATCCTGAGCTAGTGCTTAGGGGGCCCAAAGTTTACGTGGCAGAATTGCTGGTTTGACTTACTGTTTGTGAGTATTGAAAATATATTGTTCTTGAAAGCTGTATTTATATATTCCGTACAAGTAGTACGTATGCTTATTACTGTAAAAGTCAATTATATATGTGCAACGAATTCAATAAACATTGTTTTATGTATAAACTGTGTTTGCATCAAATTAAAATAGAGTGCCACTTCAAATTATATACACCCAGGTCTGGGTAGAAGTGAGCGTATATACTCTATAAATGTTAATCACGTGATTTCTTTTTCTGGTACATTATATTAATTTATCATCTTGTGTATAACGACCAGTTAGACCAAAACAATTTTTTTCTTGCTAATGCAGCAGGCGATTAGACATTATCCAAAAAATATTAAAATACAGTAAAATATATGTTCCTCAAACTGTACTATATTCTTTAGCATGTTTTATTAGAGTTAATTTTAAAATTTTCTTCTACCTTATTTTGTGTAGAAAAATATCCCTTATGATTTTTATACATATATTTTTTTGATTTTTACATCAATTGCATACATTGATCGTTGTATTTATTATATATATATATATATATATATATATATATATATATATATATATATATATATATATATATATATATATATATATATATATATATATATATATATATATATATATATATATATATATTTGGCATTAATTGCATACATTGACCGTTGTATTTAATTTGAATGTACTGCGTAGTGAAGGTGCGGGTTTTCAGCTAGGAAGTATATACGAGAGCGCAAGGCTTTCTTACGATGTTTCCGTTATTTTGATAATCTGTTGTATTTTCAACATCAATCTCCCACTACGTTTATAAATCATTCTTTTGAAGAAGATGAGAAGAATACTGCGAATGAGAACGCAAAATTGCACGTGAAATGTTAAATATTTCCTCTATTGTTGGAAGTTTTTCTGACACAATGCTTCATATTTTTGAATTTTTCTTGAGTCATTAAAAAATTCTGTTCCGTCGATATTTCATTAGAAAAAAGCTTCCTTAGAAATAGTTCATATGTGTGTAATAAGGATAATTTTCTTATGCTTTTATTGACGCATAATGTTTTACCACTTGTTGTGTTATGATTCATATTTTAGAAGCGTCGTCGGAACGTACTCGGAAACTTCAGATCATTTTATCTCTATCCAGTAGGACTTCCTTTATAGAACACGAAGAGGAATATTCGCTAGAAGAGGGGGAACAAATGTCGAAATGGAACGCTTCATAAGCTCGAATGAAATAATAAGGCCTTTTTTGAGCACGTTTTAATAAAATTTTACTATTATATGTTTTGATTACGTATATACTTATTATATATTCATATTTATCTATCTATCTATCTCTCTCTCCCTCTCTCTCTCTCTCTCTCTCTCTCTCTCTCTCTCTATATATATATATATATATATATATATATATATATATATATATATATATATATATGTGTGTAATAAATTATGACGTAAATTACGTAAATTATTACATTTATTTCATAAGTATAAATAAAAATTATTTATATTATACTTCATAAGTATAATATAAATAATTTTTATTCAGAAGTCACTCACTTTCTTTCACTGATATGAAAAACAATGCTGCGAACTGACACACTTTTCCTTTTTATAACTGTGAGAAAATAGATTTATATAAATGGATTTTGCTATAATAAATTTGATGTCAAAAGTAGGTAGGGAAATTGATGAATCATGTTAACTGTATTCGGGGGACTCCAGCTGCGTAACATTAAACGTGTAAGATCCGAATTTTTTTGTCATTATGTTACGTATTCTTTAAAATATATCTTTGTTTTCGAAGAAAGTTGCATTTTATTTTGTCCGTTGGGAGCTAGGTTTCAAAATCTCGGTCGATATAATGAACTCTGATTTTTAAATACCACTTCTCATGATTATATATATACTAGCATTATTGCCCGGCGTTGCCCGGGTAGATATATAGATATAAAATTTTTCATGCATTCCATCAAAAAAATACTGGGCGGCACTCCCCGCTCTTCATGTTCATGTGGCCAGACAGAATGCGCTTAGCGCGTTTCTACTGAAATGATATACCCAGTATTCTTTTGATGGAAAGTATGAAAAATTTTAGATCTATATATCTACCCGGGCAATCATTCTTTAAAAATAATTTCATTAATTTTCTTATGCCTTTATATAACTAATGGACTAATAGTTCGGAAGGAAAGTTATGTGTCGTTATATTTCTCTGTTTAAAGAGCTTTTCCTCCCACTACTTAAAAAGCCCCAAAACTCTAAAAGATTTATCTTATATGATTTGTCGGAATAAGTAATTCAATTACATATCGTATGTTAACTTTGTTCCGCGAACTTACGACGGGGAAAAAAGCTGTAGAACTCTTAAACTTCTTCCTATTTTATGATCCTCAAACAATTAATATATTTAGATCAACAGAAGGCTTCCAAAAACTTCAAAACTTAATTTTTCTTTTTTTCTTCCTTTTTTTTCTAGATTTTATTAAGTTCTATTAGTTTGAACGTCATTGCCTAAAATTGTCTAAAGCAGCGGTTCTCAAACTTTTTAGACTCACGATTCCACTAAAAGTAAGAAAAATAATAAACAATCTATGATTCTATAGCGGACAAACAAACAGACAAGCTCTTCTATATATATATATATATATATATATATATATATATATATATATATATATATATATATATATATATATATATATATATATATAAATTTAATAGTGGCAACACTGCTGTAGAGCCTCAACGCAGCAGAACACATGACAGTTGCTTAAGTCATCACACGTACTTCACACCACCTGACTTACCTCAGAGCGGATGTGCTCTCATCACAAACATCACACACCTACCCAGTGACAGGATAAACACAGCCATGTTTTAGTTACTGGTCAAATGAACGAAATAATTTGATGCATCGCACTTATGGAAGGAATATTCTTGTGCGCACACTGTGGTTGATGTGTTTGCTCGATGAGGCTGGGAAGTGCTCTACCATCCCACATATTCCCGGACTTATGACTTTGTCCCTCTGAGTTTGATCTCATCCCCAAGATTATTGAACCGCTCCATGGTTTCCACTAGAGATTCTGCAGGCTGCAGACCGCTCCATTCGAAGGATCAACAGATCAGGTGCTGCCAACGGCATCCTGAACTTCCAGAACCTTAGCAACCGGTGCTAAACAATGCTGGTTACAACTTTAAAAAGTTTACAACTTTACTTTTACAACTAAAAATTGCTGGTTACAACTTTGAAAGGCTATAAAAGTTTTACGCCTGAATCTCTTCTGTATATTTTGTACATATCTAGATTATATATATATATATAAGAAAAATTCGAACGAATATATATATATATATATATATATATATATATATATATATATATATATATAAGAATGGAATCAGAAGACACACATTCTCTTAAACACAGTAACCGGAAAATATGGTATGATGGAAAAATCCTACATGAAGTATATATCATTTAAAATGTAATACACAGCTAGCAAAGTCAGAACTTGTGGGTGAATTAATTAAAGGAGCTTTTTATAGACTATACCAGCCGTACCCAACATTTTTTCCTCTTGGGCCACATGCATATGTTTGCTACGTTATGCGGCTACATAGCACGCTATATTTTGTAATATAGTAATGTAAAAATAAAACTCAAAACCTAAATGTAGTCAAACATTAAAATACAAAAATGAGTGTGATTTTTTATGTTCAGACAAATTTTTGACTATTTTAGACAAATCGAGTTTATAATTGCTACATGCTACTCTCAATACATCATGAAGGTAAGAATTACTAAGACGATTTCTATATATGTTCTACGCATAATTCAATTTGTCATTGGTTGATTTAAAAAGATACGTTGCAGTGAACTACATGAGCAGCAGGTGGCACATTTTTGTCTAGTTTTGTATTTATCAGGCACAAATGATATTCATATTCAATACAAGCTGAATACCCGTGCTTTGCTACGGAGTACATTCATATTAAACACAAAGGTCAATGTATGCAATTAATGCCGAAATATATATATATATATATATATATATATATATATATATATATATATATATATATATATATAGATAGATAGATAGATAGATACATATATATATATATATATATATATATATATATATATATATATATATATATATATATATATATATATATCGTAAAGGATATTTTTATTGATAAAATAATGTAGAAGAAAATATTCAAATTAAATACAACGGTCAATGTATGCAATTAATTTGTATGTTTAATATCCATAAAACATACTAATTTGATTTGCATTATTAAAAAACTGCCATCTCAATTTGTCTAGTGGTTAAATTTTATCTTTTACCGTATTTTAATACTTTTTTTAGTCAATTTATTTCGTTGTTATGCACGTGACGCAAAATTAATTTAAAGTATTACAAAAGAAAAGAAATCACGTGATCAGATTTAATAAATTAAATTCTAAAAATTAATCTTTAAAAATTCACCAAAAATTTGAAAATGGATGTAAGGATTTGAAAATAATTCCATTTTAAAGGAATTTTTTATGATCTTTCTCGTGATATAAATTTTATAACCCTCAGATTATTATTTTAAATTCAAAATTTTAAAAAGTTACAAAAATAGCTTAAAAATTTTATTTAAAAAAAATCTAAGAAGAATTTTTCAAAAATCTTTCTTATTGCACCCCTACACTATAAGAAGAATCGCCATGCAAAATTTCAGACCTTTAGGTCTGGATGTTTGGTTTGTGCGCTATCTGTCAGTCAGTCAATCAGTCACGAAACTGTTTTTTATATATAGATAAATTATATTCCAACTAGCCGCTGCGCGACCAGCATGATCGCATTTAGTTTTATATTTTCTTTTGCAAAACAACTCATCTGAAAGTAACAAATGTAAGGAATGTTACCATTACCTGTCATCATAAATATACGTTGTTGATGGGTATTCTCTATAAGGCTGATTCTTAAACATCGTGATTAAAAAATGTGAATTTCCATTACTTCAAAACAGAGTTAGACTGAGAAACGCAATACCAAGGATTTTAAAAATGACATCTCTCTCTGTATATACTATTTTTCAAAATTAAGATATCTACACTTTATCATTACATCAAATAAGAAATATTTTCACTTAAAAAATGGAGTAGAAATTCAGCAAGTTCTAAAATATAGCGTGGATTACATCACTATCTGTATGTACTATTGCTCACAATTCACTTATCTACACTTAATCATATCAAATAATAAACTGATGGGAAAATGTCTTCACTTATAAAAATGGAGTAAAATTTTCATCACGTACTGAAAAAAGTGTAGAAAATTAACTATTACTGGTTATCGGTTGCTATGCTGTCGACGGTTAAGCCTAACTTCACGATCATTTATGCTCTCTTTCAAGCCTCTTAATGAATTGTTTCTTTTTCGCTTTCTTTTTTGAGATTGTTCCAAAATTTCACTTCATTGTGCAGCTCGTTTTCGAACATTCCCGATTTCAGTTTGTAAATCCATGTTGACACGCGGTTGCAAATTACGGCCGGCCGGTAATGTTCACATCTGGTAGTTGCAGCCGTTGCCATTCGGAGTGTAGAAACATCGTCGATTTTTGTGTCGCATATCTACGCGTTTTATATATATATATATAGAAGTTATATTTACGAAGTTATATTTACGAAGTTATATTTACGATAATTTTTTAAATGTCCAATTATATGAAAAATTGTAGGAGTGAATGTTATTGTATTGAAACTGCATCTTACATGTTAAATTATAAGTAAATAATGTAACTTGTAATTGTAAATTGCAATATGCTAATAGCGAAATGGTTAATTTACTTGTCAGTGTAATAGTAATTGGAATTACTCCTAAAATGTAAAATTGTTAGTATATAATATAAAATGTAATTGTAAATTGTAATATGTGTGTAGTGTAATTGTTAAATGCATTAGTAAGTGCATTGGAAGTATATGGGCAAAATAATGTTTGAAATTAATCAAAAAAAAAAAGAATGATTTAATTACTGTAGAAGAAATAATTATTATAAAAATGTTTACCAGTAAACCTGTTTGTTAATCGTTTGTAATACAATTGTATTATGTATGTAATGTAATTGTTTAATGCAATAGCAAGTGTAATTATGTTTGAAATTGCATCTTAAATGTAAAATTGTAAGAGTAAGGTAATTGTATTGAAATTTTACCTTGAATGTAATTTGTGAGTATACAATGTAAATCGCAATTTAAAATTGCAATGTATCCATAATGTAGTGGTAAATGTAATTGTAATTGAAATGGTAATTGAAATTGCATCGAAAATGTAAAATTGTTAGTATATAATGTAAATTGAAATTGTAAATCGCAATATGTTATTAATGCAATGGTGAATGTAATAGTAACAGTAAGAGTAATTGAAAGAGCGCCGTGAATGTAAAATTGTATGTGAATAATGTAAACTGTAAATGTAAATTGTAATATGTTCAGAAGCGAATTTAAATAAGCCGTATAAGCTTATCGCTTTTTTCGGCGGAATCTTTAGAATTACGAAAGCACCTGCACGATACTGAGAGACAGTACTTCGGACCGCACTTAAAAGCTTAGTGGGCCGTAGCTTGAGTATCATTGGATTATACAAAGCACACATTAAAAATCACTAGTTTAGAGGTGAAAAATGAAATGGATTAGACTTGGCAATTATATATCTCTATTCTAAAAAAAAGTAACCCCCGCTGCCGCTTCCGCCTCTGTCAAAAGCTTGTCACGCTATCTCCTCCGTAACCGCTGGGGGTATGGGGTCGAGACCGATACCAATACATGCAGAAAAATGTGGGAAAAAAGTTAGACATGTCTCATCTTCGTCGGATTTTATGTTTGTTTTTAAATTTATGTTTTGCGGAAAAAATATTGATTTTTTTATCTTCAGATTACGATAACTCGCCAAAAAATGATCGTAGAATTTTGATCTTTTTACAATCTAAGCCTACAGACATTTCTCTTTCAAACTAGACCTCATTTTTTTTAAAACAATAAGCGTAGCGAGTCTAAGGGCGTAACCCCTAGTTAAAAAAAATAACCTCATGTTATCTTAGAGAATGTGTTGTGTATTACTTATTTGTATATTTTATAATCAATTTTAATAAAAATAATATATTTTTTAACTAGATTTTTTTAGATATAATCTAGGTTTTTACATTTTTCTTGCTGGGTGCTCTGCTAACGAAGATATATCATACCCGACGATAGAATGCAGCTTTATAAATATCTGATAAAAGCTTTCAGTATTTTACCCCTTTCCTGGCAGAGATCGATATATAAATACCTCGGAAAAGACGCGTAAAATCATAATATAATAATACGGCCGCGTTTATACACACCTACCAGAGAGTGTGTCATACCGAAGACTGAAAGTGGATTCAGACAGTTTTGAAACAACGACCGGATATTGCACTCCAGACATCCCTCGGGGAAGATAGAGCCCCGTGATTGGACGGTAGTTTTCGCTGAGCTTTTCACTTCTGAAGTGAGAGAGGTACTTATCAGTTATGAGCAAACAGGGGAACGGCTTTTAGTGAAAGAAAATAAGTTGGGGTTGGAAGGGGGTCATGCAAATATTGAGGGAAAATTTCGTATAAAAACAAATCGGTCTGAAATTTCGAGTTTTGGCAGGTTTCATACCATAAAACGGAAAAAGAGAAGTAGTGAGAATTTTAATGCTATATACTCTTGATCAATTTTCAAATATAAACACGTTATATTAAATGATACATTTTCTAGGATTTAACATTGAAATATATACACTCATGTCCTTAAATTAAGGATAATGCCAGCTCCGGCAAATAAAGGTTCAGAAACAAAACAAACGGGACCTACTCATAAAGCCCATTTATTAAACAAAAGATAAAGAACAAAAAGATGATGTGTGTATGATACCATTCATAAAAACTACGATTTTTGCTCCCTGGAGAAATTGTAAAAAATATCTTCTTTACAAAAACTTAATATCACATGATTGGTATGATGGTTAATACATTGTATGCCTCCCATGCGATGAAATACAGTTCGTACAACGCCTAGGCATGCTGGGTATCAAGTGTTGGGGAAGATTACTCCACTCAGCAAGCAATTTTCTCCCAAGTTCCGGTACACATGTAGGAGGTGGTTGACGGGCTGCAACTCGTCGGCCAAGCATGTCCCACACCAGCTCTATCGGATTCAAGTCAGGTGAGAATGCTGGCCATTCCATACGGGTGGTATCCTCAGATTGAAGGCATTCGTTTACGATGTTTGCTTGGTGAGGTCGGACATTGTCATCCATAAACACAAATTATTTGCCCATCGCACCCCTAAACAAACGCACATGTTGTTCCAGAATGATGTCCCAATAAATGTGGCCGTTCATGGTTCCGATTTGAACATGTAGATCTGCTCTGGAGCCCAGTATAATTGCACCCGAAGCGAGGAATCCAGCGCCACCGTAACGGTGTCGTTCAATGATGTTATCTTGGTTGTAACGGGTACCTGGCGAACTCCTTATGAAAGTCCGACGTGAATCAGACTGCAAGCTAAACCTGGACTCGACGGAAAACATCACACAAGCCCACTGTGACGATGTCCACATTGCATGTTCACTACTCCTGGCTAATTGCTGCCGACAGTGAGTTGCCATGAGCGGAACACATCTGAAAGGCCTACGAGCATATAGACAAATATTTCCTAAACGTCTGTACACCGTTTGCCTTGAATCTGTGGTACCCGTGGCTGCATATAGTTGACGATACCTGTCGGATGCTGTGCTCCGCATGCTTCTTTTGGCAGTCACTTCCAAATACCGGTCTTAATTCGGCGTTGTAACTCGAAGGCGACCAGTACTGTAACGTCTACTGACATTTCCATCATCTTGAAATCATTGCCAAAGCCTACAGATGACACTTTGGGCAATTTCAAGTTCCTCTGTTGCTTCCATCTGAGTACGCCCACATTCCAGGTGGCCGATAATTCTACCACGTAAAAAATCATCAGCATGCGTCCTCTGTGTCATAACTATTCGGTTATAGCACTGAGCGGCTTACAGAATGCTTGTGAACAATTTTACTTCTTTGCCACTATTCCTTATATACCCCTCTCTTACACTCTCGTCATTGTGACGTACTATCGGCATCATCTGGTGGCTTCCTGTAATTTACATATTATTCTTGATGTGTGTGATAATTCTACACGTGAAATATTTACTCCAGAGTTTGATTTCCGTGTGATTCTGAATTATCCTTAATTTATGGACACAAGTAAATATATATATATATATATATATACGTATTTCGAGAGAAATATTAAGAAATATAAAGTTCAACACTTAAAGCATGTTTAGTTATCAGAATATCTCGAGAACCAATTACTCCACTTCAATATATATACATATATATATATATATATATATATATATATATACATATATTATATATATAATATATATATATTACAAATATAATATATATATATATATATAGATATATATAAATATTATATATATATATATATATATATATATAATATATATATATATATATATATACATATATATATATATATATATAGATATAATATATATATATCATATATAGATATTTATATATATATATAAAAATAATATACATATATCCATATATATATATATATATTATAATATATATCTATACCTATAACATTATATTATCTATAATATATAATATATATATATACATAATACATATATATATATTATATATAATATCTATACATATATAACAATATATACAATATATATATATATATATAGATATATATATATCCATTATATATATATATATAATTATATATATAATATATATCATATATATACATATAATATATATATATATATATACATATATATACATAATATACTATATATACATACGATAATTTATAATATATTATATATATCACATATATATAGATTATATATTACATATATATATACATATATATATATACATATATATATACTATATATATATACATATATATATAATATATAGATATATACATATTATACTATACATATATAATACAATATATATACATATATATATATATATATTATATAATACTATATATATATATATATATATATACATATATATATATATATATTATTAATAACATATATTATATTTTATCTACATATACATATATATATATATAAATATATATATATAGATATATATATATCTACATATATATAATATAGATATACATTATATATTATATATAATTATATATACATATATATATATATATATATATACATATATATATTAGATATATCATATATACATATATATATATATAACATTATAATATATATATATATATACATATTATATATAACATATATATAGATATATATATACATATAATAAATATATACATTATATATATATATACATATATTAGATATATATTATACTATAATATACATATACATATATATATATACATAATTATATATATACATATAGATATATTATACACATATATATATATAGTATACATATATTAGATAACTATCTATATATACATATATATATTATATACATATATATATATATATCACATATATATTATCTATACATATTCGATATATCATATATATATACTATAGGATAAATATATATATATATACATATATATATAATATATACATATATATATATATATATATCCATATATATATAGATATACTATATATTATATATCTACTATATATATATTATCTATATATATATATATATATATCATATTATATATATATATATATATATAACCCCTTTAATGGCCGCTCTTACAAAAGGGGTACGAAAATTCTGAAGAGGGAATCCGAAAAATAGGCCCCGTAAGCTAAAGGTTAATATTGTAAAAACACTATTGTATGTTTCAGAGGAAGAAAGAAAGTTCAGAATGCCCTTATAAAGAGCACTATAATTTTTAATTGAAAAAAAACTTGGTTTCAGATAAACAGGCATGTAGGTATTGCTAATAAAATTCATATATTTCTTTTCGTCTTGTGTTAAAAGACACTGCTGTCTTTTATTGGTAATTTACTCGAACTTGAAAACGAAAGGGCAGAATAAAGAAAATATGTCGAACTGTAATTTAATGCTGATAAAACACACTCTTCTACAGTTAGACGCCTTAATGGGACAGGGGACCTTCAAACTTGATTTTTAAAATTTTCAATTTTTGACTGTATATTCAAAATGAGAATAGTAATTTTCTCTTTTACTATATTGAAGATTCCTAGAATTCAAAATAAGGATATTTTTGGAAGAATAATTCCTGTTTTTCAAAAAAAAAATTAAAAAATTCTAACATTTCTGAAAACATTTTGCACATGCCATATCAATTCAATATCAATAGTGCGCATTCCATATCAATTAAAAACTTTAAATTGTTTATTATAAGTTGACCATATATGTATAAATATAATTGTGCAATTTTTTGCATGAACCTAAAGTTTTAAATATTATTTTTTCTAGTCTGCCCGTTATTTTTTATATTTTTGCATGTTTTCACTTAATTTTATGGTCTTTAATATAAAAAACCGTTGTGATTTAAAGAATTATGCACATTTTATGTGGCAAAAACTTCAATAAACAAACTGAGAAAATTGGAAGAAATCCAAAGAAATAAATACGCTTGGACATTTTGAACAATTCTAGGATTTTGAAGAACATTTTGAAAAACAGGTCTTATTTTTACAAAATACTTATTTGTGAATTCTAAGTATCCTGAATGTATTAGAAAAGAATATTAAATATTCTCATTTCTATGTATAAATCAACAAAATATTGAATATTTAAAAAAAAAACGATGTCAAAGGTCCCTTGTTCCCTTAAAGAAAAAAAGTTTTGGGGATAAACGAGCATTAAAGTGTTGTGTCATATTTTCGCTCGTCCTCGCGACTCGCAAATCAATATGCAAATTATCCGGACACAAGTGGCTAAAGTCGGGGGAAAGTAATGCATCCATTACTGTAGTAGGTGTATTGTAATGTGGAATTTGGTACTTTTGAAATAGGGAAAAGTGTTAGAAACGGGTGCCGACCACCCTAGGGGTAAAAAAAAGACATCCGTGATTGGCCGGTAGTTTCCGCTGAGCTTTTCGCTTCCACCGAGGTTAAAAGAACACTCATCACTTAGAAGAAAACAGGAGAACGCTCTCGGCGAAGGAGAAATTTTAACAAGGAGAGGGACTCTGTAAAAATTTAAACTGAGATAAGATTTTCACCGATAACATGCATATGAAATCTTCTATTTATAAAATACACTAGCTGAAAACCCGTACTTCGCTACGGAGTACATTAAATTTAAATACAACGGTCAATGTATGCAATTAATGCCCAAAATATGTGTAAATATATTTATATTAAATACAATGATCAAATTATGCAGTTGATGTGGAAAAAAACGAAAAAATATATTTTTAACAAAATCGGATAATTTTATAGACAAACGGAAAATTTTATAGACAAAATAATGTAGATGAAAATATTCAAATTAAATCTAGTAGAACATACTAAATAATATAGTACAGTTAATATAGTACAGTTTGAGGAACATTTCTTTTACTGTATGTTAATATTTTTTTTTGGATAATGTCCAATCGTGTGTCGCATTAGCAAGAATTTATTTTGTCTATTTCGTTGTCATGCACGTGACGCAAAATTAAAAGAAAAGGAAACCACGTGATCAGCATTTAATAAATTAAATTGTAAAAATTAATCTTTAAAAATTTACCAAAAATAAGATATTGAAGGTAAAGATTCGAAAAAGATTTTATTTTAAAGGAATTTTTATGATCTTTATTGTGATATAAACTTAATAAGCCTCGGATTATTATTTCAAATGCAAACTTTAAAGAATATTACAAAAACAGCTTAAAAATTTAATTTTAAAAAATCTAAGAATTTTTCAAAAATCTGTCTTAGTGCACCCCTACACTATAAGGAGAATCCCCATGCAAAATTTTAGCCCTTTAATTAATAATAAAATATGTCCAGCGGTTTGGTCTGTGCGTTGTCTGTCAGTCAGTGAGTAAATCACTTACGGAACTGTTTTATATATAAAGATTGTAGGGAAAAATGACTGGCAAAACATCTGTTTGTCACATTGTTAGGATTCGTTAGTTGATTGGAGAGTAACTGTCGTCTTTAGTAACAGGAATGCGTATTAAATCTTAATCTACAATATAATACCTATTTCATACGGCTACAAACAGAAAAGCCTAGAGATAATAATGACTTTGATTCCAGATCTTAACGGCAAAACCATGTGGCAGTCGTCCATCTCACAATGGTGGTGTTGGAAGGAATATAGAAAAGGTGTAAGTGTTCATTAGAAAATGTGTCGAAGGGGTAATAAATGTAATAGGACATGGTTAAAGAATATCTTAATTATATAGAAAGGCCCGTGAATGTTTTGTTCTGAATAATTTTTGTTCTGAAGCTCCTCCTGAGATGCAAAACCAAGCTTCGGAGCAACTTAATGGTGTCCAGGACACAAAATTCTTCAAATTTTCGAAGAACAATTATTGCATTAAAATTTTTTGTGTTCTTTTCCGCTAAAAATTATGTTTAAATAATGCTTCTATCTTAATTAGAACATGAGATATTTTTTTTGCAACATTCTAATAGCAGCCAATGTTTTTTCAAACCTGTAAATGTGTTTTTCTGTCAAGAATAATTTAATATGAATGATTCAAACTTGGAATATGTCTTTTTCAATTATTTTACTTTAAATTTAATTCAGAAAATTTGAAAAAAAGATTTTATTTTGCAAATACACTGAAGTGCCACTGAATTAGGGATACCTACCTAGTAACCAGTTGGGCCTCTTCTGGCCTTGATAACGGCTGCCACACGACGAGGCATAGATTTAACAAGTTTCTGGAAACGTTCCACGGGAATGGCTTGCCAAATATTGCCAAATATTGCCAAATATGGCTTGCCAAAATATTGGCTAAAGCTGTCCATAATTCAGTACGGTTCTTTGGTGCTGTGTGATAGCCTTTCACGCCTTGTTCCAAAACATCCCAAAGATGCTCAATAGGATTTAAATCTGGGCTTCTAGGTGGCCAATTCATGACAGAGAAGTCAGAGAATGCTTATCTAACCAGCCAGTAGCCAACCGGGACTTGTGAGAGGTACAGATCTCTTGCTGGAAAACTCCATTACCGTCGGGATAACAGAACAGCATAAACGGATGGAGGTGATCACCCAGCAACTCTACGTACCGAATTACATTGAGGGAGGTTGGTACACGCACCAAAGATCCCAACCTGTGCCACGAAAAAACACCCCAGACCATGATTGAGCCACCATGCCCTTGTACAGTTCCAGCCAGGCATGCAGGATCCATGGCTTCATGAGCCTGACGCCATATTCTCAGCCTCCCGTCGGCGTTAAGTAGTCGGAATCGAGACTCATCACTCGATGCTACTCGTTTCCAGTCCTCTACACTCCAGTCTCTGTGCTCTCTTGCCCAGGCAAGACGTGCAGCCCGATGGCGAGTATAGAGCAATGGTACTCTCGTAGGTCGACGGCTCCCGAAACCCATACGTTGAAGCGAGCGTTGCACAGTCCGTTTACTGACTGTACGACTGGCACCGTCATTAAACTGGGTGGTAATTTGAGCTAATGTTTGGCTTCGCAGGCTACGTACAATACGCCCGAGCCGTCTCTCACCACGCACTGTCAAGGCTAATTGTCCTTTGCAGTTTGCCCGATCGCTAGTTTTTTTTTTCCACCATCCATGTATTCTTGGTATACTCTTGACACTGTCGACCTTGAAAATCCTAGCTGTCTGCCGATTTCGGAAAGTGAATGGCCGATGCGTCGCGCACCTACGATTTGTCCGCGATCGAAGGCGTCTAAATCAGGCAGTTTACCCATACTGGCAATTCCAACAACTAATTCAGAACAACCACAGTGCGCGTTATATATGCAGTTACCACAGCGCCCTCACTTGTGCATACAAGATGCGCAGCGCTACACAATTTGCATAGGCTTTGCTATCCCTAATTCAGTGGCACTTCAGTGTATTTTTTAAATATAAGTAACATAATTTTTTGGAAAATTTTATTCTAAATATTTTTAATTTAAAAAAAAAATAATATTTAAAACGGGCTAAATTGAAATTAAAACTTATATATTTCTGTTTCATTAAATGAAAAATTTTGAAATTCGACAAATGATATTTCAAATTATAACGATTTTAAATTACCCAACTTTTTATTAAAATTTTAAATTTTAAATTCGTTAAAAAGTTTATGAGAAGATTTATGTTATGATTTTGTTTACAAATTACATGATTAATCATCAAAAAAAAATTCAACATTTTAACTCAATAAATATAAAAAAAATTAAAATGTGTCCCGTACTCTCATAAGAAATCTAAGTGGCTAAGATACAACATATTTGCACGGCTATCTATTTCACATAGGTACCTATAATCACGTAACTATTTGTTTGAAGAAAGAATAGAATACATGCTTACAACAGACTTGAAATCACTTCGTTTACAATTTCAATATAGGCAAAATCTTAATATATTCATTTTGTGTGTTTTAAAATTATGTGAAAATACAATCTCCTAAAAGTCATTTATTTTTTAAAATATAGATAAATAAATTCTGCTGTACGGAACAAAACTTCAGTTAAGCATGTAAACAGAGATTTATCTAAATAAACATCTCTAATTCAAGGCAAAGTACCAATTAATTGGAAACAAATATTTCCAACTCATATAATATTTTTATTTCTTATAGTTTCGTACATGCTGTGTGATTATTCCAACCCACTGAAGCAGCATATCATGATTGTTATCTTTTTTGAGATTGTGTAACATCGATGAAAGACTGATGACTTTACATGATTTTATCTTTTACTATTTTTACCATTTTTAAGAATTTTGTGACATATATAAAAATATTCTTCTACTTTCGATATTTTTTAAAAACAATCAAAAATTTTATCATGCAACAGAAAAAAAAATTAGCTGTGCTTTCCCGGTGTCACTTGCAAGAAAAGAAAAATAAAATTATATAATTATATCTAGCAGAAGTTTATCTTTATGAAGCGTGTTACGAAATATCAGATAATGAGAAATTAGAATTGAAACAATAGATAATTAAAAATATAAATATGGTTCAATCAAAATAGATAATTAGAAATATAGAACTTTTGCATTTTCGTTAAGAATTTTAT
Source organism: Dolomedes plantarius (assembly GCA_907164885.2). Classification (NCBI taxonomy): domain Eukaryota; kingdom Metazoa; phylum Arthropoda; class Arachnida; order Araneae; family Dolomedidae; genus Dolomedes; species Dolomedes plantarius. The sequence continues at coordinate 113,626,090 of OU015500.1, forward strand.
GGCACATTTATTCAAAATAGTTTTTTCCCAATTTCATTTAAAAAAATAATAATAAAAATTTGGCAGTGTTTTCCCGGTGTCTAAATAAAAAAAGAATGTAATTATATCCGATGGTAATTCATCAATTTGAAATTCGTTATATAATATCGGATAATTAGAAATTAGAATTGAAACAATGGATAATTAGAAATATAGATAAGTTTCACTCAAATTAAATAATTAGAAATATAGATCATTTTCATTTTCGTTAAGAATTTTTTGGCATATTTATTCAAAATAAATGTTTTCACAATTTCGTTTAAAAAAATAATAATAAAAGTTTGGCAGTATTTTCCCGGTGTCTAAATAATAAAAAAAAAATGAAATTATATCTGACGATAATTCATCTTTTTCAAACACGTTATATAATACTGGATAATTAGAAATTAGAATTAAAATAATATATAATTAGAAATATACTTGATATTTTTCATCTACAATTAGAAATTAGATATTTTTCATATATAATAGTTAACAATAAATATAGATATTTTTCATCTACAATTAGAAATTAGATATTTTTTCATATAAAATAGATAATTAGAAATATAGATCTTTTATCATTTTCGTTAATAATTTGGCGGCATATTTACACAAAACATGTGTTTTCCCAGTTTCGCTAAAAATTAAAAAAAAGCAAATGACAGTGTTTTCCCGGTGTCTAAATAAAAAAAAATATGAAATTATATCTGACGATAATTCATCTTTTTCAAACACGTTATATAATATTGGAAATTAGAAATTAGAATTAAAATAATATATAATTAGAAATATACTAGATATTTTTCATCTACAATTAGAAATTAGATATTTTTCATATATAATAGTTAATTAGAAATGTAGATATTTTTCATCTACAATTAGAAATTAGATATTTTTTCATATAAAATAGATAATTAGAAATATAGATCTTTTATCATTTTCGTTAATAATTTTACGGCATATTTACACAAAACATATGTTTTCCCAGTTTCGCTAAAAATAAAAAAAAAGTAAATGACAGTGTTTTCCCGGTTTCTAAATTTAAAAAAATATGAAATTATATCTGACGATAATTCATCTTTTTCAAACACGTTATATAATATTGGATAATTAGAAATTAGAATTAAAATTATATATAATTAGAAATATACTAGATATTTTTCATCTAGAATTAGAAATTAGATATTTTTTCATATAAAATAGATAATTAGAAATATAGATCTTTTATCATTTTCGTTAATAATTTTACGGCATATTTACACAAAACATATGTCTTCCCAGTTTCGCTAAAAATTAAAAAAAAGTAAATGACAGTGTTTTTCTGGTGTCTAAATAAAAAAGAAAATTATATAATTATATCTGGTGGTAATTTATCTTTTCAAATGCGAAATAGGCAATCAGATAATTAGAAAAACTGAAAAGATAATTAAACTTTCATCATGCGTTAATTCCCCTCTTATCGTCTATAAAATAATGAGCATTAATAAGCGTCGGTAGTTAGTGTAATATTCAAAGTAAGCATTTATGTACATTTTCTAAATTTGCCTATCATATGATAGGAATTTCAGCAGTCATGAAATTGCAATCTGAATATGTTAGGAACTATAAAACTCCCACGGGAATAATAGAAGAGTTCCCTTTTAGTCTAATAGTTTCTGGTGATATTTCGAAGCCAGACATATATTTATTAGATATCAGAGAACAGAGTAGGAAACGCAGTGGTAGGAAATAGTCAGGTCACTTAATATAATGTAGAGTTAGTAATTGAATTTGTTGGACAAGTACTTTGGAAAAATTAGAAAACAATAATTGGAAAAAAAAGATTAATATCACCATGAAGATGTTGTAAACTTTCATTTGTATTTGTGGACATAAAAAGAAGTTTTTCTAAAATATATGATATTTAAATTGAAATGATTAAAGTATTTGTCTAAAGGGTCTTCTGTATTTCAAAATGTAATAACGTAAAACATCTCCAGCCCCCCACTCCATAAGGAGTATCAGCCATTACATTACTAAAGACCGGCCTCACGATCGCAATCCCGCCGTTAGGTGAGGAACCGCAGGAAAGAGGGTCGTGAATAGAATTACCACCTCCAAATCAGACTCCCGCCCAATTCAGTCAACAAAAACCGCCCAGAAGAAAAAGCAACAGCAGTTAAAAAATAATAATAATAAAAAAAAAAAAAATAAAAAAAAAAAATAAAAAAAAAAAAAATTCTTCCCTTTTTGATTCTGCTAAGCACCATAATGTGCAAACACCATAATGTTCCCTATTCAAGTTATCCTGTGTTCCGTCTCAAACCATCCTTTTTTTTTTTTTTTTTCAAATTATAAAGTCAATACATAGACATTTACAATAAACTTCAACACAAGTCATTACATAGATATTTACATACATAATTATAAATAATTGCGCTATATAAATGTATATTCTCACAATTTAACATATGGGGACAATTACATACCCATAACATGGGCACATAGCATGAACAATTTCGCCCATATAAATCATTTTCGGTAGTTGAGCTTCGCAATTTCTAAAGAGTAAAATACCGCCCCGTGGTCAACCGTAAATATCTAGCTCACTTTGGTTACGGCTGGCAATATTATCGCTAAAAGCGCATCCAAGCAACATTTTTGCGTAATTAAACCTGAAGAATGCCACGCGGCGACAATTTACCCAATACTGAAATTTCCCATAGGCAGGGGCAAGAATAGAAAAAAATGTAATATATATTTTACAAAATAACTTTCTTTAAAATATGTATCTAATTATTTCATTTTTATTGTTTTTCCTTCAATGGTAAATAATTATTTGCAACTTTGAAGAAAATTTTGAACTTTTATTTAAAAAATACAAACTTTTATAAAAGGTTGAAAGTTTAATAAGTGAAAAATTATATTTATCAAGTTTTAATTTCTTTTACTCTTTATATAACTGTAACGGGAATTTAAATCTCATAATATTAATGAATAATAATCATATAAATAATATATTTCCTACAAAGTATTACAAATCATAGGCGTTAAAAATTTCATTGCTAATCATTTGGAGGCCTATGATTGGTTTATTTTCGTCTCAACGCCATCTTTTCCTTAACGCAACGCAACGCAACGGACTCCTATGTGAACAGGCCCTTAGACATATCTATAATCCGGGGAAGTGTGTAGAGTAAACCTTTCAGCAAATCTTACAAGACGAATGTAATGCGTTTAATCCTACAAATATAAAAATCAACTCTATAAAGTGGGCTTGCTTGAATCTAAGTAGAAACAATTGGAAAATAATTCACTTTACAATTTGGGTATGGCTATATATTTAAACATTAGTCAGGTAATCCTCCCTCGAGAAGGCCCCATTCATTAAGGTAAATTAACTTATTTGAACTAGAACAATTAATAATGGCATTACTTAATATAAATTGACGGAACTAAAATTTAATGCATTCCATAAATCGAAATGCAGCTATTACGTAACATCATTTTAAATTTTTCTTTTATAACCTCATCTGAGATAGAAATACTCAGTTCAGTCTATTTTACTGTCCGTCATTAAATATGAAATGTACATAAAATTATTTTTAAAGATATTAACTTTAATTTAAGAAAATATAAACCGGGCAATTTAAATGTCATATATAATAAACCGAGACTTCGGTTTATAATTTCAAGAAATATAAAATAGCTAGATGAATGGAACTTTTCGTATAATACAAAATTTATTTTTCAGCATGGACATGGACAAAATTTAATGATTTTCCTTTAAAAATATTTTGAAAGGAATTCATTTCATTCAAATGCATTTTAATATAAAGGTCATTAGTCACATCGAAATAACTGAACGGTTTAAAATTTATTATTAAAAATTTTAAAACATATTTAAATTTTTATATACCATCTAATCCCATAGCAATAATTCTAATTATACTTTGCAAAGAATTTCAGATAGTTCTTTTTGAAAAAATATATATATATATATATATATATGACGAGCCTAAATACTCGTACTCCCTCTGAACTTGTTCCCATAATAATTATTCGAAATCTATGCAGTCAATGGACGTAGACCTGTGGTAATTAAATACAATTAAAATACATCTAAATACTTTATTTCAAATATTATTAATTCAATCCAAGCCAAGTTTGTATCTCTCATCCTCTTGACACGCGAACGTACAATCCGAATTCTGAAAACGCTCTGTATAACCCTTTTGTTTCATTTAGGCGCAAAAATTATCGCGAATGCTCTGTGACGCTCGTGGAAAGTTCCAGCGGCTTCCATCTGATTACGTTATAATTTTACTCCGCGCAAAACCCGTACTTGGTCTAAAAATAAATTAGTTCGTTCGCGCTTCCCAAGGTTACATCTCTCAGAAACGGAGATTCCCACTCTGACAGACCACTCTGCTGTAAACGGCGTCGAATGGTACGCGCAGACACTGGATGATGCGTTACAGACTGCATGTCTGTGCTATGGTTCGTGATGTGAGTGAGCGATCCGTCACTGCCATGCGCACAATTTGCCTGTCATCACGTGAAGTGGTGCGCTGAGGTGGATGCGATCGAACACGCCGGTCCGTCGTACCCTCCTGCATCCAACGATCACATATCCGCATTACAGTTGTTTGGATTCGTCCAACACGACTACCGATTTCCCTGAAAGATAATCCACAATCTCGGTAGGCCACTATCCTTCCTCTGTCGAACTCGGATACTTGATCAAAAGATGATTGCTGTTTTCGACGAGGCATAATTGATCGTTTAAAAAAAAAACCACAAGAAATTGCCGAACTTGAAATCGTCGAAATCTCCAAGCCTTAAATAGCGCTTTGAAGTGGCGCCACAGGCGCGCGTGATGTGCGTCTGCGCTGAAATTCTAATCATTTGCATATCTCACCTCTGCTAATGCGTGTTGTAAATTTCATGTTATTTGCATGTTTCCTTCAGGGTGTTGCGTTTACAGTGGCCAGCAGTGTATATATGAAATGACCCGAATGGTCATCTTCTGAAAATACTCCTATCGAGGCCGTAACAAAAAGACTCCAATTCATAACGAATAACTAAAGTTTATTGACGAAACACAGCGACACATCTTAATCACTTCGAGTCAGCCCAACATCTAAATCGTAGCGCGCGAAAATAGAATTCGGTCCGAGAGGTTGCCAGAATTGGCGGAGAAGGTTAGTATATGGAAAGGCGACGCATTTCGCCAAGGCGTCGGAAAAGTGTTACCAGATGAGAGAGAAAGTTAAGAAAAGGCGATTGAAGGTTATTAATAATATTATCACACACACACACACACACACACACACACACACACTCACATGTATGTATATACACTCAGGGACAAAAAGAAGGATTCGTCAAAATGAAACGAAATTTTACATACGTAATGACTACTTTGATATAAGTAAATGATAAGAAAATCAAAGAAAAGGGATAATTTATTTCAGAGAAAAAGGCAAAAGAACGGAGGAGTTGATACTCCGTTGGACCCCCTCTAGCGCGAATGCACTATGCGATACGATCGGGCATTGAATCATACAAGCTCTGTATGATGTCTTGAGACATTTCGTTCCATATTTGCTGTAACCTTGCCTCTAGTTTGTTCAAATTCGTGGGATGCCCAACTTGTCGTCCCAAATGATCCCAGATATGCTCGATTGGAGACAAATCTGGGGATCCGGCAGGCCAAGGAAGGGTAGTAACAGTGCGGAGATAGTCTTGTGACATCCTTGCCGTATGTATCCGAGCATTGTCTTGTTGAAAATGGCTCCTGGGAGCCGTTGCATGAGTGGCAACACATGTGGTTGCAGGATTTCATGAACATACCGCTGGGCTGTCATGGTGCCACAGAACAATACTAGGGGTGACCGTGTATTGTAGGCAATGGCATCCCATACCATCACACCAGCTGTGGGAGCGATGTGTCGCTGTACAGCAAAGGCAGGATTGAAGCGTTCACCACGGGCTCTCCACACACGAACACGATTGTCATCACTGCCGAGATTGAATTTGGATTCGTCGCTAAAGACGACCTGGTTCCATTCCGCTGCAGCCCAGTTTCCTCGTGCGCGGCAAAACTCCAAACGGAGGCGTCGATGGGTGGGCGTCAAGGGCAGCACACGTAATGGGCGCCGCGATACCAACTGTCCTTCAGCCAGGCTCCTTCGTATGGTTCGAGAAGACACAGAGGCCCCTAGTGAAGGTGCTACCTGTGCCTGGATGGCGGCCTATGAAGCATTTGGCTGTACGCGTGCATTTCTTACGATGTGGCGGTCTTCTCGACGACTGGTCTGTCGAGGGCGTCCTGAGCCTCGTCTTCGTGTACATGACATATCTTGGGTCCACTGGTCCCAACAACTCCTCACAACACAATCAGAACGGCCTAATTGACGAGCTACTCGCCTAGCTGACCACCCAGCTTCCATCATACCGACGATTCTCCCCCTCTCAAACTGCGACAACTGCTTATATTGTCTTCAAACACGGCGTAATGGCATGTCTATCTCAGCTCTTCCTTTGTAAATGATTCAGCACACTGAAATAAGCTTTGATTACCTGTTTTATACTCCACAGAGTACGATGTTCAACGCCCTCTACCGGCTATACGTAATGCGCATTCACGCTGCATTTATAATCACTTGCATATCTCCCCGACATGTACCTTCATTGCAAGTTTCGTTACGATCCCGCAATTATTTCTCGGTGCGCTAATTTTTTTTGCCCATGAGTGTATATATATATATATACATACACAGAAATATAGAGAGATTGGGATAATCTAATCATCATTTCAGCTAAGCATAATCTGGGATAATAGTACTACTCTGAAAATTTTATCAATATGTGGCTAATGTCTCAAGTGTGTATCTCTTTTTTCATCCTTATTTTTTGTTCTTTTGATGGCATGAGTGTTTCTGGCCAATCAGAATTATCGTGGAACTACAGGTCCCGGTCTGATAAACCTTCCTGACGAAGAATATGACATTAGCTTATTAGTGTATATTTAAAAATAAATGCTGTATTCCCCTAAAAGGGAACGGTTTTGTTATTTCAGTGCGCGCAGTGTCATTCATATTAGACAAAGAGATTGTCTTGTTTAAGTCTTGTATTTTGTGATAACTTTTGTCGGAATTTCTCGAAATCGTTTGACTCTAATATAGGGTTGTAAACTTCTCATCGAATACTGTACGTAATACGAGAAGATTTTGTGTTGTGTTCAGTGACGAAGTAAAATTTCACATGAAATACAATTTTAGTGCACACTCGTATCGTTTTTGAAATAATTAGACTCTTGAACCAAAAATTTGTGTTCTAGATTAAAGGAAAAGATTACTTCCGTAGCATATATTTTTAAGTAAAAAAATATAAGGGATTTTCTGTAAAGTACAAATACAGACGGATCGAACCGTTCTGCAATGATAAAAGCCTCGAATGTCCGGATAGATTCCATCTTCAGTTTTTTAGGCGAAGAAAACGTAAAGAATGTATCTACTCAGGTGTATTAATCACTCTATTTTACTTGCTTTTATTTGCTCGAATTTCGTTTACACGAGAGGTGTTTATATTTGATTAAAAAATATTTACAATGTCTTATCAAATATGTGGGAAATACTGCCTGTTCTTCTGTGTCCAACATTTTTGCCGTTCTAATATGGTGGTACCTCGGTAAACGAAAAGGGAGAACATTAAAATAGAACTACCGAAAAACGTTTTCATTTTTCTGTAGTCAATATATTCCATATAATTTTCTGCGTGCATAATTAGAAGAAATTTGAGGAAAGAGATATTTATATATAAAAGATAAAATTATTGAGGGAAAAATATATTTATTTTGAGATAAATTTTCTCCGTAAACATGGGATACATTTACGTTAGTGATCAGAATTAGGCATTAGCTATAGGAGATTTAGATATTACCTATGCACGGCAAAAAAGAAAATTCATCAATTAACATTATTACTACAGGGTGGTTATAATTAAAGTTCCAGTTTGAAATGGTCATAAAATCAAAACTTCTGGACAAAATGTTATCAAACTTGGTAATAGTTTAAAGGAGGTCATGGGAATTTCTTTTCCACCAAAAATAAATAAATAAATAAATAAAAAGTTCAAAAACTTCCCACCAGGGGGGAAATGGCAATGTATTCAATATTTTAAAACAAAATAAGACATGAAGACATCGGTTTAAAATGTGTTTAATCATTTCTGAAACGTATTTCAAAGCATGTTCAATGTGGCGTCCACCATTTTCCGCAAGCAAGTTAAATCGCATTACTGCATTCTCAACAGTAGCTCTTAACATAGCAGGAGGAATGTTACGGACATGTCGGTGTATCGCATATTTAAATTCCACCAAATTCTTTAGATTATCACCATAAACACTGCTTTTAAAATAACCCCATAGCCATTAGTCACAGGGCTTGAGGTCTGGTGACCGTGATGGCCATTTTGTCGGGAAGTTTCGGCCTATAATCCGTTCATTCAAGAAATGTTGCTTAAGTAATAGTTTGATACATGTACCAATGTGCGGTGGGACCCCGACCTGCATAAAAATCATGGTGTCTAAAATGCCACGTTGCTGGAGTTCAAGTATCACGAAACATCTTAACATTGACTCTAAGCGAGCTGCAGTCACAGTGCATGTAACAGGTCCTGCTATCAATTGCTCTTCAAAGAAAAATGGTCCAATTATGAAACTAACTGTCATACCACACCAAACGGTTACTTTAGGAGAATGGAATGGAACTGGGTAGATAACATGAGGGGTTTGTTTGGCCCAAATCCTGCAGGTATAGGTGTTGACATCGCCATTTAGGTAAAAATGGGCCTCACCTGTCCACAAAATGTTCCATGGCCAATGTTCGTCCATTTCCATCCATTCTTTAAGAAAACGATTTCCGGAATGCGCACATTTTAAATGGTAATTTTGTTTAGGTCATTGTTTATTAAGGGTATACAAAATGTTAAACCCGTGTAACAAAAGGTTAAGTTAGATTCCGAACCTTATTTCATTTAACAATATTGCATACAGCGCCATTTCTCCCCTGGTTGTGAGTTTTAGATTTTTCATTTTTTATTTTATTTTATTTTTTTATTATTATTATTTTGTTAGAAAAGAACTTACCATGACCTCTTTTAAACTATTACCAAGTACCAAGTTTGATAACATTTGGTCCAGTAGTTTTCCTTTTATGACCATTTCAAAGTGGAACTTTAATTATAACCACCATATATATATATATATATATATATATATATATATATATATATATATATATATATATATATATATATATATATATATCTGTGTGTGTGTGTCAGTGTCAAAACGCGTTGAAAAGGGTTTTTCCCCTTTTCAGGAGGTGACCTCGATTCTCGAAAGTATGTTGAAATCTCACTGAGGGAATCTATTTTAGATGTACATTTTTCCGCGCGAAGATATTCCTGACATAAACAAAAGACGGTTCTGGAAGTTTCCATGTTGTGTTTTGATCATGCGTGATAGGGGGACGCTCTGAGAAGAATAATAGAAGTAGTGGCAGATCAAGCTGGAAGGTCGTTGTTAACGGACGCGCGCTGCTCGGCGCCGCGGAGTTTTTGAAAATGGAGATGCTAGGAGATAGACTTTGAGCGTGGTTCTCTTGAAGATAAGAAGTCCATAAATGACAATCCGTAATTTAACAGTCCATAATTGACTTGAATTATGAACTGATTATTGATCAAAGGGCCTTCCACTCGCAAACCATGTTAACGGACACGATGACTGCAGGTGTATTTATTATAGCGGGTGTAAATCAAACGCCCGTTATATATATATATATGCCCGCTTGATCATTATCTAAATATGTGCCGGTGACTATGAAATATTATTGACTTAGACTAAGATTATTGACTTAGGGCACCTAAGTCAATAATCTAAATTAAATTAACAGTTTTCCCGCTTTGAATTCTTTTACATTACTGCAATGACCAGAAGTAGGCCAGCGGTAGCGAGTTGTTTTTGATACCGAGTGTCCTCTCATCGAATCCCGACCAGCCTCGTTCTATTCTTCATGTCTAGTCGGGATATAGGCACGTAAAATACGTAGATCGGAAAGTCCTTTGAGAATCAGTACGTGGGGAAGTTACGATTTCCTCAGATGACACCAATGGAGGTGCTCGGTCAAAATTGAGGTGGCACCTGGCTAATTCGAACTCCGACCCGTGTGGGACGATTTTAAACGGGAGTCGCGACCCTCAGCCCGTGAGTCTATATGAACCTAGTCTGGAATACATTGCCGGCTAAGGGTAATAAGAAACAACAAAAACACATTACAGCAATGAAAATCAATCTTTGAAAATTATAAAAAAATAACAGTAAGTATTTTCTGAAATATTTCCTTATATAGTAAAAAAAAATATTTTAATTTTGTAGAAACTCGAATCTTTAAATAACTAGCAACGAAAAATGTCTCAACAAAAAATACTCACTAGATGTCCACTTAGATGTCCACTTTCATATTCACCGGGACGTATGTCTTTCCTTAACTTTCAGGATATAAGTTTCATTATTAAACAGATGCCATAAATAAGGTAAGTTCTCTTGACTTTTACATCTTTTCATTTGAGAGTATAATTCGAAATGCCGTAAAATGTAATATTACGCTTATAAATTATATTAAATGTGAATACTACAAACGTTTCGTCTTTAATGTCACAAGTGACTGCTAATAAAATTGACGAGTGCGATTAATTAATATTAAAAATTAGCTGTGTTTGATTTTTTTTCTTTTGTTTTAATTTTCATCTAAATAAAAGAAAGCTTCTAAAAACCTCTAAATAAACGAGAATGATGTGCGAAGTATAGCAAATATAACTTGACAATTCCTAAAATATTGCTCTCTCTTTGAAAATAGACCAGGTAGGAAAGCACAATTTCCCGCGTGAAAAGGAACCCCTATGAAAACTGAATTCACGTGAAAACTAAATATCTTTTGTCTTTAAGGAGGTCCGGGACACATTTTTTTTTTTTATTATTGAGTTAAAATTTTGAATTTTTTGTGATGATTAACCATATAATTTGTAAAAAAAATCACATCCTAAAGTTTTTAGAAAATTTTAAATTTTAAATAAAAGTGAGAAAATTTAAAATTATTATAACTCGAAATATCATTTGTCGAATTTCAAAGACTTTTCTTTTAATTAAACAGAAATATATAAGTTTTCATTTTGATTTAGCGTTTTTAAAAATATTAAATAAAAAAATTAAAAATATTTAGAATATTATATTAAAGAAAATATTAATATTTCCTGTCCTTATTTTAGATAGAAACATGATTTAAACGTCCTTTTAAGCGGAAAAGAACACAGCATTTTTTAACGCAGTAAATTTTTTTCGAAAATCGTTGTGTTTCCTGACTTTTTTTTCTTCGACATTCACTTTTTCCGAATACATAAAAGCCTCTAAAAACGTCTAACTAAAGGTGAATGATCTACCAATCATTGCAAATAAAAATTGACTGTTTCTCAAAGGTTGCACTCTCTTTGAAAATAGACCAGTTATAAAAGCTCATTTTCCCATGTGAAAAGGAGTCCCTATTTTGCATAGGAAATCTCGGTACCTCCGATCGAGGGAGATATATTTTATGCTCTCCCTTAATGCTACGACACACGCCGATCGATGACGGCAGTAGTCCAGGAGGAATGTCTATCTTCACAATACTGATGCATTTGTGTACATCGTCCAATATTGTCTCAGCTACAGATGACAAAAAAAGAGAATCCAGCCATTTTGAATCGGAGACCAGAAAGTGTTGAGGGCTGGAAGTATCCCTCGGGGTAAATAGAGCTCTGTGATTGGTCGATAGTTTCCGTTCAGCTCTTTCCTCCTTCAAATGTGAGAAAAGGCACTCAGCAGTTAGGAGCAAACAGACAAGTGCTCTCAGCGAAAGGAATATAACTTCTTTTGTCGGGGGGGGGGGGGGTTATATCCATATATCTGACAATCAAGTATTGTCATGAATAGAGAAAAAAAAATAACTCTTAAACAATGATTTCTGAAGGATATTCATTTAATTTTTTTATAGAAATCAATTGCTGTTATAGTAACATTTATAATAAGGACATTGCATTTTTTGTCATTCGATTTTTGGGTGGTTTAATTGCCAGTTATGTATTTTTAACGTTATATCGACCTCATGCCAGTGCTAAAAATCGAAATGACTTCTATTAATTTCGTAGCCAGAAATCTATGGAATGAATTACCCTGGAGTTATATTGAACTATTTCTAACATATTCTGCCGCTTTTTATGATTGCAACGGCATGTTATTCCTTTTGTTAATTTCCTAATGCAATATCGACAAAGCTGATTCTTTTTATGGAAATATTTTTTTCATGTGTTTGACTAACGGTCCAGAATCATTCTAACTAAAGGTCACCAAAATTTAGGTATGAATTCTATTAACTAAACATACTCAAAGTTTTAAGGATTATCTCTTATATAAAGACTTTCTTGGATAAAGACAAAATTATGAAAATAAGAAAAAAACTGCACAAAATAAGAGTAAAAATATAAATTTCCCAGTTTGGGAAATTCTGTATTACCAAAAGGAGAAACTAAACCATTTTTAGTTGAACACGAGGTGAATACTTTTAGAGATTTTAGACTTCAGTGAATGAATATCTTAAGACGAATATTTTTAGTTATTTCAGACTCTAATTGAAACTTTATGTTCAATGTCTAAATGTGCAACACAGTCATAAGGTAGATCTTACATACCTACGATATACATTGTGTCCCAAAATTCCTGCAAGAAGTAATTTTGACAAAAAAAAAAAAGTTTTATATTTAAATATTGTATTTTTTTTATTGATACATAAAGTATACAGAATAGGGTTATGTATAGAATATTATATCGGGTAAATTGCCTTCATGCAAATACGCACTCTTTTGTTGAAATTTACCATCGCCGTTTTGTATAAATATGGATGAATTTCGTTAATACAACGTTCAATTTCGTCCCTCAAGGCTTGGATGGTAGTGGGCTTGTTCGCATAAACGTTAGACTTCAACCCCCCCCCCCCCCCAAAGAAATAAGTCCAGAGAAAGAAATAAGCCCAAAGAAATAAGCCCAAATCGCATGATCTAGGCAATTAAATCTGATCTCCAAAATGAAAACTTACATAACAGGGAAATGACTAATGCAGTAATTAAATTGTTCCTCGGGCTGTATGGCATGTGGCACCATCTTGTTGAAACCACATATCGTCCACATCCATATTTTGCAATTGAGGCACAAAAAATGGATTATCATATCACGGTAGCGAGCACCATTAACTATTAAAATCTTCATTCAACTATGAAAACGAGTTGTTCTCTCGTGTAGTGCTCCAATTTTTAATAACCCTGAACTGTCAGCTGTCACGCTGTCTTTTTTTTCGTTGGCAACACTTTACCGCACAAATGGCACAAAATCCAAATCTTGCGTGAATTTTGGTACACCCCATATAATGAGCCTTTAAAAAAATATATTTCACCAAAACAAGATTGCTGAATATGGGAGTTCGAAAAATGAAAGGTTTCAGACACTATCCGGAGAGTTAAAGTGGTAGGAAATGAGTCTTTTCGTAAGAAGACCCAGATTTTGTTTCCACGTATTATAGATGATCTTTACAGTGGTGTATAAAAGCTGATAAAACACTATGTCATTTGGATTACAGCTATTATTAAAAATGGATCATTATAGGAATTATAAGAATCATTATAGGATCATTATAGGAATGGATCATTATAGGATTAAAAAAAATGGAATTTTTTTATAATGTATGGATACTGGTGGAATGCACAGAAAATAAAAGTTGCTTGATGATTTCACTTTGCCGAGTTGAAATCCACTGCATAGGGAACTTCCTTTTGATGAGTTATGCATTCCACATTGGAAAAGGATCCTACAATACACTTAGGTAACGGGAACATTTACCTGTTGTTGGGAGTTTAGAAAATCATTAAATGGGTTTATTAAGCGAGTTGTGTGTTGTAAACCGTACCGACAAATAAGAGGGGTAATAGTACTCATCAATACGAACAATATTTACAATGCAACCTAAGGCCGCATTCCATTAAGTGTGTCAGATAAGCGCAAAGCTCGGTGTCAAAGTTGAACTTTCGTCATTTGTAAATAATTACAATTAATGAAATCCTAAAGTGCGCAATCCTATTCAGATCAGAAAAAGTCTCAAAGTAGGTACTCAAAATGGCGTAGAAGTGTGTTGTTGCACAGTTGAAACCCACTAATTAAAGACTGGTGCATCCTTTTGCACACTCCCGGTGTCGTGTTAATCTTGACAGCTGCAATGACGATTCTTGCTACGAGATCTTCTACGGATCCCGCAGGTGTCTCGTACATCAATGATTTCAAGCGTCCCCAAAAGAAGAAATCTAATGGATTTAGGTCTGGTGAGCGTGAAAGTCAAGTCCCATATCCTCCACATCCAATCCATCTTCAGGGTATATGGCTTTCAGGAAGTTGCGGGCCACAGTGCTAAAGTGTGGTGGGGCTCCATCCTGCATAAGTAGAATTCTAGAGATTGAAATCAATGAATTTTATGTTGAATGATTACAAAGCATATTATTCATAAAACTACGATTGAAAAAATAGTTTTTAATAACAAATTATATTGATGTCATTCATTAAAATTGGTTATGTTCAATATCTATTTTTTAACATTTTAGAACTTTGAAATAATGCAAATTTTGGTTCACATTTACTGAGAGCAAAGGTAAACATAATGCAGATTGTTAAAGAAATTTTCATTTAACTGACGTATGATTCACAAAAATGGTATTATAGTGTTTTCAAATTCTTGGCTCATTCTAGTCAGTATTAAAATTCGGTAATTATTACATCCATATTGCGATTAATACAGAAGTGAAAAAAATCTGAATTAACTTTAAATATTAAATACTGAGTAACTCTGATGAAACAAAATCGAATTTATCCCTTACACTCCTTTTTCTTAAGGAAGTGAAGGGGATAACTTACTTTTGTATACTTTTAAATAATTCTTTTGCTTACTCATCGCATAACAGTGGAATAAGAGCTTTCGTTAAAATCAATTCATTTATCCGTATATGAAGTCCAACAATGGCGGTATGGTAATGAAAAGCCAAAATTATAAATGATTATCATAAATAATTTAAAATTTGAAAATATCAACTATTATATGAGTTTTCAGTTACAATTTTTGTGGCTCATTTGGTTTTTGTTATGGATTTTCGACTTATAACAAAGCGAAATGACTACGCTGATGAACAAAACGACAATATCCCATTATCGTGATATTTCAAATTTTCCAACTGTTTCTTTTATTTAAAAAAAGTTTGAATTCTTTGGTTTTCATAAAAGGATATAATTAACGGTTCTCTAATAAATTAGTATTATATAAAGAAAGCAATTATAACTAATATAATTACAAAGAGAAACTTGACACAGTTTATAATTTTTGTTTGTAATATTCAATTTAAAATTAAAATATTTTTAAAATCATTGTACTTTTTTTTGCACTACTGTTCATGAATTGAAACAGTTTGATGTTCTAAAACTTTGGCACGAAACTAGGATATGATTTTATATATACACCCATGCATGAAAAATATCTAGACTCGAAACAGTTCATATAGTTATTCGAAAAGTTCCATTTTATATAGAATAGTGTAGACAATTTTATATTACGAGTTTTCTAAACAATGTTTTTTTCAATGCCCCAATTCCTGAATTGTGATTGAAAAGTACGTCTACTTATGCCAGCTAATATTTTTTTCTTATAGTCTAATGATTTTTTTCTAGTAAAACTCTCTGTTTTGCTTTTAAACATGGTATTCTTGCAGCTGTATATGAAGAAGAATTAATAATAAAAGATAAATCACTTTTTAAAGGCAATATCATTTATAATATACACCTGTCTATACCTTTTTTTAAAAGTTCAAGCTGCTTTTAGTAATACAACTGACAGAATGAAGGCGTGAAAAGACCATAAAGCAGTTTTTTTTAAAAATCCACTGTGATAAAATATTCGGATTGGTTGTAATGGTAAAGGGTTTCATACACTACTGTTTATGGTACATATTTTTATGCTTTACCCTTTCCAGCATGTTGGGATTAAAAGAGTCCCACCCAATTAAATGTTTTCCCTTAAATTCCATTCACTTGAGATGTATTTCAAATATAGAATACATATTTGTTTTTAGTTATACTTTTAGGTTGTAAATGGCAGAACATAACAGGGTTCTTCATTTTTGCATGAAAATTGTCTAAAATAATCAGTAAAAACTGTCTTTAAGACTGCTCATTTTTTGAAGGATTTTGAAAATATTTCTATATGTAAAATGTTAACCCATGAGAACTCGCACCGGGTATGACATGCCCAATCCATTTTCATTCAATGTTTTTGTTATCTTCTTCTTATCGGATTAGGGCGAAATTTCATGTAGCTGTATTCAATATCATATTTTTTCAGCGGGGTAAAAACTAGTTCTGCTCTAAAAATAGGTTTTGAGAAAAATATTTCGGGGGTATGTCATACCCGTGCGAGTCCTCGCGTCAGTCAGATCTTTACTTTTATCTGTCAGTTTAGTGTGTCATGGCGCGCTTTTTTAATTACGATGAGGAAATGAAATATTTGCGACACCTTTTAGAGACTTTTTCTAGTGATGATGAACCTTTATCCGAAGCTTATGATGCCTCTGAGGATGGAGAATGCTGTAGCAACTGCGATTCTTCAACTGAAATTGAGACAGAAACCGAAGATAAAAGTTCACTGTCAACAGCCGATTTTTATATTGGTAAAGATAAAATTACAAAATGGCTGAAGAATAAATACTTGCAAAATGTAAGGAAGCCTTCAAGGAACGTAATTAGCAAGCTTCCAGGTAATACACATTATTCAAGAGATGTCTCTTCTCCCGTAGATACATGGAATGTTCTCTTCGATAGCAACATGCTAAATATAATGGTGCCTCAAACAAAAACAATTTATTCAAGCAGTTCAATGAAACTGGAAATAACTAGTAGTGAACCGCCTGCAAAAAAACTCAAGACAAAATATAAACGATGTTAATTTTGTCCAAGTAATAAGGACAGAAAAACAAAGTTTATGTGTCAAAAATGGGAAAAATGTCTGTGTTGAACATCAATATGTAGTTTTTAAAAATTGTCTATAAAAATGTAAGTATTATTCAAATTCACTAAAAATCTTTAATTCCTTATTTTATGTTCTTTAGTTACGTAAGGTTTGCATATAAACAATATTAATTGATGTTTAAATAGCAGAAATGAACTAGGGAATGAGATACCCGGCGCGAGTTCTCGTGTTCGACATTGGGCGCGAGTGCTCGCGGGTTAGTTACATTTTTTATTGTTGAAACTTATTTTCTAAACCAAAAAAATATCATTTATAATATTTTTAACGTTTATTTTTCACATGAATTACGTGGGACTAAAACAGTCCCGCCACACACTTGAGATTTTCACCGATAGATGGCAGCACTCCAATTTTACGTTGTGTTAAATTAATTTTTATGCTTTTTCCGTTAATTTTGGTAAGTTTTTCAGCCATTTTAGTATCAGGCGCCTTTATTTAGAGGCTGTCACTGATACTAAGATGTAGAAATAGTTGGTGAACAACAGAGGTCTCCCAGCAGCCTTTTTCCTCACAGGACAAACGAGTTGTACGAAAAGTGATTCAAGAAATTTCTTCTAAGAAAAGCGATTGTACGACATTGTGCGTGGTCTAGCTAGAAATTCCAACCAGACAGGTGGAAACCTCGATGGTTTTCTGAAAGCCAAGGCAATATATTAACAATTAAGATCTGAGAAAGCCAGAATTTTCCATTCAGAATAGGAATTTATTTTAATTGACAATTCTAAATAATTGTTATTATATACATGTGTGTAATAAATATCGAAAATTTATTTTAAATTAATTGTTCAGGTTTTTTATTGTATATGTCTTATTTTACTTGATTTATATTATATACTGCAAAACTATTAATTCCATTAACACTATGGTGTAGGGAATGTCTTTGTTTCATAGTTGGACAAACGATATCCCACCTCCCTCTGTAAAAATAAAAAGAGCAGAAAATTTTGGGGGGTATAAAGTATCCATGTAAGTGCATCCCATCCTTTATAGAATATTTTTTCCAAATTTCAGTTGTATTTTAATACAGCGTATCGCAAAGTGTTAAAATACTGCTGTATTTTTTATGTGCATGCATTTTTATGAATTTCTACTTTTTTTTTAATTGAAATGTTTCAGTGGGAGTCGCTTAAACAGACATACATACTTGAAATATTTAAGAACGGTTGATACGTAGAGCGGATTTTAGGAAAAACGCATCTTTTTTAATTCTGAAATTAAATAAATTTATAAGAAAAGAGATGCAGTACTTTTTTAAAACTACTTTTGGATTAGTATCTGAAGTGTTTAGTAGCGAAGCTGAGAGAGGAAAAGTGGGGTAGAGGACAGTGTTGCGCAAAACTTTTTTCTCCATGACACACTTTCTTTTAAAAAAAATAACTCCTCTCCTAAATGAACTTTTTTTGTAGAGGAACATTTGCTTTAAAAAATTAAGAAAATGTTCATAAAAAATTGTTAAAAAAACGCAAAATTTTACAAAATATTTTGAAAAACAATGAACTATAGTTCATTGGATATTATATATTGATAGATGGTCGGTATATATTAACTTCGCATAATATCAATCAAAAATGTCTCGCTTATTTTCTATATTTGTTTTAGCCAAATCACTAAAACTTCACATTGAAATATTAATATAGATTTGTATTTCATTCAGGTAAAAATAAACAAAAAATAAAAGTATATCATCAAAAGAGCGTGATTTACAAATTATAAGCCACATATTCAAACATAACAAATCATAAACTTCATTAATTTATATAATAGTAAAATAGAAAATATTGAATAAATCGGAACAGCTTAGACCTCGAATGAAATTTGTTCAATCATTGTAGAAATATATAAGAGTGCTACTCCCATATCATCTTGCATGTTAAGTCTTAATCGCTGTATGGTTTTTATAGCAACTAATTTTGAAAACCGAGTTTCAAACGGATAGGTAGAATCGAATAGAAGCATTGCAAGTACAGCCTTGAATGAATGTTTGACACTTTATAATAACAATATCATTTATAAATTTAAAGGGATGGTGGTCTTTCAAATTACTATAAATCGAACAAAAATTAGAATTTTTTTGGGGAGTGAATTAATATTTTAAAAGCATGTAATAATGGAATAAAATGCATTTAAAATATGTAATAAAAATTAAAACGAAACCTTGGTGGTCTTATAAAAGTAAATATTAAAGGTAGGGGGAAAATATCTTTTAAAGGGTGTTTTATCAAAATGAGTAATTTCCGGGTTTGAAAGTCTTTGAAATGCTCCTTGCGTCACAATTTTTGACGAAATTTTATAAAATTTATAATAAAGACTTCTCTTATACATTGAAATAAAGTTATGTATCTGTCATAGGGACATGACAGTAGTGTCACGGCCAGGGGCAGGAGCATTGAAAAGTTCAGGACAAAGTAAAATAATTGTTAAATGCAAGAAAGAAACAGGGCAATAAAAGAGAAGGGAAGAAAGCCATATACCGAAACGAAATTTAGAGATTGTGTTTGTAGCAATAAATAGAAGATAAAAGTTGAAGAGAGTGAGTTGCAAGAAGAGAATAAAAGAAAATTTATGATGGCTATAAAACAGCCCACCCTGCTTGAAGCCGAAGCATGGGAAATAGTTAAATTTGAGGGAGAATTTATAAATCCCGCCCTCGATGCGCATTGGTAAAAAGGGAATTGAGGAGAGGCAGCCACGGAAGAATGGCGATGGCATGATAATGATATGACCAATGGAAATTATAAGAGGCGGAGACATTAATAAGAAAATATATGAAATGAGAAATAGTGTGTGAAGGCAGAGATAACTGAAGAAGTGAGAGTCAGTCAGACGTTTTGAGATGTAGAAGTGGTGTCAAGGCATATAGACGTATGAGGAGAGTGCATTAAAAGTTAGTGAACCGATGCTGACAGTGCCCAAGTGTCCCGTGTAGAATGCTTGCCATGAACGACGGAGCCGTATTCCAGACAAGAAAGTGCCCTAGTTCCATGCGATGATAAATACGAGGAAATTCATCATTACGAGTGCCAGTTGCCCAGAGGGATTCCACAGTCATCTTCTGAGGTACCGACTTTGCGTTTCCTTTTTATATTGTTATCATTGCTTCTCAGTGTGTAGCCATAATAATTAATATAGAGCGCGATGAGTGTAGTGTGAATATAAGATGTTGAGGAATTGACCGATAATTCGTACAAACAATTTAATATAATGTTATGCTTATATATATGAATTAATTTAGTAGGAATGAAGTTGAAAGTAATATGTGTAGATGAAGTACGAAATATTGCTATAATAAGTGAATGAGTCAAATATAGGTGTCGTAAAGAATTAATTTAGTAGGAATGAAGTTGTGAATAATGTGTAAATGCCGGAGGAAATATTGAGTAATATTGGAGTGTATTATTTATGTGTGTTAATATTCAATAAATTGATTTGTCAATATAACCAGAGTTATTTCCATTATTTGGGAAGCACATCAATGTACTAGCCACAATCATGAACCAATAAATTACTAAATCAAAATCATAATTGACATAATTAATAATAAAATAAACTCCCAATCTTTAATTTAATGAAATTAATTTTAACAACTTTCACCGCTACAGTATCCATTTCAGGTTTTGACATTATTAAAGTTATCAAAGTTTGACTTAAGTGTAGAAAAGTACAAAAAAATTACGAAAATTGAGAGTACAAGCAATAACATATTTCCTTAAAGCTAATTATTCAACGAAAGCACAAAATAATACACACCTCTGGTCAAAATACATTTTTAAGCAATATAAATGCAAAATTAAGGGCACAAGTCAAAAATTGGATCACAAGGAGCATTTTAAAAAACATATTAGTAATTTCAATTTTTTAAATATAAAAAATAATTGTAAAATTTTATAAAGGTGTTTGATATAGTTATACTTTAATGAATATATATATATACAAAATTCCATATCTCTGAGTTATAAATTAAAAAATTGCTTAGTAATGTTCACTATCTCCTTAACATATAAAATATTTAAAGGAAAATATTAAAAGTATGTAATTAAAAAACTGAAAGCAAAATTTTTATTAAATAAATAAACTATATAAATGTACTTTAATCTATCCGCGAACCCTTGAATTTTTTTGAGACCCCTCTGTGGATAACTGCATACAGTTTTGGCACCACTCCTGCAGGGTATAAATGGCAATTTTGTATATTCCTCTGTCAAATATCCTCTGGATTCTCCCTTAAAAATTGTAAAATGCAATCCAGCTCCTGATACACATTTTTAATTTTTCAAATGTTGGTAAATTTCTTTTATATATTGTTCACTTTCCTTTAAGTTAAAAAATTGTGAAGTATTTTTAGTTTTAGTCTTAAAACTAAAAGCAAATTATTTTTTTCCCTCCGCCGAATCCATAACGCTTTACTTTATATTATTTTTTCACTTTCCTTTCTGAAAAAAATGTCAAAATATTTGTCTTTAAAATTTATAAAATGATTATTGGGAAAATATTTATTCATTTTAACACAGCCATCATAAAGAAAATTTTGATTTAGGGAAATATTGTCCAGAAATGAAGCATTATAAAGACAGTAAAGGCAAATAGGTTTAAGAAATTTTATACGAAGTTTTATAAACATAAAGCGAAAATGTTTCTATATTTAAAACTTTTAAAAATAAAAACCATAAAAAATTTCATTGGGAGAAAATAATTTGTTGAATTACAAGAGTACAGTAGACTATAAAATGTAAGCTCAGTATACAAATGTTGTATACGGCAATGAACCTGTGGTAGAAAAATGCAGTTGGTGTAATTTAAATACTGTAGTTCTGTGGCATGTTTTGTAGTAAGGAAATTAAATGCGCATTTATTAATAATTTTCGCATCAAACTTGATTCTGATTGTGAAAGTTTTTGTTGTAAAGAAAATGCACTTTACAATTGTCATGAATTTTTATCATTTTAAGTTACCTTAAGGTATTTTAACATCGACCAATAACAAAAATATCGGAATTTCAACTGCAATTTTTTTTTTATTCGGCAGAAAAAAAAAATTATTCATATAAGAAATTAAGTAAGATTTATGTATTAAAGTTATGGCATGGCTTACTAAATACATATTTTTTATAAAATTCAAAACAAATTATTCATTTATAATGTTTTTTTTCTTTTTAATGCTCCTTCATTTATACATGCATTAAAAATATCTAAAAACAATTCTATTTTTATATTTTATTCCATACAAATCGATAGAATGTATCATTTTCATTATTTTATACATCACGTTCAACATCTTTCTTGTATTAAAGGATTAATAAACCTATTGGAAGACTTGGATCAGCAAACTCTATCCTGTAAATGTTTTTATTCCTTCTATGCACACTTAATGTGAAGAAGCCAACTAACCTGGAAAGTATTCTACAATCAACATTCTAAGGCTTCATTGAGGAGACTAAAAGGAATCAAGTTGTTATAGGTACGATAGAATAACAAACGGAAATTACAGACTGCATGAAAGCAGCATCTGAAACTTTCGCTTCAGTATTGCAGTTATTTATTTGTAATCATTTACTTTATTAGTGTCTTATTATGTAATATTTCGAAATTTAATAAAAGAAAAATTACACCATATAGATTTTACACTCAAACGCTCTTAGACATTTTAGTTCAAAGCTCATTGTTTTCATTTTATTTAAATCTTTAATATTTCAGAGATGAAATATTAATTTATAGTTGAAATAATTATGTGTGTTTGAATGAAACATATAAATTGTTTTAATTAGCACATAACACAACGGTAATAAATCATTTTACTTTTTCAACTAAGTAACATTCTGCCAGTGAGATAACATAGCTGTTGAAATAATCTGGAAAACTTGACATATTGATGACCGCCCTTTTTATTTGTATATATATGCAACTATATATTTGAATGTAGAGTAAAAATATATATAAATTTAAAGTGTATAGAAAATTTAAATAGCATATAATAAATTTATAATAAGAAATACAACATTTTTCTATTTTTCTATTGTTATATGACAGATATGAACGCTGAATACTTTATTTTTAGATAATTATGTAAAAATGAATTTTTCTTCAATTTATTTTTAGCCCGCAAAAGAATTGGGGTCTAAATACGTTCTAAAATGAAAATATTACCTCTTATTAATTACTTAAAATTACTACATATATAAAATGTTATAAAAATAATCACCTTTTCAAGAACATGATATAAATCTATGTTTAAATCAATTTTCAATTCATCAAAATTGTCTCCAATATGGCATTCCTTTATCCTCGATTTCTTCAATATTTACGTGTGTAAAAATATTAGTTCATACGGTACCGGTCAACAATGTGCTAATAAACACCTCAACTAATTTAATGTATCTAATCACAAATCAAGCATGAAACAATCCCTAGTGATTCCATCAATTAAACTACTCAAACGCGCAAATAAAGAAATTTGAAATAAATATATTCATCTATAGGAACATTTATATGCTTAATTAATTCACGTATTACAGATCTCATTTGATGCCACATCTATTACGTAACCAAAAGTAAATTGATCAGACTTATTCCAGCATTTCCTCGCAATTTCTGGATCACCCCTTTCTCTCGTCCGGCCAATCGCAATCCGTTCCATTCGCCGCTTTTCCCGGTGTCTGTCGCAAAAGAACTCATAACGAAACTCCACCTCACTCGAGCACGTGCTCTCGAGACGAAAGGTCGTCTGCTCTCTCGGATCGCTCAGAAAAGACGTTTATTGTTTCTTGCGCCGTGGCAGCAGTGGAAACTTAGTTCAACATTGGATTGATAATGTTAAAATTCTTGTTCTGAGCATTTTTTTCTTGAACGAAATTCCTTCTTAAAAAAACATTTTATAATTTAAAACATTTGATTTTCGTTTTGTTTCTAGAAATATTTATCGAGAGTGACTGATTTCCTTGGATTACTCGAGTGGATGTAGAGGAAATTATACATTTATGTCACTTTATTTGAAGAAATATACAATTCTATCAAGGCAGACATTTAAAAGGATTACATTTCGTTCAACGAAGTGGACGTAACAGCAAGAAAAATTATTTATTTCATTCCCAGAAATATATAACAAAGAATAAAAACTTAGAATATTTCATTATCATTAAACGGAAATACAAATAACTCATTTATCATAAACAGTCATGATGCCATCACTGTAAGTGGTATTAAACTTACATACTAAATTTACAATTAATGGGAAAGTAGATATGTAAATTTTTCGGCATACATTGAATACATAATTAATGAAGAATTAGCCTGTTCACTTTCTGTCCATGGGCACTTCTATGAAAGTTTAAGAACCAGGTTTGGAACAGTGAGTCGCCCACGAATTTGCAAATTTGGAAAAGCGCCAAATTGTGCGGTACTTTTCTATACAACTTTGCAGTATGCAACAAGTTTCCTCTTGGCACTGTCGGATAACGTTCAACAGTATGAATACTTTACATTTGTGCTTGGCTTTGAAAGTGTTGATTATCACTGCGAAAACAGGTAAGTTATTTTCTGTCAATGTATATTAAAAAAAAACATGAGTAAAGGAATAAAGAAAAAATAATGATAAGACAAGAAATAAGATAAAAAGTTCACCGATTCAACATTTACCAATATAATGTTGATAGAAAAATCCTATATTGTTGTTCTGTGCGTTAAAGTAGTACAAAGCTCATTATAATTCAAGAAGAAAAAATGTAAAACTTATCATTTTCATTAAGAGAATAGAAAAAGTAACGGTACATATATGGGCTTTAAATTTCTTTGTTTAACAGCATTTTTCATACACAATATTTGAGTTTTTAATAAATGATTTTTCACTTTCCCTAGCTGGAATGAAACTTTTATTTACACTTGAGAATAAAATATTTTAACATTAAAAACATTCATGAAATAAATACAGCTTAAGTGGCAAAATATGCTATAGAATTCAAACTAAATGTTCTTAGAGTGGCAATCTATCAGTTTCGAGCAAAAACAGTCTTTATGCAAAAAGGATTTAGCATGGGAATAATGATACATATATATATATATATATATATATATATATATATATATATATATATATATAATTCCCGTATCAAAACAGAGCAATAAATTATTTTTATATTGAATATTTTTATCAACATATAAAGATTTTAAAATACCCTTTGTAAATATGAAAAAATATGCAATATTTTAATTTTATATGAATATTAAAATTTTATTTAACCAGTCATTGTAAATAATTATGTAGATAATGGTTTTATAATGAATAAATTAAAGAAATTTTCATCGAAATTCCTGACGTAGAGATGCGAATTATTAAGTCTTTCATCTTAATACTTAAATGACTAGTCATCATGTAAAAAAAATGTGTTTAGAAACTAATTAGTATTTTAATCAGTTTTTCAATCAGATTTCGTTTAATTCAAATTTAATATAGATAAATAAAAATAAAAACTAAATGGTTCAATTAATTAGTTTCTGTACAGTGAATTATGCATATTATCAAAACATCATGATTTAAATATTCCCAGTTATTCATCGTGTATCATAACACATTTATTAAACATTGCTTCGTGACTCTAATTTCCTTGTAGGATTTTACATGATTAAGTTTGGGACTTTTTTTTTCTAACACAAATATAAACAGTCCTTGACTAATGAATTATCTAATTTGTGGACAGATATATCAACATGATATCAATCTTACTTTTTAATTTAAAAATATATAAAAAGACTTAAACCGAAAGTCAAACAACGGGTAAAAACAGGCGTTTTTTTAATCACTTACAAATCTAATCTAAACTGTAAAAATAAAGTTTCTTTGATTGTTTCCTCTGAAATTATTCAATACATACACAATAAAACATGATTTAAAATGTTTCAGTTATTCAGGTATATTTTATATATCCTAACAAGTTTACTAAAACATTACTTCGTGACTCTAATTTCCTATTAGAATTTTACACGATTTAATTTGAAAAGAACGGCTAATGACAAATATATTAATTTTGAAGTGTCCTAAAAAAAATTATACTAATCAAATCCTGAATCAATTTTTCTTTATTAAAAATCTAATAAATGAAAAAAAAAATCCTTTAATTATTTAAAACAACATAATGATTTAAAAACTTTCAGTTATTCAGGCAAACTTATATAATAACACATTTACTAAAATGCTACATCGTGACTCTATATTCCTTGTAGAATTTTTGAGGGATTTGACTTGATAAGAAGGAAAAATAACAAGCCTATTCTTTTTAATGCGGGGTAAAATAAAGTATACTAAACCTTTACTGGATCCGTTTTACTCTATTACAGATCTAATCTAAATGTTTAAAAAAAAGTTTCTTTGATTATATCCTCTGTAATTATTTAATACATATTAAACAAAACATAATGATTTACAAATTTTCAGGTAAATTACCATAATGTATCATAACACATTTACTAAAACATTGCTCGGTGACTCTAATTTCCTTGTAGAATTTTATAACACATAATTTGATAACAATGCCTAATAACAAACTTTTCTTTATAATACATAGTGATAAATTGGAAAAAAAAATTTAATGACCCCAAAAACAAAAACAAAAATGAGTGACAGACAAAACGATTTTATGACAGACGAAACTGTAAAACAAACATGTAAAATTTGTTTTGCGTTTGGAGGTCTTCGAAATATTATAAAGTATTTTTCATAGAAAAGAGTATATATATATATATATATATATATATATATATATATATATATATATATATATATATATATATATATAATGTAAACGTGAAACATATCTCAAATTATTATCCGTGGCGGCACAAGTGATCAAATTTCAATGAAATATATATTGATATTTAACAACACATTTATTAAGTAACACTGGGAGAGTAATGAGGCCTTGCCTTAATAAAGGTATAGAGTTTCTATGCTCACTTCTACCCAGACTTGGGTGTATATAATTTGAAGTGGCACTCTATTTGAATTTTATACAAACACAGTTTATACATGAAACAATGTTTATTGAATTCGTTGCACATATAATTGGCTTTTACAGCAATAAGCATGCGTACTACTTGTACGGAATGTATAAACACAGCTTTCAAGAACAATATATTTTTATACTCACGAACAGTAAGTCAAACCAGCAGTACTGCCATGTAAACTTCTGGCCCGCTAAGCACTAGCGCAGGATAACACCTTTTCAACCTTAACAACCTCTCCTTTCTTTTAATGACGCTGCGTGGTATTTATACTAAGCGCGTATGCCGAAATTAGCATATCTAAAGCAGCTTCTTTATTTAACTCAAAAGTTCGATTCTTGTGAATCGAATCTTGTGTATACCTTACAAAGGGCATCGCGTTCTCTCTTTCCAGAGAGTATATGTAAAAATGTAATTATACATCAATTCATATCCGTAATTTCCCTACGTGGACCATTCCTCTGGTCGCAATTATTATTAGGTCTGTGAATTTCGAAGTTACGCATTGCCTTATATTGTAAAAACTACAAACTAACAAATAAAAATGAAGATAAAGTGCTTTACAGATAATGCTTTTGTGACATAATTTTCACACAATTTAATTTAACTGAAATTAATAGAATTAATATTTATATAAATTGCCCATCTGTATATCTCTAGCTTTATTCTCTTATTTTACTCTTGTAAAAGTTATATACCATGTTAAATGGGGAATAAATAACAGACAGATTTGATTTAAAATTATCGTTAAACTTCTTTATAAAAGTTCGTTTATATATTATTTTCTTCAAAAAAATTACTGCATGTAACCACGGGTAAATATACAAAATTATGAATAATGCAATTAAAACAATTAATTAAAACTTAAATTTAACTATAAATATATCAATAGAAATTATAAGGTTTGAATTACATATTTTTGAATAAACATATAAATAAATAATTAATTAATTCTAGACTGATGATTAATACTTTAACTCCCAAGTTAAAACGGAATACAAAACTGATTTCTCTGCATTATTGAAGCAATCTATCTTCATTTGAAGCATTATAAATCAAAATGTGAAATAAAGCAATACTGTCAAGCGTATATTCATTACAATAATGAAATGACTGAATACGCAAATTTTCGGAAAATGTAAATCACCGAGTCATTAAGGCTCTCTGATTCTAATATGTAAGGATGTATTTCATTTACAAAATTACAGACTATGTCAAAAAAATGAAATTGAATTTTACATTTTTGTGTTTTAAGATGAAATTAAATCTGAGACAAAAGTATAAATATAAATGATAATCTTTTATTAATTTTAGGTTCATAAACCTAAAATATGCATTATAATGCATAAATTATAATGCATAAAAATATGCATTATAATGCATATTTTTATATATATTTACTAACATGGTATCAATGTAGGCAGAGTCCTCTTTCCAGAAATACATATGTATAAGAAGTACACGAAAAATTACGCAAAGAAACAGAGAAATCCAAAAACTAAATACATAAAGTATTCAAAAATGCAATTACAATAGTTTAAAAAATAAGATATCTAGAACGGACAGCGGCGTTTACCATAAAACGCGATAATTGTTTGGAGACCAGAAAGTCTTTCGCAATCAGAAACAAATATGCTTTAAAAGTGTCGGAAAGTACGTATATAAACAGAAAAAATCGTTACCATACAAAACAAATACAGAAAGTATTCAAAAATACAATTGCAATAGTTATAAAGAAAGACATCTAGAACACACAGCAACGTTTACAATTAATCAGGAGAATTACTTAGAGACCAGAGAGTATCTTGAAATCTTATGGTTTCTAACACGCGTTTCTGCTGTAAGAACAGAACAGAGGAACTTTCGTAATCTACAAGGAGATAACTATTCCTACTCTTCGATAAATCTTCCAAATTCTAGCGAAAATTTTTCACAAATATTTATCAAATGAATTTATTAAAAATCTTAGCTGTTACAACCTCACTGATCCAGCTTATAAGAAAAGGCCCTGCGCCGTTCATGTTCGAAAATGTCATTTGTTTCGTCCTGTCTGCTTCCTTAATTTTTTAAGTTATTTAGTGTCAACTATTAAATTTTATGAATTTTTTGGGACTGGTTTACTCTTGTCTTACGATTTACATATTGTTCTCTCACTCTGCCATTGATACATTGGCCTCTGATTCAAGCTTTTTCATTAGCCGAATGCATAAAATTTTATTGGCTTGTGAAACCAACCTCAGGATCTGATCATATGATTTACCCCTTTTTCCCCGCGCATTGCTAGTCGTTTTCCTATTTTACCACATGATCTCGTTCCCTTCTGCTGGAGATTTGCTCAATGTTAATAATATTATTTCCATTTCGATATTGTTTCGCTTCAACTGTTGACGTATTTTTGTTTGTCCTATCTTACAATCTCTTTCCTCTGTTCTTTTTATGGATATAAACTGATCTCCAAAGTTCTATGCATGTACTGAATCTCTGTAACTAAGGCCTCACCCCATGTATTGCAGTTCCTCTAATACTTCCTGTAGCGTCCTGTAAGTGTAGAACACTCCTCGAAATGGGCGCTAATCATATATTCCCGGTAAGACAGAGTGGGAAAGTGGAATTGACGATATTTACAGCGCTATCCTAAATTCAACTGCCACGTCTCTCAGTTGGACTGGTATTTGAGAAAGTCTCACTTTCTATGGCTTACTTTTAGATATTTCTAATAGTTACGAAGATAATGCTCTGAGCAACGTACTGCGCACGAAGCAGGAAATCTTGCAGAATGGCACATCACTTGTGGGTCCATCTTTGCTAACAAATAGGAATTTTATTTGGGGTCCTACATAGTGATGGATAAAATCTGTAGTACGACAGGAAGGAAAGTTTCATAATGCCATCCACACAGTCTAGGTTTCTGTGTTTGCATTTGGGATGATAATTCGCAACAGCTTGTATTGCAGTCCTTGAATTAGAAAGCTTAACAATATTAGTAGACGTAACCATTTTTTGTCTTATTCGCTTTGTCGCTATAAAAATCGACTCCCGTTTAATGCTGAAATATAATGTTGTAGCAATGAGTAATCAGAAAATCCTAAGGAGTTAACGCCAGCTCCTGGGCAGTCAGAATTCCCCATTTTGGAACCTACTATAAAAACATGAAACCAGTTTTATGCAGGGTAACAGATAACAATGATTTTATGCGAAAAAGCTTTTAAAACTTAAAAGGAAGTCTCTGATTTTGGGACATTATCCTATAAACCAAGTTTAAATGTTATGAAAATGAACATTGTAAGGTTTATAGGAAGCAGAAACGACAGGGAGAAAAATAAGAAAAACATTAGTCTACACTTTCGTACTCAAGAAAGCTGCAACAAAAATCAACTTAGCAAACATGTCCTACCGCAGTTATCACCAAACAAAACAAAATTAAAGATAATAAACATGGGGTAAACCAATATGAGTAGTACATAATAGCAGGCATGATGAACGAACGCCGAAATCAGTGACAAGGCAAATTAAAGGGTAAAAAATCCAGGCGAATCAGCACTTGAAACACCAAGGTCAATTAAAGCCGAAGATATGTACAATACCCCGAAAAAGCAAATAAAAACATCCTTTCTTAAATGGGATTAACAGCCGTGGGTTATGCAGAGACGAAATACTTTTAATAATACAAGTGATTTCACTCATAGTGCCGTATTAAAAAAATAAAATAAATTTTTTTAAAAAGGTTGACAATAATAATAATAATAATAATAATTATATATATATATATATATATACACAGTGGAATCTCGATCTATCGTTTTTCAGGGTACCGATTGAAATGAACGATGAATGCGGGTAAACGATAGATGCTGTAACATAACAAAGCAATATGATCGTTGGGACTGGATAAAATGAACGACACATACGGAAAAACGATGGATCCGAAAACGATCGATCGAGATTCCACTGTATATATATATATATATATATATATATGAAAAAGCTTGTTTACCTGCAAGTAAACAATAAAATATGCAGAGCGCACTTAAAAATAATCAAATCTAACATTCACACAGTACAAAAATAATAAAATACCACCTGTCTTCAGAATACATGCAAAAATCTGCATAAGGCGATAAGAAATCATGATTATCATACACAGTTGGTTTCCTTTTTTATTTTTTGCCAGATACATACGACGGCATTTCAGTCTCCTCTTCAGCACAATGCTGACATGAGAGACTATTGGGTTTAGCCAAAAACAATCAAACAGCACTATAATTCTGAAAAAAACAGCTGGACATATTGTAGTATTTAAAAAAAATATCTGTACACTGCTATTACAAAATTGTTTAGAAGTAAAAAGCAAGATCTTATCAATTTGCCTTTGGAAAATTACAGATTCTATAAAATCTGAAAAGTTAACCAAGGGTCCCTAGAGAAAAGTGTAATAAACTCATATTCCATCTTTATAAAAACCTTAATTGGAATTTAAAAAAATCCAAGCTTTCTAAACAAATATTATTTTTTATTCAAATTGATTTTTATAAAATGCAAATATTATGATACACACACACACACATCATATATTCTAAAATCACCTGAAGTTAAAATAATTTTATGTAATTGTCGTGCAATTTAAACCATCTCACCATTCCCTTCAAAATTAAATTCTGAAATCATTTATTATTATTTTTTTAGCCTGCTTTTCATCGTTTACAAGATTCTCCGTCTAAAAACGTCTTTTATCTGTTCTATCTTAGGTATCCTTGAGCAAATTTTTATATCTATCTATTTATTTTGCCATCAGACGATCAGACAGTTTGAGTATTAAGAGAATTTGTGTCTTTGTTCTGATTCTATTAGCGTAGGAAAAACTTTCTCTACGCACTCAAAAAGAGTGAGTTTAAAATCGTCAAATGGGTCTGAAGATTTGATAAGACTTTATATTTGGAATTATTTAATATATCTTTGATATTACCTAACAAAATACCATAAATTATGTGATGATTTCTTAAGAGGGCGTTATATTACGATTCAGTCGGAATGATATCCACTAGTATCATTTTACAATCATAAATTTACATAATTACGTGATTAAATTACATAATTAAATTATGCTTGCAATAAGAAATAATTTTTTTTTTCTCTTTTTTAAGTTACAAGGAAAGAACCCAGATTTCGATATATTTTTGAAACGAAAACCCATAAACCCATATATTCCCTGGAAAACCCAGATATGGGTTACCTGAATTTAATAAATAATTATATTGATAAAAATGTATTTGACTACATTAGAAGACCAATAAGATCATTAAATTACCGATAAAGGTAAAGCATATATTTTTTCGTAGATAGAAATGTCAAGAACATTATTGTTTACTTCAAATCTAATACCTCAATATCAGCGTTATAGTAATTATTATTTGTATTCTTTAAAGTTGAACAAGCTGGGTAGATTTCATTAATCGTAAAATTATCATTAATAGTAAAAATAATTAGGTCATCAAGGTATCGAAAAATGTTAATATTCAAATTTTCAAAAAGAATAGCCTTATAATTACTATGTTCATAATAAAACAAAAATAAATTAGCTGTTGTGCTGGAGAAATTTGTTCCCATAGTGATACCATTAATCCGGAAATAGGTTTTTCTCCAACTTATAGAGAATATTTCACTTCTACCCAGACATGGGTGTATATAATTTGAAGTGGCACTCTAAATGAATTTGATACAAACACAGTTTATACATGAAACAATGTTTATTGAATTCGTTGCACATATAGAATTTGCTTTTACAGCAATAAGCATACGTACTACTTGTACGGAATATATATTAACATTCAATAAAAATACACATTGCAATACTCACAAACCAGCAGAGAGTCAAACCATCAGTTCTGCCACGTAAACTTTGGGCCCCCTAAGCACTAGCGTCGGTTAACACCTGGATCTGCTTACCTCGTAGCTCCCTTACTTCGCTTAACTATCAACCTTTTCTTCAATCTTTTTTATTAATCAAGCTGCATGGTATTTATACCAAGCGCGTATGCCGAAATCAGCATATCTCAAGCAGCTTCTTTAATTTATTCACTCAAAAGTTCGATTCTTGTGAATCGAATCTTATGTATACCTTACAAACTTTTATAACATTATTTATAAAGTAATTAAGCTAAAACCCGAGTCATGAATTTTCTAAAAAATCTTTTCAATTCCACAAATGCAATAGACGAGAGAAATCTTGTGTAACTTTTATTATAAAGAATCGGTGTCGTTTATAATACCAAATTTTATGAGGGAATTTTTTTTTAGAAAATCACTGAAAGTGATCGAGAAAGATAGCGATAAATTTAGACATTTGGGGAGATTTGAAACACAAAAATCTGCTCCGAGCATTTTATTAGAAATCAAAATAATTAGCACTCCCATCGAGCAAGACGAAACTCTCACTTTCGTCGCTGATCCTCGCTTTTATAATTCACTCTTAAACATTCAAAGTTCTTATTCCAAAATTAGAACCGACCAACCTGAAGGCATGCGAAAATTGGTTGAACAGTCTAATCGTTGCATCGTAACCTGTATGTGTATGAACTGTTTTCGGAAACTACTTTCGGACTGATGTGACTTGATAGTTGATACTAATCTTATACCGGGTGCGTCATAAATTCGGGCAAAGTTCAAAAATTCGTAATAAAAGAATTTATGCTCTGAAAAATTTTCTGTTTTACACCAATAGGATCAGAGGGACATTGGATTTTTTTCCATGTAAAAAAAAAAAATAGTTTCCAAAAGTAAACGAAAGAGGGCGTTTACACGTCATACTGAGAAGTTTTATTCAAATCAGGCTATCAATAAATCACCTGTCTGGAAATGGATCCGTCATTCGAAGCCTGCATCATGCTTTCTTTACCATATCGAGCGTTTGTGGTTAAACTTTTTTACATGAATGGTTAATCCACAACTGTTGCATTGAGAAAGTTTCGCACGGCGATAGGACTGTGGCCCTCATGATCACCAGACTTGACCCCGGCAGATTTTTGGTTGTGGGGATACTTAAAGTCTGTACCGGGACTCCCCAACCACTTTGGTGCATCTGAAAAATACCATTCTACAGACAGTCGCTGCCATCGATGGCGACATGCTACATTCCCTTATAATGGCGTAGTGACGCTTCTCACGTGCCTATTACCTTGTGCTGCTGGTAAAATTGAACATTTGTTACTTTAAAGTAAATGCACAGTCTCACGTTATTGTGATCTGTTTGATTTTCTGTTTGAGTTTACCTGATTTGCATAAAACGCCTCAGTATGACGTGTGAGCGCCCTCTTTCGGTTACTTTTGGAAACTTTTTTTTTCATGGAAAAAAAATCCAATGTCCCTCTGATCCCATTGACTCAAACAGAACGTTGTTCCGAGCATTACTTCTTTTATTACGAATGTTTGAACTTTGCACGAATTTATGACGCACCCGGTATATAAAGCAGAAACGGGAAATGGGTCGTGTCTATATGTGTGAGTCACAAAAACTCAAGAACCGTGAGTCCTACCTTCATGAAATTTACACGGTTTAATGTTCTTGGAAAATCAGGATGAATGTATCTATTTTCATCCCGCTACTGCGTTCTATTTCCGAACGGTATCAACGGATATTTTTGTTCAAAGCCATTGTAACATTTCATTCTTGCCAGTTAAATTATAACATTTGGGTAAAAATAAATAGACATGAATTAAAAACGTAATTTATTCATATATTGGAGCATGCAAGAATGAATTTGATATATTATTTTCATATACGTGGCAACGCCGGAATATTTCTTTTTAAAAATGAAAATATAAAGATGGAAAGTCATTTTCAATGTATGGGGTCTCAATTCATTTCATGCATTAAAATTATCATAAGCTACCTGTTCAAATGCAAATATACTGAAGGACACGATCACTTAGCTAGAAACACGTGAGTTTAGCTTGACGCGATGATTTGTAAAACTGAAGTGACATTGAAGCACAGCAGACAATCTAGTTTTGAGAAAGAATTACATATCATGAAATACGTGTATATTCTAATTAATAAAGTATGAAAGTGGCATTGGAAAATAGGAGATGATTTAGCTTTGAGAAATAATTTCGAGCATGAAATATGTGTATATACTTTTTCTATATTAATTATCAGATTTACTGCATTTTAATATTGAATGTGTTCTCAATCCATTCAAATGTAATTTATTCTTTTTCTATAATAATAAATCCATTCAATCATTATTGACTAGCTATAAATTAATGCTTTAAAATGCCCAAAAAGAAGAGAGCACTGGACTGTATCTGGCAGAAGAATATTTTAAGCGTGGTCAGCTATATGTGGGAGTGTCTAGAGCAAGGAATCAATCAGAATTATACATTGTCACAGATCACAAAAAAGAAACAAAGAATTTTGTGTACAGGCAAGTATTAAAATAACAACAAATTAATTAATAAATGAATTTTTTATCACTGAAAAAATTAAATTAATTTGTTTAAGAGTTGTTATAACTTTAGAACATCACAACATGAGGCTAATCATTGAAAAAAAAAATAACAACAGAAACTGAATCCCGAGCGAAGCTGGGTAATAAATAGATTGGCTAATATCAGAATAATACGACAAGGACAAACACCTGTCCTCAAAGTTCTTAAAACCAACCCCTGACAAACGAAATACCTGATAAACTGCCTGCTGTGTTGCAAGAAAAAGCTTACCTTAATTGCGGACGAAGTCCCAAGGTATCCAGAAAAATCTTGCACAAGGATGAAAAACGTTCCTAGTAATGGGAGTAAGCTCCTTAGTAATGGAACCTCCATCAAAGAGTTTTTGTTTTGGACAAACTATACAGACAGGAACGAATCCTCGGAATTCGTTTAATAATGTATGTCCAACTGGAGGTGTGTTGATGTTGACTTTTAAGTGCAAGAAGTATTTAGCTGGTTAAGAGGCAAGAATTGCCCGACTGAGCACTCTGAGATTTATTCAATACACCAACATTAACAAGCTGGGCGCATATACAACTGGACGCAGATGTTTTTACTCACACCTTATCTTTTTCAGCTTGATGAGAAAAACTTAAAATAAAGGGTTTTAAAACAGTAATGTACAACCAAGGACAGATATTAAAAAAAACTTACTGATCATTAGTGCCAGCGCTGACAGTTGTAGAAGAGCTGTAAAACGCATCAACAAGTAAACAAATAAGTATCGATAATAAAAAAGTAAGTATTGATAATATAGTGGTAACTAAAATTACCTGACTGTTTAGAGCTTAGGAAAATATCGCGCTTTGGCGAAAGTAGCAAATGAAAGCCTTATTGCCATTACGAAGTATCTATATACAGCCCAAAATTGTCTGGGCGTTTAGGAGCTGAAGGGCAACCATGGTTACCCTTAATTATGCAGGAAAAAAAAAATTCGTAGCGTCCACTAAATGCAGTCCGCACACATGGGTTTTGCAGTAGAAGCGACATCGGTGAATCATCTTGAATTTTCTTTTATAATTAAACCCCACTTTTCTAGAATTTGTTAATGATGTCGTTTATCATTCGGAATCACTAATGTGACATTGTCTCTCATACAGTGTGAATGTTGATGTGATATTTCACAGTCATTATATTTTGAAAGTCATTTAAGTCAGCTGAACATGACATTATGCATGCTAAATTTCGCAAATGTCTATTCGAAAGCCAATTTGAATATTTATAGTTGGGGAATAAAGGGTTACTAAAGCAAATACAATGTATCACAAGAATATACAGAAGTTAGCGGTGAGAAAATTTGGTGTTATCTACTGATATTTATTCATTGATGTTAGAGAAAGAAACAACCTCATTTGAATTTCTTATTTGTTTAGTTAAAATATCTAAGAAACGATATAGTTTTTTATCCTGATGTTTCTTCGTTCTTTCATATTTCCTCTCTAATATTTGTTTCGTGCGTAGATGGAAATATTCTTAAGCTGAGAAAAGATTCAAAAGAATACCCCCCCCCCCCCTCGAGTACTTCTAAGAAGAAATACTTAAGAAATACACAGTAAAAATTCTTAAACATTCTTAATAGCACTCAACACAAAATAATATTATTTCAAGTACACCTCACTTAAAAAACACTAATTGTGCAGTCCCTAATCAGGAAATTTGATCTCATATGGTTACAGTAACAGTTTTACAAAAAGAGGTTATAAGTTTAATTTTGAAATATTTTTTATGAAACAGTTCTAAATTAAAGTTAAATAGGCAAGTAGTTTTCCTTAATTATCTCTAAAATCAATCTGTTGTTGTCTTTATTTGCTCATAAGTGGCACTTGGCAATGAAGACATACGCGTATAATCCCCGAGAACTGTTGGTTGCTTTTAATGAGGGCACCGTATAGGTGAACAAACATCGCCCCCTGATGGACCCCTCAATCTTCATCGAAAACCCCCAGAGGCGATATCTGTCTAAAATCAATTTTTTAAATGTAAAGATATTCAGGTCATTTTACTTAGTAGCAGCATTTCCACACGAGTTTGTCGTAGTTTAGCTTGCTGAATCACATCTCAGAGTAATAGAAATCGTGAGTCTGGCCTTTTTATCTAGTCGTCGGACATTACAGGGGCAGATGACCGTAGAAACGAACTATCCATAACCGTCAGACAAACATACAATAAAAATGCCCCTCGAAAAATGTCATTGTCTTAAATTATAAATAAATAAATATCCATGGAAAAGTACTGTGCTTCAAATGGAAGATTAAACGCCGAAAGTCATTAACAGTAAATACCACTTCCTCCCAACGCCGATGTAGTTCAAATAAGAGAATGCCCAGGTTAAGGGGACAACTAACCATCAAATCCAAATTTTTCAATTTACAATATTTAACTCGATATACAAAGTGAGAATAATTAATTTTCTTTTTCACTACATTGAAAACCCTTAAAATTCAAAATAAGGAATTTTTGGTAAATGATGCCTGTTTTTCAAAAAAATTTCAAAAATGCTAACGTTTTTCAAAATGCCCTATGCGCATTCTGTATTAATTAAAATCCTTAAATTTTGTATTATATGATAACCACGTGTATATAAATACAAATGTGCATTTATTTGTATGAATCTAAAGTCTTAAATATTTTTTTTTTCAGTTCTGCCTGCTATTTTTATGTTTTTTTTTATGTTTTTACTTTATTTTTTTGGTCTATAAATTTGTAAAATATTTGTGATTTCAAAGAATTCTGCACAGTTTTCTGACAGACACTTCAATTGACAATTCTGAGAAATTTGGAAGTGATTAGAGGAAGATGAATGCGCATGGAGCCTTTTGAAAAGTTCAAGAATTTTTGAAGAATTTTTTGATAAACATGTCTTATTCCTCCCCAAAATACGTATTTGTGGATTCTAAGTATCTTCAATGTAGTAGAAAAGAACACTTATTATACTCATGTTGTATATAGAGTAAAATATTAAAAATTGAAGAAGAACGAGATTTAAGGTCCCTTGTTCCCTTAAGAGACGGCAGATATTTTGGCTGTGAAGGTAAATATTTAATAATGCATTTTCTTTCTTAAACAAACCAATGCTTAAAGTTTTATTGCATATGTACATATTGTATTTAAATCACATCTTGATAAGTAGGCAATGATGAATTTTAATACACTTAAGTATGCATTTAACGGAGTTGCACCTTCTCCCTTTATAACTCCATTTCTACGGAGTTTACTAAAATAGTAGTTAACTTATTTTATTAAACTAAGAAAAACTTAAATGGGACTAAAAATGAAAATTTTAATGTAGTAAATTGGATACTGTAAATAATGTAATTAAATGAATTACATGTATTTCTGAAAAATGCATAAGAAATTAAAAGAAATAGTGTACAATTTAGTACATAATATAAATAAAAGCTTGAAATTAAAAGGTTTTTTCAGCATTTCTTGCAAAGACCAAAAAAATATTTACAGTTTTCATTTTACACATGCCTTTTGTTATTATTTCGAAAGGCTAAAGAATTGGGGATCTGACATTTCGGATGATAAAAAAAATATCCTTCCTGAAATCTTTCTTCACGAAGTCTATTTGTTTCAGTCACTGAGAGGAAAGCTTTAGAAGCCTATATGTAGTCTTCATTCCTAACATCATCGGCCGGCATCTTGGGGTAGACAGAGAACAAATATATAGCATACGTCCCTCAATTTTAAATGATATATATAAATGGTATACCATGCATTCCTAAATTTTAAATAGCTTAGGTTTTATACCAATGCATTCCTTAATTGTTAATGTCCAAAGTGATGTTCCATTCACATACTTTAATTATAAATTACCCTAGCATTTCTGATATATATATATATATATATATATATATATATATATATATATATATATATATATATATATATATATATATATATACAGAGGCTGTTCGCACATTCTTTAGATGATTTTGGTAAGCGGCAATAAAAAATTGTTTGCTGCAAAAGAAATAATTTCAATTGTACTATGTTTTTAAAAGTCAAAATTATCGTCTGCGGCTTGAAAGTTTTGTTTTTATTCAAAATGGCGTTTTTAACAAAGCAGTGGTTCGAAGGCTCCATTTATGCTCTTTCCAAAGAGAAATATGCATACTCCGTTATAAAAAAACGATGTGAGAGTCATGGTTTTGTGATATCTAAAGCGTCCTTAGGTAATATCGTCAACAAGAAAGGAAAAAAACGTCAAATTGGAGCCTCAGTGGGACAAAAATTCCAAACAAGTTATGTGGTTCTTCCTTTCTTTTTATAACTCTAACGGTCCAGGCACATTATAAAGTACGAGGGCTAACTTCGGAATAACTCATTTATTCTCGACGTAGAGGCAGACTAACATGGCCCGACTTGGGGCTTCCAAAATAATACACAGCAGTACCGCAACCCGCGGTACTAAGAAACTAAAGGTCGCAATGAATCCTTCAGGCAGAGTACCCGTAAACCTCGGCTCTGAGCTAATTCTCGAAGTCGTGCAGCCACCTCGGCTAAATACCAATACACGCTCTATCAGTTAAACACCGCTATCACCTTCCATCAAGCTTGCCTCGGCTATCTCCGTATCGCTACTCCAGTCTTGGACTTTTGCCAACTCAGCGTGTGCCCTTTAAATAGATCAAACACCTGCGCCGAACTCACTACGGCTGGCATGTACAGCGCTGCTACCAGAAATTTGCATCTGAGCAACACGCGAACCCTACAA
The DNA here is from genome assembly GCA_907164885.2 of Dolomedes plantarius. NCBI lineage: Eukaryota > Metazoa > Arthropoda > Arachnida > Araneae > Dolomedidae > Dolomedes > Dolomedes plantarius. Next base: position 113,666,490 of record OU015500.1, read on the forward strand.
AGTATCCAAGGAAAAAACGGACATCTTCGACTATTGCAAAGGTACGTTGTTTAATGTTAAAAGAAAATCCCCATATTCAAAGGACAGTTGTAAAATTCTTAAAATGATCGGTGTCCACTGTAAACAAAATGATAAACGTTAATTTAAATCTTAAGAAAGCGAAAAAACGCAATGTGCATCGTCTTCTTCCAAATAATATCGCTGAACGCAGGACACGCTGCAGAATTCTATATGAGAAACACTTATCCAAAGAAAAATGGAAAACAATTGTCACAGTAGATGAATCATGGGTGTATTTAAATGATTGCATAAAAAAAAGAGCCATTTATTAGCATAAAAGGGGAGAAAAAGATTTAAGTACATGGTTCAAAGAATCGAAAGAAAGTTTTTCTAAGGGATTCATGATTGTTGCTGGTTTTTCTTATAATGTCAAGCTAAAAATAAAGAGAGTGGAAAGAAATGTCAAGATTAACTCCAAATACTATCAGGAACATATTTTATCGCCAATTTTTCAGAATGAAATACCATCGCTTTACCCACAGTGCCATCAATCTGTGAGACTCCATCAGGACAAAGATAGCAGTCACACATCAAAATCCACTGCAAATTTCCTAAAAGAAATGGAACAAAAAACTGGTATCAAGGCCATACCCTTCACTGATGTCCCTACTAAATCTCCCGGTGTATCACCTATGGATTTTTGTGCTTTCGGACTTTTAAAATCTGCATTATCCAAACTTCGTCCCAAAACCCTTACAGGACTCTGGAAAGCTGTTCAGGAGGAATGGGATAGAATACCTCTTCTGACACTTCAAAAGGCATTATTATCCTGGAAATTCCGGTGTCGTTAGATAGTTCAGAATAAGGGATGTCAAATAGAACATTTAAAACACAAGAATTTTATATAATTAAGTTTTTTGAATACAATATACATCGTCTAAAAAATGTGTGAACAGCCTCTGTATATATATATATATATATATATATATATATATATATATATATATATATATATATATATATATATGTATGTATATATATATTCTAAAATTATGAATGCATTGCTGTTTCACTACGTACATTCTTATATTACTAATTACATTCTGATGTACTCCCACGGGCAGTCTTATGATGTAATTGACAATGGTGTTCTACCATAAATATTTCAAAAATGTATATGTTATTATCGATCTGCAATACAAATTTTTGAATTTTTCAAGACGTTTGGCTGCCAAGGGCAAATTAGCCTTCTACCACATGCATTCCTATATTATAAATGACATTAATCCTCCGTCATTATCAAATCATAAATGACATAATTTTGATCTTTCCGATGCTATCTTAAATAATTGTATTAACGTCCACTCATAGATATCTCTAATTTTAAATAGATTTCGTATGCTTCCATATATTTTGTTCCGCTACTATGGAGTGGATTGGTGTTCATCAAAACATGGAAATATAAACTCCCGAAATGTATTCGTCAGACGTTTCTGATGGAAAGTTTTAAGCTCATAAAATCATCTTAATTTAGCCACTAGGTCGGTTTATTTGTAATATTTTCTTAAAACTTTCATATCTATAACAGTATATCAACTTTATCAAGATTGAATGCTTCTATATCGAAAAAAAAAATAAATTGCTCAAAAAGTTAAGAAAATGAGTGAAACTTGGTAATAAGGTATATACAAGTAAAATTGAGAAAAGAAAACCCTTCTAACATTTAAGGGGATGGTGGACTTTCAAATTACCAAAAATCGAGCAAAAATTGGAATTTTTTTGGGGGGTGTATTAATATTTTAAAAACATGTAAATATTGGATCGAAATGCATTTAAAATGTGTAGTGAAAAGAAAAATGAAAAATTGGTGGCTTTAGAGTAGTAAGTATTAAAGGTAGATAAAAAATTATCTTTTAAATGACTTTTTCTCAAAATGAGAAATTTCCAGATTTGCAAGTCTTTAAAATGCTCCTCGCGTCATAATTTTTGACGAAATTTTATGAAATTTATAATAAAGATTCCTGTAATACATCAAAATAAAGTTATGTATCCATTTTAGGATTCGAGGTCATTTAGGTTCTAAAAGTTTAACTTTAGTGTAGAAGAGTACAAAAATTTCGCGAAAATTCAGAGTACAAGCATAAAAATATTTTCTAAAAATTAACTATTCAACGAAAGTACAAAAAAATACATAACTTTGTTCAGAAAGTATTTATAAGCAATATAAATGTAAAATTAAGGGGAAAAGTTTAAAATTGAGTCGCAAGGAGCATTTTAAAGGAGGGTAATTTAATTTAAATTTTTTAATTATAAAATATTTTTTTAAAAATATTTATAAAATTTTATAAGGTGTTTAATATTGCTATACTTTAATGGATATATATACAAAATTTCATATCTCTGTGGTAAAAATTTCAAAAATCGTTTTGAAAGGTCCACCATCCCCTTAAGGTAAATTACGATGTTATAATAAGCATGAAATGACTTCTAGATATAACCCTTACTGTATAGTTTTTATCTCGTAATATGGGGTTTGATTTCATTGTATATGTTCATAAATTTATAGTATCTGAATAGACAGCTGTTTTGCAAAAAAACAAAAAAAACATTTTATAGTAATTTTATTGCATGGAGATTATACTGTTTATGAAAAAATACTCTCCGGATGACTGACTCCGGATTTGAAAATATTTTTAAATTATATAAAAATATTCCGTTTTGATAGTCTTTAGAAAATGTCCTTAAGTTTTCTAAGTGTAACAGAAGAATTTCCAAGTATCATACTTCCGAAAGTTTTATTTCCTACCTAATACGTATAATTTTCTCCCGAGAGAAGAAATTGTTTAGCTAATACTCTCCTAAAATTTAATTATGAAACATTTGCTAATACAGAACCTCTTCAAACTGTCGCTTTGTTCACTGCAGAAGTGAAGATAATGTGCTCCCTTTTTAAACATTTTTACCTCCTTTTACCTCTTTACGACGAATTAGTGTTAAAAGTGCTAAATTGTCATAAAAACCTTTCTTTCGTTCTCAGTAAATGTTTTACAAGAGAAAAAAAAATAACCCTCACACATTAAGATGTAGAGAAAATGTCCTCCCCAGTTAATAGTAAAAGAATCATCAAGGAGCCGCATTTTATGTTATAAAGAGGTACCAGGAAAAAGAATGGAGTACACCGTATCGAACCACCTGGAATGCACCCTTAACGAGGAAAAAATACTTCATCTTTCACCTCTACTTCGTTTGCGCATGCCAAACATTTTTTCAACTTTTTTCCCCCTTTATCCGGCATCCATTAGCAGTGAAGATTTTTTTTTCTTTAGTGCATTACGATGCATTTTTTTTGTACTTCCTTTTTTTTTTTAATCCCACTTCTTTTCCACATTTGACTGTCAAGCAAGAGAAAAGAAAATTCGTGTCTTGAAACCTCGTTTAATTTCCCTCGCTGCTATATTCTCCCCTTTCCCATTAGATTTTCATACGGGAGAAACGGGTGAAGAGAAAAAAAAAAGTCTTTATGAATACGAAAATGCAATAAAATCGTGACTCACAGGTCTCTTAAGTAATAGCCGATATATGGAATGCGAAAATTGGTGCCCTCGTTTCGTTCGATTTGAGAGAAAAATTTACGGTTTTGCGAATCTGAAAGAGGCATTTCGCGCGATCGATATGTTAAGAAAGGAGTGGTGGTCAGGATGAATCTTAAAGAAAGTTGCATGTGATTTGCAAGTTTCAGTTTTTGGAATTTCTTAATCCACACTGGTACTTTTTTTTGAAGTCTTGCGACGAATGATAAGAAATTGCTGTGTCTAAGAAGATTTCTAATTCGTCATATCATTAGGTGCTTGAAACTTGAAATATTAAAAAAAAGTTCAGTATAACTTAGAAATTTGAAAATAATGCGATTAGATAAGTATTAATATCAGGGATGTATTACTTCTACAGCATGCGATAATGCAAGTATATTGTAAAGATCTACGAGTAAAAATCACACCTTTCACACCATAATTATATATCGATAGTAAATGTAATTTCTACTCTTAGATCTGGGATTCATGATTCCATGATTATTCTCTAATGGATTACAATTAGAAATAATTCTCTAATTGTATTATTGTAGATTCCATGATTATTCTTCCATGATTATGATTCCATAATTGTAGATTCCATGATTATTCTCTAATTGTAATCCATTAGAGAATAATCATGAAAATTTAGATGAGAAATCTACAAGCGCAGGATACACTTTCCTCTGCATAATTATTCATTAGACAATAAATTATTAGATAATAATCATGAAATCATGAATTAGAAATCTACGAGAACAGAGTAAATTTTCCACTGCATGATTATTCACTAGACAATAAATAAATCATTAGAGAATAATCATGAATTCCTTAATCAGGAATCTTTTAGAACAGGGTACATTCTTCTATGCATGATTATTCATTAGACAATAAATAAATTATTAGAGAATAATCATGCAATGAGGAATCTGAAATCTACGAGAACAGAGTTCATTCACCTTTGCATGATTATTCAGTAGACAATAAATTATTAATTAGGGAATTATCATAAAATCAGGTTTTTAGGAGTACAGAAATACTTTCCTCGATATGATTATTCACAAGGAAATAATTAAACTATTAGAGAATAATCATGATATGTGTCAGTGATCTACGAGTGGAGAACACAATTTCCTCGGCACGACTATTGACCAGACAAAAAAAAAAAAACATAAAAAAGGGTTACAGAATAAGCATGGGATCATGAATCGTAGATATAAGGGTACAAATTACATTTACCTCAGCATGATTATACAATAGAAGATAAATAATTCCTTAGATAATAATCATGAAATTATGGATCACGAATCTAAAAATGCAGATTGCAATTTCTACAGCTGAATTATTTCGTAGAGGATTGAAACATCTTTCGGATATCGTCAAGACTTAAATTAATATTCTCTAAACGTTTATATGTTAGATGTTGTCTTTTGTATGTTAGAATAAAATTATAAGTGTTTAATGAAAAATTATTGTTAATATCAAAGTTTTAATAATTCCTAGTCATATAAAAACCCAAACAGTTTTCCCGACATTTCTACAAATTAAATTGTTAAATATCCCTTTGCCGTGAAGAATTAAGGGTTCACATACTTCCTTGATTATTGATCTATTGAGAAGTAAGTTAGGTCTGTCCTTGTTATTCTAAAATATCTTTAATAGTGAATTATTTAGTACGTGTTTAAATCCCGAAGATGTTATACTTCCTTATATATGCATTACTTATCCATTTCTAAACAATAGTTTCTATGTTTTTAAATGCCTTGGTGTAGTGATGATCTAAATGAATAGATTAGAAAGTTTACTAATTATTCAAAGGTTGATATACATTAAGCCATCCCCTTAACTTTTTCGAAAGACATTTTTTGTCGATATATTACCTGGTTAATACTGTAAAAAATCCTGCATAACGAGAAGAAAATATTTATTGCGAATAGAACACACATGTATAAAATATTTTAAAATGTAACTGATAATATTAGGATGCGGTCGCAGTAGTTTTATGTAGCTGCTAAATGTAATAAGGGGACTGTATTTTTCCATCCACACTTAATTCAACAATATTCAACCCTTTGGTCTGCTAAGAAAAAAATATGTATATAGACATTCTCATGTTGCAAGTCCAAAAGAGAAACCATCGCACCCGAAGGCATACGGCAAGTGTACCTGAAAACGTATGGTCGCTAAAGAAAATCCCTCATTGAGAAATTAATTTCGAGTCGTTGAAATCTGTTAGTACTTACTCAATAAGGAGTAAGATTAGGTCACTAACCCATGCTCCTCTTAACCTGGGAGACTCCAGTTTCCGGCCGGAACCACGTGGAGGTAGGGGAACCATCGCTGATTACAATGTATCCTACATCTCAAATAGAACCTACAAGTCCCCTAAGACAGGCATGGCTACCACCTCCATTCTCCTCACTAATATGAAATTAATCACTTTGAAATTTAGTGCTCTGGGCTAAAGTCACACTGCACCAACGTCGGAATCTAGAAAATTAAGGGGAAGTTGTTGAGCATATCAATGATTTAAAATTGTATTTGCAGATGTATGCATTGAAACCTTCACAGGATCTTAATGCATTTCCAGATTTCTTTATAAATTTCTATTCAAGTTTGTAAGAAAGGACAGCTTCTGATTTGCAGTCTTGTCTACTTACATTTTTCCTCCTGGTCACAAAACAGAAGTTTGACATCAAGGAATACTTTTCTTTTATTGTGATCAGTGTAGGTCACTAAGCATTATATGGAGAGACAAAAACTAAGAACAGACGTACCTAAAGGTGAATTAGTTTCTAGTCTAATAATGAAGTAAAATTCAAAAGCACTATCGCTTCGGAACTCAAAGAATACCAATGCGATGGGAACTTGGTTTCAGAACTGGAAAGTTTCTTTTTCTTTTCATGGAAATTTAAGCTACCTAATATTTATCCTACATAAAACACCGAGATCGGAAATTCATGTAGAAGTGCTGTGCTAAAACGTTCTTCTTAATGAGTGTTACTTTTTCGTTTAGATAATATAAAATTAGAATTATACGCTTTTCACGGAAACTCCTTTAACTTGCATCAAATTTCGCCTTAATAGATATTTAGGTAATTAATCTTTAACGCACATTAAGCATGGAGATAGAAAATTTATAGTCCAGATAATTTTTTTAACTAAATAACAAGATATTGAAATGGTTATAAGCTCTTTCCCTATGCAGAATATCGACGCCAATATACCTTTTTTATCGAGCGTGAATTTCAAGTACCACTTTAGGGAAATTTAACATATCTGATATATTATGTATCAAGTATGAAAAGTGTGATTTTTTTAAGATTGAGTACAAAATTTTAACTTGAGGGGAATTTTGAAAAGGGCAATTTCTTTCTATTAGGTCCAAATTAATAAGTGACTGAAATTAGAAAATTTATATACCATCCCATTGATTATATATATATCGATTCAGCAATACCCCGAGGTTTGGAGTCTTGGATTCAAATACTGAACCTAAAAAAAAATATCATTAAAAATACTAAATTTTTTAAAGTATATTTTATAAAGAAAATTTTCATTTTTTCACAATTTATGAAATCTTGATTTTTATTAAACAGATAAAATATTACCTTTTTTAAGTATCGTTTACCCATTAGCATTTCATCCGCCATTACTGATCCCAGTGACAGATAACAAAAAAAAAAAAAGAATTTCAACCATTTACACGTAAAAGCACTAACTCTTTCCCTCATATCCTGTGAAGCAAAGATCATTGAATAAAGAAACCTTTATACTATCTCTTCTAAAGCAATATTTTCTTAGACAAAGTATTGGCATTTCAGAGAATCAATACATAAGATTAAAAGGCAGAGAGGAAAGATTCTTTAGAAATGTGCAAACAAAGACAGTTTTAATTTTCTTTTGGATTCGATAAACGCTCTTCTAACTGTTGTGTTATCGAGAAAATGGTGTTTAAACACTATAATTATTGGTTTTCATGAGCGATGTTTTTAAAAGAAATAAAAAGTGTTTTTATTAAGTAATTACACGCTGTCGGCTAAAGAACATTTACCTGTTTATGAAGAGTAATTTTTGTTAATATGGGTTTTACTGAAATGAAAAAAAAACATGCTTTTTTTTTAAATGATGCTGTTTGCTTTAGCGTTCTTTGTGAGTTCTGTCGAGGGAAAATGAGAAAATTGCAGTTCTATTGATCGTCATCACAAAATCTCGCGAACATAGGATAAATTAAAGAAATAGATGGGATTTATTGAAATGTAACTGAACTCTTGTCAGAATTACGTATGCATCCATAAATATATATGTATCTCTCCATATATATATAAACAAGTGTATGCATATCTCGACTTCGTTTGTGAAATCAGTTAGAAATAAATATTTGAACTCTAAAATATATGGGCATTTGCAGATCTTACTGTACAATTATTAAATACAGACATATAGTGGTGGAAATTTATTTATGAAAATACGATTTTTTAACAAAAACATTTTTAATAGTCATTTAAAATGAAGGAAATTTCATACATTATACATGATATGTATAAGAAATGAGTTACAAAAATAAAATTTCATACACAATCATAAATAAAAGAATTTGTTCAAAAATTACATTTTCGTAGCATGCAAACATGGAAACTCATTTATGAAATATCACATTTCATTGACATTAATAGATAGTAAATCCGCCTTTCTTCATCAACGCTTCTTTTATTCTAGATGGCATTGATAAAACAAGATTTTGAATGTACTTGTGATCAATTAGTTTCCAGTTTTGACAGATTGAAGCTTCCAATTCTACAAGTGATGTGTACTGCATCCCATCTGCATAAACCTTTCGAACAAGCTGTCCCCAGACGTTTACGATGGGGTTCAAATCAAGACTATTAGGAGGAAGATCTAAAAGAACAATATTATGTTCGTCAAACCAATCTTTCATTGCATTTTAAGTGTGAATACTTGCATTGTCTTGCATGAAGATATAATCTAAACTATAATATTACCATGCAAATGGAAGAAGGGAATTTTCAAAAATTGAGCTGTAATCAAATGAATTCTGGCGACCATTTAAAAATATAATTCCACTCCTGCCATCATAAGCAATCGCTGCCCAAATCATAAATCTTCCGCCACCAAAATTTCTGCTGAATGTAGATTTTGGTTCTTTTCGGAGATCCCTCCAATATATTTCAAACCATCGGTGCCATCCAAATTAAATTTCCTTTCATCGGAGAAAATAACCTTCTTCCAATTGTCGCCCATTGCTATGTATTTCTCGCAATTCTGCAAACGCATCTGCTTGTGACTCAGGGGTAACTTTAGACCAGACATCATTTTCCACCCTCTCAAGCTCCATGAATGTAAAATTTTCCTAACTCTTCTAGAAGTAACAGGAAGGGATAGATCTGCAGAAATCTGCTTTGAACTGTGGTCGGTTTTTGTTGCAAGTTCAAGAATCCTCCTTTTCTCCATCTAAGTTAAACGTGGATTACCTTTTTGTTAAAATTTTTGCATTAAATTGGTGAAGCTTTGCTATAGTTATACATTATGCCAAAAGATATTTAATTAATTTACTAATTTCCGGAAAAGATTTTTCACATTCTAGATATAATCGATTTTGACCCTTTCGTTTAACCATCGTGAAAAGTATGACTGACACGTATTGCTTCCTATATATAACGCTTTTTATGTCTACTATACATATCACGTTACTTTGTTTTATGTAGATTTTTGTCACATTACTTCAGAATATCCAATGAAATGTGATATTTCATAAATCAATTTCCATGTTTGTATATTACGAAAATCTAATTTTTGACCTTATGTTTTTTGTTTATTATTATGTATGAAATTTCATTCTATTAAATAATTTGTTATACGTAGCATGTATAATGTGGGAAATTTCATTCATTTTTAATGAAAATTAAAGAAGATTTTGATAAGAAAAACCGTGTTTTCATAAATCAATTTCTACTACTGTAATAAGCTAACTCTTTAATGCACAAAATATTGTTTCATGAACAAAGACGAACTATTTATATCTATGAACTAAAGGATGCCATTAAAACTGAAAACACTAATTTTTAAATATTTTAGTAATTACCTTTACAGTGTTGAGGTGGTATACATATTATACCATCATGCTATTAATGTATACACAGATTCCAATGAACATATACATATATTTTACGCTGACTCATTGTTTTTTCCTCTTTCATTTCTTTTTACAACACTGTAGACCGTCTAAAATAAAAAACGGAGTAATATGGTTTTGGAAGAATATGTTATGCATTTTTAATTGCAGTAAAATCTAATTTATAAGTAGTTCAAGGGACATTGAACAAGAAACGTATAATTGAGAAAACATATTACTAACATAACATTAAAATTTAATGAAAATAAAATAACGGGAATGAAAAAAAATAAAAATTGAGAAATTGTTTTCAAAATGTCCTCTAAAAAAATATGATTAATTGCAAAAAATAACGTAGAAGCACATGCCGAAATGCAATTTACCATTTTACTTACAAATATAGAAACCTACAAATGTAGAAAACGTATGAGGTTTTACATTACATATTACTAAATTATTTATATCAATTTGCCTGCTTATCTACGCAGATATTAATGTTTTTCAAGTTTGAATGCTTGAATATACATACTTAGGTAAATGCACGATGGTATGGTTTTATTACCACCTTATGTTTAACAACATAATATAATTATTATTGTAATTAAATTAATAAATCAAATGTGCGTACCTTTTATCAACTTATCTTGATATGATATCAATAAAACTATGCCTGTGTAACAATAAATTTAAGTAAAATAGACCGATTTATTCAAATGCGAGTACATATGCCTGACAATACGACAGTCTCCAAAGAAGTTTGAAAATCCTCTGCAGAAATGGACAACTATCACCAAGTATACTTGAAAAATAGAAGTATTAGAACTTCAATAACAATTGGTAGCAAAAATATACCATCATGCAATCACCCAGAAAAAGCTTGAATATGTGGTATGTTTTTCATACCACTATGCTCTAAAGAGTTAAAGTACATAAACTCTACAAAGTTATATTTCAAATTGTTTTCCATCAATGTATCTGATTGTAAACTTTGTAAAATATATTTTCACACTGAACGTAATATCCTCTGTAACCCGTAATCATATATCTGTGCTTTATTTAGCAAATATATGCCCTTTTTTGAAACTCTTAGTTAAAAATGGCTGATTAGATAATCTCGAAATTCTTTCTAAATTAGATTATTGTTCCGGTAACATCCTAGATATTTAGCGAGAGTTGCGATATACAATTAGGTCATGTCAACGATATGCATTCAAAGAATTAGGTGTGAAATATAAAAGAAATTGGGGATTTTTTGGAGGCATGTAACATTTTCGAGGAAAACTTTAGTAAAAACGATTTCCCTAAAAATTTCGGCAATTTAAAAGTTTAAAAAAATGGCATTTAGACTCAGGAATTTTTAAAGATGTTTAGAATAGTATTTATGTTTTCATTTGGTTAAGCTGTAATGGGGGGGCGCTATAGTAATGTTATAATGACGTAACTTTTAGGATAGAATTGGCTGCTGTTTCGCCATAACCGTCACTTACGGAATTGGGGTGTGTATGCATGTTTTATTTTGCATTAGGATTATTTGTGTGCTTGCATGTACGGTGCGTTGAGCCCATACTGTAAGTTGTTTGTCTTTTCATTTTCTTTTTGACTTATTCCTTCCTTGGGGGACTCGGGGTCTTGGGATGTCTTCTGGGCTTACCTGCATCCTATTCAGAAAGTTCCCATTGAGGTAACTGATATGGTTAAGCTCCCTGATGACGAGACCTGTCGGTTACCTCTATGTTGTTTTATGGTTCAGTTCCGGCACTTATACAGAATCTTGCCGTTGGTGCGTGGATGCCCAGAGTGCTTGTTTTCTGTTTGTTTTTTGTCTATATTCGTATTATTTTTATCTATCTCTGTTGGATTATTTATATGTGTGAAATATAACTTTTAGAACTGAGGCTAAAATTATTATGAACGCACGGATTCATTTGTAATTTTTGATAAAGAAATATGTTTATGGCTGGGAAACATTTACTGTTAATGATGATAAACTTGGAAACATGATTTCAGGAAAACAGGTAAAAAAGAAATAAAATTTTTAATTATCGGGAATTCTTCTGTAATTTTAATGTAATAACGCATATTAAAACTTGTAAACTTATACTTTACTCCTAAACATAAGAGCATCTCTTTTAATGGAGAATTGTTGATTTATTTGAAATATAGACGCGGCAGATAAACTCGACGATTTATAATCAGAATATAACATAAAACATTTGTTAATTATGTTTATTAACAGGATTTTTCGTTTTAACATAAATTTTTAAAAAATTCTAAAATAATCGCCTTTACACTCTATGAAAAAATTATAAACCAAAAAGCAAGAATTCTTCAGTCTTGCAAAATAATGCGAAATATAACAAGTAATTTAACTTCAAAAACCATAACGTTGTTTATTTCAAAGAATGAAACAACAAAAGCAAAATATTTGACCACCTCTTGCAAGGCTGAGAAATTATTTGTCAATTGGTTCTTGCGTGTTTTCTTATCGCATACTTAGGCAAGAATGCTTCACTTATAGATGCATTTTGTTTAAATATATCGGAGAGACGAAATTTTATTATCATTTTATTTTATTCATACACGCTATGTAATGTTTCCCGAACTATATTAGCTCTATTTGCATATTTTTTTCCTTTTTCTACATAGGTAACGTTTCCAAATAATTTATCATCAGGATTTCCAAAATATGCATTTATAAAATTCATATCCATTTAAAGGATAAACTAAATAATTTTCTATTGAGCATTTTTTTTTCTTGTTTCGCAAAAATATTTCTCAAAATTGTGATGTATAATGCAAAATCTATAGAAGGATTGAAGAAAATAAAGAAAACCCTGCAGTAGACATTTTTATAGAAATACCTTCCAAAAAGTTCAGATATATCATTTTAAAGAAAGCACAGCAGGAGATATTCCATTCCAGGATAAAAAGGTTTACGGTAGAGATGTGCAACAGGGTGCAGCTAGACTCAATACAGTGCAGACACGAATACAATACTAAACATGCAATGCGGCTGCAAAACTCGAAACTCTCTAAATTATTTTGACAGCGAGGAAAATGTGTATTATTTTTAAGAATTTTGTGTTATGGACAAAAAAGGAAATATTCCATTTGAACAAGCTGAAATGATTCAGGGGTTAGAAAAAAATACCCCTCAAAATATTCAGGGTAAAAAATGCAAAAAATAGGGCTGATTTCCCGAATTTCGAAAGAAAATTGATCTTTTTCCCCTGGAGAAGAGAACGCTCTTGTGGACACACACCAATGAAATGATACCATTTCACAAAAGTGAAACTGTGAAAGGTGGAATTTCCAGCACGAAAGAAGATATTAGATTCAGATCTTAAGAAATCTAAAAGCAAGAAGCATACAAATGCTATAAAATACCAAACAACAGGCGCGAATCCTTTATCAACCAGGTCCGAATGATAAACTAGTGAATTTTGAAATTTCCTTTATAACTCGGAAGGCTAAAATCATTGTTAATGATAACAATTTTCCCCTTTATAATAGTACAGTTTGGAACAGTGTAAGGTACTAAATTCTCTCATTTTGTCTAAGGATCGATTTGTGTGAAATTTCACTTTCTTAAAAATTCATTTGTAACCTTTATAAGATACAGTTTTTTCATGAACGTAACTTACAAAGTGCTCAGGTTTAGTAATATGGAGTAATGAGTTTAATTCTAAGCTATCGACCTAACAGATTGCTACTGACCGAAGAACTAGGAATGCATGAACCTTAATATATAAACAAGGACTGAAATTCTAAGCTGAATCAACAAATGATCTTAATCTTAAATTTGAATCTCTCGTATTGCACACAAACTTGCAGATTGATATTTGTGGATCCAATCACTAAATAGTATCTGAAAATTCCTTACACCGACATGGGAAGCAATTTTACAGACTAAAGTCTGATAGACAATTTCATTAGCCTAACTTGACCTCCACTTATAAGTTTTGTGAGGCAAAATCGCATCTTCTTAGCTTTCAATTATTTTTAGTAAATTACAACAATAAGCAACTTTTCGAAATTGAGCATTTGAAGCATTTACGACAGATAATAATACTTGGAAATAGCAACAGGAAAGTAAACTAAAATAAAAATGATATTCCTCTCAGTTTTACTGCTCGTGACCTTTTATTTACTCGAAAAGCTGAGTCACACTTGTTTTTCCACTGTCGCAAACAAGGAAAATAACATTACATTATGTCAACATTATGTACAGTTTAACAGAAGATTGGAAGTTAAAGAATAGGTCAATATAATCTTTACAGGCTGAGGAGTACAGAAGGTCATTCGCCCTTTCTAAAAACGTTTCTGTAATTTATTTTTGTCATTTGCATTTTGAGATAAAAATTTGGCAAATTAAGAATAATTTGCGACTGCTTTGTTTTGATGGAATGTAAAATAAAAGATTTATTTTGAAAATGGCTCCTAAAATTGATAGATGGCTCGAAGGCTACGTAACTGTGATTTTCGTGGAGAAATATTCCTATCAACAAATTACAAAATGGTGTAAAAATCGCGGTTATGGCATTTCACAAAAGGGTATTTATAATATATTAAATTTAAAAAGAAGAAAAAAAAAGTCTCACTGAAAGTAAAAATGAAAACATTACCCCGAAATTTCATCCTAAGAATGTTCGAACGCTGGTAAATATCAAGAAAGTGAAGTCTCTGATCCTAAAAGAAAATCCGCCGAATAAAAGGTCCATTGCGTTGAAACTAGGAATGTCATCTGGCACTGTAAGTAAAATCACTCATAAAGATTTGAAGTTAAGGGGACTCACGACCCTTATGTCGAGGAAATAAGGCATATTTTCATACTTTTTGACTCTTTGTAACTATTTCAATTTACTCCAAATTTTTCCAAATTTTATGTACATGATAAATTGATATATTTATTTTAATAAAGAAATTTTCAACTCTAAAAATATTTAAAAATTTTTTTAATTGCTTTAGATATAACTTTTTTTAGGTATTTTTATTGTATACTAGCTTGTGCGCAGAACTATGAAATTAATTTTACATTAATTATAAATGTATAATTCCTGTTTTATATTTAAAATAAATAATTTAAAATGCAATTGGACATGAAACATTCAACATCAAAATATTTTTTTAATTTTTTTAAAACTGCTCAAAATATACTTAAAATTTCCTTAAATTTTTGCCTTAATTTGCCCCTGAAAAAATAACAAAATGTGCAGTGATTGCAATAATTATAATTCCGACGCAATAAAATAACATGATTATGCAGTGATAAAAATTTCATGGGATTATGTTTCATAGTTTTTCAGATATCAGTTGCGAAATGATACAAAATTACATTTTGAGAAAAATGAGTATAAAATTTTTCTTACCGTAAACTTGATCAGTAACTAAATATTTAGGATATAAATATCTCCGGAATTAAGCGGAATATTTTCATACGGTTTGCTTTATTTCGTTCAGAAATGACCAGACTTTAACATATTTTTTTTTCAAAAAATCTAAATGTTTTAAAGATTTAAGAGTAGTGAGTCCCCTTAAAAAAGATGTTTAAACCTGAAGTTCATCTGCTTTTGCCAAAGCATATTGCTGAAAGAAAAAAAAATGTAGAAAAATATATGAAAACCACTAGCTGCTGAAAAATGGAAATTTGTGGTAACACTCGATGAGGCATGGATGTATTTAAGGGACTGTGATAAAAACGATCAATTTTCTATTGCTCAACTGACGGGAATGACCGTTCGAAATGTCAGTGTGCAGACAGTTCCCATTGGGATTCATAATAGTTGCAGGATTTTGTTACAACGGCAAATAAAAATAAAAAAAGTCTCAAGTGAAACCCCAAATTAATTCACTCTACTATCAGAAGAATATTTTTCGGGTAGTACCAATTTTTGAAGATGCAATTCCAGCTTTATATGGAAAGGACATTGATAAAGTTAAGCTTCATATAGTCAAAGCCTTTAGTCACACATCTAAATTAACTGCCGCTTATTTAGCAAAGAAAGAATCAGAAACAGGAATAAAGTGTATCCCATTTAATGAAATACCTGTAAAATCACCTGGCACTTCTCCAATGGACTTTTGCGCTTTCAGTTTATTAAAACGAGCCTTAAGAAAACGGTATCCAAAAACACTTAATGGAATTTGAAAAACGGTCCAAGAGGAATGAAGTAAAAATGTCAGGAGAGTACCAAGAGAAAAAATCACTTCTATGGAAAATTCAAGCTAGAGCTATTTGCAAGAGCCATGGCTATCAGACAGACTCAAATCCTCGCAAAATATACGGATTTATATATAAAACTTAACTAGGAAAAACGTTTCCATAAAGTGAAAATGACCTTCTGTATTACTCCTTTTTACAATTTCACCACAAAAGTCTGAGTCCGACTTGGCTGGGTGTCCACTCAATTTTCACACTGCACCCCGCAGTGGTGACATCTGGATGATCTTACTTTTTCACATCCTGTCTGACTTCATAGAAGGATTTTGTGGTCGAAGGAATTAATGTTCCGATATCCATCCTGGACACGAATTTATTTAACAGCGATTTTCTGGATTCTAATGGTGCACGTTCGTCTCCGAAAGCCGATGCGTTACCACCTGACTATCTCAGGCCTTTTGGCTTCAGACTCGTAGACAATATAAATCAAAATTTTGACACATAGATGAAAAAATAATATACTTATAAAATCTTACAAATTAAATAATAAAGTATTAGAATGATTTAAACGGTACAGTTCATAAATTTTTAGAATCATGTGAAGCATAAATAACATTGATATATTTTGCATAAAAAGATAAAAGATTGAGCTTTTAAGGCGATAATGGACCTTCAGATCGACAAAAATATGTCCCAAAAACGCAAATTTTTATCTTTCAGAAAATGATTTTGCAACTCATCAGCTTTCAAAATTAAAAAAAGTATGTTATACGATCATTATTAACCGAGTTATAAGTATTTTTTCAATGGAAAACAATGGAAATGTTACGTTAAATTAAAATTTTAAATGCTATTTTCTCAAAACAAGTTTTCAAGTCATTTCTATAAGTTCAAAATGTTCCATTGGTCATAATTTTCCTTGAATTTTCACAAAATTTTCATACAATGATTATTTATATATGTTAGAACAAAACTTAGTAATATATTCATTATATTATTTTAAAACACCTTAAAATTTTTTCAAACAAAAAAACTTTTTTGATAAAATTTTGCATAATATGACCTATTTTTATCGATTTGTTTTCCAGTTTTTATAAATATGACTGTAAATCTAATATTGCTACTAACTTTTATTATAACTCTATAAAGCTAGCTTAATAAACAAAATTAGATATCTGAGACAAAAATTTATGCTCATGGAGCATTTTTAAATACACTGCTGGCCACTGTAAATGCAACACCCTGAAGGAAACATGCAAATAACATGAAATTTACAACATGCATTAGCGGAGGTGAGATATGCAAATGATTAGAATATCAGCGCATACGCACATCACGCGCGCCTGTGGCGCCACTTCAAAGCGCTATTTAAGGCTTGGAGATTTCGACGATTTCAAGTTCGGCAATTGTGTTTTTCTTGTGGTTTTTTTCAAAAAAACGATCAATTATGCCTCGTCGAAAACAGCGATCACCTTTTGATCAAGTATCCGAGTTCGACAGAGAAAGGATAGTGGCCTACCGAGATTGTGAATTATCTTTCAGGGAAATCGGTAGTCGTGTTGGACGAAACCAAACAACTGTAATGCGGATATGTTATCGTTGGATGCAGGAGGGTACGACGGACCGGCGTGTTCGATCGCATCCACCTCAGCGCACCACTTTACGTGATGACAGACAAATTGTGCGCATGACAGTGACGGATCGCTCAGTCACATCACGAACCATAGCACAGGACATGCAGTCTGTAACGCATCATCCAGTGTCTGCGCGTACCATTCGATGCCGTTTACAGCAGAGTGGTCTGTCCGCAAGACGTCCATCGCTTTGTCTACCCTTGACGCAGAACCACAGACGTCTCAGCCGCCGATGGTGCGATGACAGAAAGATGTGGACGGCAGAATGGAATGAAATTGTCTTTACTGATGAGTCACGCTTCTGTCTGCAACACCACGATGGTCGCATTCGAGTCTGGAGACACCGTGAAGAGAGGAGGCTGAACAGCTACGTTATGCACCGCCACACTGGTCCTGCACCGGGTATTATGGTATGGGGCGGTATTGGATATCACTCTCGCACACCTATAGTACGCGTTGCCGGTACTTTAAACAGCCAGCGCTACATCTCCGAGGTTTTGGAGCCAGTTGTCCTTCCTTACCTTCAGGGCTTGCCCACAGCCATATTTCAACAGGATAATGCGCGACCACAGGTGGCACGCATTGTCCAACGGTTCTTCGTCAATCGCCAGATTGAATTGCTTCCCTGGCCGCCTCGCTCTTCGGATCTTTCACCGATAGAAAACATGTGGTCCATGGTTGCTCTACGATTGACCCAGATTCCATCCCCAGCTGCCACACCAGATCAACTTTGGCAACGTGTGGAAGCTGCTTGGTCAGCTTTTTTCCAAGAACTCATCCAAAGTCTCTTTGAATCAATGCCGAGGCGTGTGGCAGCGGTGATCTCCAACAATGGCGGCTACTCTGGCTACTGATTTTGGCAGGAACCACACTTCACAGAAGTCTATAAATTTAATCATGTGATACTTGGTCAACATGTTATCTACAAAATAAATTTTGTTGTGATATCTGTTGTATTTCCTGGTGTTGCAATTTGGGTGGCCAGCAGTGTAGATTAATTTACAAACTGATTGTAATTAATATCTTAATTAATTACATTCTGATTTTTTTCCTAATTTAGCATTTTCATCTCTAAACAAAACTGTATAAGTATACAAAATTTCATAGCAATTAGTTGATAAATAAAAAAAAAGGTTTCCATGGTCCATTGTCGCCTTAAAATACGAAAGGCTGAATATCAGGAGTTAGGAATAGAAAGGGTGAATATCAAATGCATTGTGCTGGGAGAGCGTGTTAACAGCTTGGGCATAGATGGACGAACGTGGACTTTATACAGGTTTTCCTCGACATATGTCTGCTCGACATACTACCACTCGCCTTTACGACCGAAATTGTTAAATAAAAAAAAATCTCAAAAGTACTATTCCTCGAGTGTACAAAACATATCTATATATATTATATAATTATTAAAAAACATGATGCAATATTTTTCAAGACTGCAAAAATTTATGACGCAATAATAAAAATTTATGATGCAATAGTTTCGATATCTACACGATAACACAAATAAACCTTCATTGGCTTCAGAAATGGCTTCAGCTTTTCACTATATTGATAAAGGACTATACAACAATTAAAAACAATGGATCCACATGAAAAACGATTTACAAGTGTAAATTGTGTATTCGGGAAAATCTGGCTTGCTACCTGACAATATACAAAGAAAAGAAGGCGCAAGCTGTGAACCAATCGATTGTACTAACATAATAAGTAGTAATGGCAAAGAATAATTTATGTCTTCTAAATACAATGTGTTTTAAATTACGTATGTATGTATGGAAGTAAAAAATATATGTATGTGCATATACAAAAAATATTGCTTGAAACTCAAATTACGGCCAATATCTCGGTCCCTATATCGTAAGTCGCGGAATATCTGTATCTCAGTTGAAAATCACGCTAGCGTACGATACAGAGAAGTAAAGTAAACGAAAGTGTTGTATATTCGCCATAGCTCATCTAACAGTGCGACATAAAGTTTTCAGCTATTTTTATGCAGTCCGTACATTGAATGCTATTTACAAGATAATAAGGGGGAATGTCGACGTAAAAGTAGTAAGGTATTCTTAACATATCAGTAAATAGATTTCTGATTAAAGAAAAAAAATTGATTAGCTCTTTCTCCACCAAACTTCTGATATATATTGCAATATTCAAAATTTTTACAGAACATGCAGCTAGATTTTCTGTTTTCGTAAAACACTGACGTCCTAGATGCATTTTGCCCAGAAAGAGGAAACAACTTGTTTCTAATATTTTAAAGCTTTAGATACTAAAAGGTATTGTCAGAGAACCCTATTGTTAATTTTCTTTCATTGAAATCTTGTAAACTATAATAATCTGAACATAATTTTACTTAAACAGAAAAAGAAAAAAGTCTCTTCTAACAAAACTACTGCGGGTTATTAACGCAAGATTACTTACCGTTGCTTACCTCTTTTGTATGTATATATGTATGTGTATATATATATATATATATATATGTATGTGTATATATATATATATATATATATATATATATATATATATATATATATATATATATATGTATGTGTATATATATATATATATATAGATACATATATATATATATATACATACATGTATGTAAAAATTTGTTTACTGCTTGTCCAAGCGATACAGACTGGATTTGCCACTCTGCCAATCGCGAAATACCCACGGACTGTTTTAGCATCTCAAATTTTCTTTTCGGAGTACCGTTATGATGAGATGTAATCGTATGTTAAAACGTATAAAATGGTAAATTTTATATAATAAAAATAGCATTTATAATATTCTTAGAAAACACTGCCTAAAAAACTTGTTTCCTAAAAAAAATCTATAATCACGGAAACATTGATATATTTTAAATGTTACATACTAAAACGATACTTAGAATAATCAGAGACTGTATTAATAAATTGCGTCGCTACATTCGCTAGAGATGAGAAATGCATCGCTAAATTTTCTCTTTTGATCTTAAATCTCCCAGATTGAGAAAGTAACAAACTTGCAGAACTGAAAGTTTTAGACATCAAAAGTAATTTTCAACGTATTTAGAGAACAGTCTTCTTTATACAGCTGTGTTTGCGCATAAATTTCGCAAACACTGATATATTTTACTTAGAGGGAGACCAAAACACGCTTTTAAAATAAACAGTGTTTTGTAATGAGACAAATATTTATGATAATTAGCGAACATATTACGTACTAAGGACATCACACTCGGGTAAAATGTGAAAACTTTGGCATATTTCTCACAAAATAATAAAACAAAATCATTAAATTGTGTGAGATTTAAATCGGCTCTCAAAATATTTTAAGGGACAAACTGCTTGCTATTTGCCTTTACACTTGCGAAAATATCGAAATATTATCAGAAAATAACATACCTATTAAATGAAAATTTGTAAATAGGTAAAAATCCTAATATTTTCAGAACACATTGCTTGCTTATAAATATTTCCGCTAAGAGACATGTGCTCCCACAAATATTACAAGTTTTAAATTTAGGTAAAAGTTCAATGAAAAATGGGGAACGTGCTTCGGATTCATTATGCATGTGTTCCATCACGAAAATCCGAAGTGCTCGTGTAATATCCATAGGAAAAGCCAATCAGTTTAGTTTTCATAAATACTGTATTCCGTGCACCTGTAATTTTCTTAAACTTGATTAAAAATGCAAATCGTTTAAAACACAGACGCAACCTATGATGCTACACTTTAGAGGGTTATAAATCAGCCTCGAGTTCTTTAAATAAAGACGTTGCGTGAGGATTAGAGACGTTCTTTTCTAAATGATGTTTGACGTAGCGTTTCGGTGTATATTATCTCTCGTGATATAAGTAATAAAAACTATCCGATATGTATATTTTGCGAGAAACATTTCGAAAGAAACTCGAAAACTCGATAAGAATTCCTGCTACACATATAACAAGCTCATTAGATTTTCACAAAGTAATGTTTCCTGGACATTAACTACTTTATGTAGCAATAACGGTAATATAGAATATCAATATATCATTCCAGTCACAGAAAAATTACTTGTTGGCGGAAAGTTGTGTATATTTTTTTTGAGTTAATATATATATATATATATATATATATATATATATATATATATATATATATATATATATATATATATATAAATATACACTGAAGTGCCACTGAATTAGGGATACCTACCTAGTAAAGAGTTGGGCTTCCTCTGGCCTTGATAACGGCTGCCACACGACGAGGCATAGATTCAACAAGTTTCTGGAAACGTATCTCGGGAATGACTTGCCAAATATTGGCTAAAGCTGTCCATAATTCAGTAAGGTTCTTTGGTGCTGTGTGATGGCCTTTCACGCCTTGTTCCAAAACATTCCAAAGATGCTCAATAGGATTTAAGTCTGGGCCTTTAGGTGGCCAATTCATGACAGAGAAGTCAGAGGAATGCTCATCCAACCAGCCAGTAGCCAACCGGGACTTGTGAGAGGTACAGTGTCTTTTGCTGGAAAACTCCATTACCGTGCGGATAACAGAACAGCATAAACGGATGGAGGTGATCACCCAGCAACTCTACGTACCGAATTGCATTGAGGGAGGTTGGTACACGCACCAAAGATCCCAAACTGTGCCACGAAAAAACACCCCAGACCATGATTGAACCACCATGCCCTTGTACAGTTCCAGCCAGGCATGCAGGATCCATGGCTTCATGAGCCTGACGCCATATTCTCAGCCTCTCGTCGGCGTTAAGTAGTCGCAATCGAGACTTATCACTCCATCCTACTCGTTTCCAGTCCTCTACACTCCAGTCTCTGTGCTCTCTTGCCCAGGCAAGACGTGCAGCCCGATGGCGAGTATAGAGTAATGGTACTCTCGTAGCTCGACGGCTCCCGAACCCCATACGGTGAAGCGAGCGTTGTACAGTCCGTTTACTGACTGTACGACTGGCACCGTCATTAAACTGGGTGGTAATTTGAGCTAATGTTTGACTTCTCTGACTACGTACAATACGCCTGAGCCGTCTCTCACCACGCACTGTCAAGGCTAATTGTCCTTTACAGTTTGCCCGATCGCTAGTTTTTTTCCACCATCCATGCATTCTTGGTATACTCTTCACACTGTCGACCTTGAAAATCCTAGCTGTCTGACGATTTCGGAAATTGAATGGCCCATGCGTCGCGCACCTACGATTTGTTCGCGATCGAAGGCGTCTAAATGAGGCAGTTTACCCATACTGTTAATTCCAACAACTAATTCAGAACAACCACAGTAGGCGCTATATATGCAGTTACCACAGCGCCGTCACTTGCGCATACATGATGCGCAGCGCTACACAATTTTCATAGGCTTTGCTATCCCTAATTCAGTGGCACTTCAGTGTATATACATATACATATATATATACATATATATATACATATATATATATATATATATATACATATATATACATATACATATATATATATATATATATACATATATATACATATACATATATATATATATATATATATATATATATATATATATATATACATATATATTCATATATATATATATATATATATATATATATATATATATATATATATATATATATATATATATATATACATATACATATATATTCATATTATATATATATATATATACATACATATATATATATATATATATATACACATACACGCACGAGGATAACTCTAAATATTTTTTACACTTTCGCTATAACAAGCCTTGAAAGTTTACCGAGCGGCGACTGACCGGGCATGCGCTAAGTTGATGCTTCGATGATCTTCTGCGCTTTATCACGATCGCATCGGTTGCCTGCCAGATACGACGGCGTAAGCATCTAAGTTCCGCTATCAGATTGCACTAAAAATGAACAACGAGCTGTTATCCGTTTTTTGTAGTTGGAGTGTGCGAAAGGTGCTGAAATTCAGCGAAGTCTTTCCTCAGAATACGGGGACAGTGCTTTATCTCGTAAAAGCGTCTTTCTGTGGATGAACAAGCTCAAAAGTGGCCGGACAAGCGTGGCACAAAAAGAGGGAGCTGGACGCCTGCCAAACTCAACCATGCATGACAATATTCGAGGAGCTAGAGAGATGGTTATGCCGCACAGGCGAATCACCATAGATGAGGCTGCGTCTTCTGTGAACATCAGTCATGTTTCTGTCCATCAAATCCTCCAAGACGAGCTCGGGTTCTGGTCAAGGAAGCTTTGAGAGGTCGTCGATTTGCCTCACATATAGACGTTTGGAATGCGGTGCAAAAGTGGCTACAAGACCAACTAAAAACTTTCTTCCTGGAAGGAATGCGAAAGATTGTGGCCCGCTGGACAATGATCATTGCGAAAGGTGCAGACTCTGTCGAAATACGTTGAATATGTTGTGAATATTGTACACCTACCTTTGTTTAATAAAGTTGTAGAAAGAGTAGTGTAAGTAATTTTTGACTTACCATCGTGTGTGTATATAAATACAGTGAAATTTCTCTATCCATCCACCCCTCTAAACAGACATATTTTGTTCAGAACCGGTTAAAGATTCTATATAGAGACAGTGTTCTGAAAGAAAACTCTTCTCAACGGCCATACCTCACAACGTACTCTTTTAATCGGAACCACTGCTATCCACCACAGAGAGATTTCCCTGTAGATATATCCACACAAACACAAATTTTCGACGCCATTCCTTAAAACGGCAACTTTTTTTCGGAACTATTGCTAACCGCCATTGATAGACTTCACTATATGTGTGTGTGTGTGTGTGTGTGTGTGTGTGTGTGTGTTCGTTCGTTTGTTCGTTCGTGTGTGTGTGTTCGTTCGTTTGTTCGTTCGTGTATGTGTGTGTTTGTGTGTGAGCTTTTCCAAGTGTGAGAATTATAGACCATGTAATGTAAAACTTAAGACTTTGTTATTAGCCTTATGAATTGGGGAAATAATCTCTAAAAATTAGTTCGTTTTTTTTGTTTTTGAACTGAATTAAAATGAGCGAAAAGTCAGTAGGATTTGTGCTTTATACAAGTTCTTTTATTAACAGAGACACTATTACAGTTACAGGACAGCTTATATAGTACAGTTACGAGATACAGACACAGTTAAGAAACATTAAACAGTTAACAGTTAAAACATATATAAAATATATAAAACATAGTTAAAACACATATAAAACAATTTGATTTGGAAACAACATTTTCTATAATGAGTAGATGTTGAGAAAAGTAACAATTAAAATTAAATTCTCTTCATAGCAAATAATTCTTACATATTAAGAAATATTCTTGCATATTAAGAAGAAATTTAAGCACTAATATTGGAAACTCTAATATTTCGTTTTAGAGCTGCAAGCCGAAATAAACTAGAATGCTGAAATAAACATACTTGTCTCAAAATTTAACCATTATATTTATTAATCTTCCGCCGAATGGATTTTTTTCTTTTTAGCTTTTAGTCACTTAGGACCATGAAATTTATAAAATAATTAAAATTCTCTCAAATTATGTATTCAAATATTTTAATATGAGCAGTAAAAAGATAACTTTTATGCAAATATATTTATTTTGTGAAAATAAATTGCAATCAAAAATTCATAGCATATTTTAAAAGCACAAAATCGAATTTCAATAATTTCTAAAGAGAACGTATATGCATCCAGTTAAATGCGCAGATATATGAATTTAAATTTTCAGAAATTTAAATATAGCTGATTAATATTTTTACAATAATGTTCATGCAGTCTTTTAAGTCATTTCGCTTCTTTTTGTAAAAACAAATCCTTCAGTTTTGAATTTTACATTATAATGGCAAGAAAATTCTTACTATAAAATATTTTATGGTAATTTTATATATTTTTAAGTTCCTCGGGGTATTGCAAAGGGAAACGTCTAATAAGAATAGCAGTTTCCTTTTAGGATATTATATAATGTATTAAATTAAGCTTTTGAGGTAAATTTACAATAAAAATTTAAGATAATACTTAGATATGAGATATTTTAATGCATGGGGAAATATTTTGTTTATAAAAGAGTATTTGCACTTTATATTCTAAAAGTTTCGAGCATGAATGTCAAATGCTATTAAATATTCAGCAAATGAATATGTTGGTACCACTAGAAGAACGATCATAAAAATTTAAATTTTCTTTTGAGCTTCAACAAAGTAACTCGCATTAATTTTAATTCTTATATGAATATAGATAAATAAAATTCCTATAGTCTATGAAATATAGATAAAAAAGTATATATATATATATATATATATATATATATATACACAGTGGAATCTCGATCGATCGTTTTCGGACCCATCGTTTTTCCGTATGTGTCGTTCATTTTATCCAGTCCCAACGATCATATTGCTTTGTTATGTTTCCGCATCTATCATTTTCCCGCATTTATCGTTCATTTCAATCGGTCCCTTGAAAAACGATAGATCGAGATTCCACTGTATATATTATATATAAATATTATAATAAACACGATAAGAGAGCTTTTTATCGGTTTTCTACGCTGAATATCTGGCGAACGGCGTTGTGTGATTCGTTTCTATCCTCTGCCATATGCAAATTTCCTCCATGCGCCCCGATCGCGTCTTTGTTGGCCGTTCGCAGGGCTGTTTTTTGTGCGTGCATAAAGCGTCCTTTTTTTGTGATACACGTACTGTTCCAACGTTTTTTAGGGTTTTTGCATGCACTGAGCATTTTGCGACAGGAAAAAGTGGACGTTCCTATTTGAAAATTTCGAGTCTCTATACCTATAACCGTAACCGTCACTGTGTTGCCGTTCTCAGAATCCCGAGCTCATACCTCTGAATAACTATATCTGAAATCTCAGCTCGATAGGTGGAATGGAACGGGCGCTAGAAGTCCATATATCGGCAAAGTTTCTTTATGACCACCCGGTATATATATATATATATATATATATATATATATATATATATATATATATATATATATATATATATATATATATATATATATATATATATAAAGAGACTGATAGAAATTGCAGTTATTTCCGAAAATGTGCTGAAAAAATGTTTAAGTGTTACGGCGTTTCTGCACAATGAAGTGGAAAAATAAAGAAATTTTTACACGGGTTTTTTAATTTTGGTAATTTATGGATAGAAACAAAGACCTTCTAAGGCAGTTTCATTTGTATTATAACCAAAAATATGAATGTATCTCACTTTTAGTCACTTTTAAGTAATTCAAATTATTCAATAAATGGAAGATAAAATTTAGCCACTTGTAAAGTGAACAACATGGAGGTATTATGGAGAGCACAGCGATTGTAAAATTGCATTTAAAATTCAATTACTAAGGGCAAATTAATTTGATCTCTAAGATACTTTTAGACCGGAGTAACTAATTGAAACAGCAAAAGGGTGTATGGATATTGATAAATACTTATTCACATTTTGGTGTGCTTAAAATAGTCAATAAAGTCAATATAATAGTACATTTTTTTTTTAATATTTACAAAATTTTATAAGGGGTTTATTATATTCATACTTTAATGAATATATATATAAATTTCATTTTTCTGAGGTAAAAATTTCAAAAATCGCTTTGAAAGGTTCACCATCCCCTAACAGGTTTAAATGTTAATTACCCCTCCTGTTGGGTAATCGTTTTTAGTTATCTATTAATACAGGTATTCCAAAATTTTTTACATTTATAGCACCCTTTTGAATGAAATTAGAAACTGCGGGTACCCTTCTTATAACTTTAGTATTTTTAATTTTTTTTAAATATTAAATCAAAGTGGAACATATATCAGTTAAATTAAAGTTCAAATAAAAACTTAAGTCTATTGTAGATTATATTCATTAATTGAAAGCCATAACTAACGCACCAGAATAGAATATATTAATAAAATTTCAAAATTAGATATGGGATTCAGTACAATGTAACACACGACGACTATAGTGGAAATCAAGAAAAAGTATTCCGTTTTATTATTGTGAGACTTGCGGTTGGTGCTTAGAGGACAAATGTTTCATAACAGACCTAACAGTTGTGGATGTGAGAACAGCCGATACCTCCTCTGCAACGAGTGCATCGATCTGTGTCACAATTTGTCAAGCGTGAGACTAATTCAACTTAATATGTATTTCCACTTAATATTAATTCAACTTAATATTTATTTTTAGGGGTCCATACTAATACATTTAATTCCCCCCAAAAATCGCGCTATACCCATGGGCGATCTCACGGTACACTGGCTGTAAAATTACTGTATTGATATTTCACCATAACTAACATAAAATAATTTTATCCAGCTTTTTCATGCACTTAAGGGGATGGTAGACTTTGAAATTACCAAAAATCAACCACAAATTTGAATTTTTGGGGTTGTATTAATATTTTAATAACATGCAAATATTGGAATAAAATGCATTCAAAATATGTATTGAAAAGTAGCATGAAAACTTGATTACTTTAGAAAAGTATTAAATGTAAGTGAAAAAACATCTTTTATATAGCTTTTTCTGAAAATCAGAAATTTCCAGATTTGCAAATCTTTAAAATGCTCTTAGCGTCATACTTTTTGACGAAATTTTATGAAATTTATGGTAAAGATTCCTGTAATACATCAAAATAAAGTTATGCATCTATTATAGGATTCGAGGTCATTCAGGTTACCAAAGTTTAACTTAAGGTGACGGTGGACGTTAATTTTTAATTTTTTTTTTACTTTTCATCATAGATATACGAAATCTTGTACATATATACATTTCACTATATATATATATATATATATATATATATATATATATATATATATATATATATATATATATATATATATATATCGGGGGCGTTATAAATTCGTGCAAAGTTCAAAAAAATCATAAAAAAGAATTAATGCTCGGAAAATTTTTCTGTTTTTGAGAATAGGATCAAAGGGACATCGGATTTTTTTTCCATGTAAAAAGAAAAAAAAAAAAAAAAAAAAAAAAAAGTTTCCAAAAGTAACCAAAAGAGGGCGCTTTTGCGCGACCACGTTAAGCCTGTATTGCAGGAAAGACATGCGTTACATGTTGTCACCTTCATGCAGGATGGTACTCAGCCCCACATTTCCCGTGATATCAAGACGTTCCTATTGGAATCTTTCACTGAAGACCGAGTTCTATAAGTCGCGTTTCGGGGGTCCTCACGATCACCAGACTTGACCCCGGGAAATTTTTAGTTGGGGGGGGGGGGGGGGGGGGGGGTGGATACTCAAAGTCTCATGTGTACCGGGGTCTCATGTGTAAGTGTACTCTAAAATAAATGCACAGT
This sequence comes from Dolomedes plantarius, assembly GCA_907164885.2. Classification (NCBI taxonomy): domain Eukaryota; kingdom Metazoa; phylum Arthropoda; class Arachnida; order Araneae; family Dolomedidae; genus Dolomedes; species Dolomedes plantarius. Next base: position 113,695,274 of record OU015500.1, read on the forward strand.
TTCATGTTATTGTGATCTGTTTGATTTTCTGTTTGAGTTTGCCTGATTTGTATAAAACGTCTCCGTATGACGTGTGAACGCCCTGTTTCGGTTACTTTTGGAAACTTTTTTTTTTTTACATGGAAAAAAATCCAATGTCCGTCTGATCTTATTGGCGCAAACAGAAAAATTTTCCGAGCATTATGTACTTCTTTTATTATGAAATTTTGAACTCTGCACGAATTTATGACGCACCCGGTAATTAAATATATATATATATATATATATATATATATATATATATATATATATATATATATATATATATATATATATATATATATATATATATATATATATATATATTCCAATAACATTACAATTTTAATTTTTTTTTAAATTTAAAATTTATAACCAAAATTTTAAGATGCTCCTTGCGAAACAAATTTTGAGATATTTCCTCTATTTTGTATTTTAATTACTTAAAACTGTATAACAAGCAAATGTGGGCATCAATTATTTAATCCCTTGAGTATTTAATTTTTGAGAAATTTGTTTCTGAATTCCATCCCGATTTTCCTCAAAATTTTTCCTTTTAATAAGTTGTAAATCGAATTTAATTACTTTTATGAAGTCGAATTGTGAAATGCACGCCCAGTGTTTTTGTAAATAGTATCAGGATTCTTCCTTATCAATTTCATGAATTTTGAACAAAAGTTTGCACAAAATATTAAGTACTATAGAACATTTAAAAATTCTAAAAACCTTGAAAACTCTGTTTTGAGAAAAACAAATTTAAAGTTTATTACTACACTTACTTAATAAATTACTTCGTAGAAGCTTCATAAATGATTCGTGACTTGAAAAAAAACTATTTCGGTATTATTAATTTACAGAAATATATATATTTTTTACAATAACACACTCAATATTACAATGACAATATTTGCTCAAATAACGGTCCACCGTCCCCTTAAGTGTAGAAAAGTACAAAAATTTCACGAAAATTCAGAGTAGAAGCATAAAAATATTTTCTGAAAATTAACTATTCAACGAAAATACAAAATAATATATAACTATATTAAAAATGTATTTATAAGCAATATAAATGCAAAATTAAAGGGGAAAGGTGTAAAATTGTGTCACAAGGACATTTAAAAAAAAGTCATTTCATTTCATTTTTTAATTATAATTTTTTTTAATATATTTATAAAATTTTATAAGTTGTTTAATATCTTCATACTTATATATATATATTTCATATTTGCGAGGTAAAAATTTCAAAAATCGCTTTGAAAGATCACCATCTCCTTAACAGGTTTAAATGTTAAATTACCATGATTTTGCGCTCATAATGCATTAGAATTATTGCAGTATATCCCTAATATTTTATTTTAATAATACATAGGATGATTGAAAGAATTCTCGTTTTGATATAATGCAATATTTAAAAGCATACCCCACGTAATTTAAAACGTCTCCCTACGAAGTTGCTCTGAACACTGAGCTAGATTTTCAATATTCTAAAAGCCCGTTTTTATTCTTTTCAGCAGATGATTTGTGTCATTCAATAGGTGGCTAGAAATAGCTTTTGTTAGGAACGTTGGAGACTTGAATGGATTGGATTAATGTATAAAATGCCTTTAACTATAATGCTAATTTAATAGGTTTATATATAAATAATATATATAATAACATATATCGGATTTCGACTCTTAACATAGAATATATATATATTTAGATTTTATAAGGATTTTCTAACAGTAAAAAAATAAGAAAATATGGATAATATTAAGCAAAAAAAAATTAGTTCAGCTATTCTTTTGATAAAGTAATAGATAAACACTTTTTTATCGTCATATATAAACTTTAATATATTTTTTATTAGATATACATATGTATGAACTAAAACTAATACAAAAAATAATGAAACCTATTATGAATTTCATGAAATGCACTTTCTTTTCAAATTAACAGCACACCTTTCATTCCGAGAAGGATATCTTCATCAAGCTATCATGACCTTATTTTTGTAATTAATTATTTCTATTATTATCTGTCATACGGTAAAAAAATTTATACAATCTCTCTCTCTCTCTCACACACACACATGCACACACACACACACACACACACACAGACATACATATATGTGTGTGTTTGTGTGTACGTGTGTACGTGTGTGTGTAAGAAAGTAATGAAATCTCCAGACTACGACTATTTTCTAAGCGAATTTTACCTTGTATGCTAACAATCTGTTTGCTAGTAAATTTTCCACATTCTGATTGACACGTGACATTTTGAAAAACAGCTAGTTTACAATCTAAGTATAATTGAATAATTCCACTTTTAACCTTTTACATGCCGCACTATGATCCAGGGATAAAAGACACAACAAATTCATCAAATTCACATTTGAATACACCCATAAAGACTAAAACCGAAAAATTGCCGTAAAAAAAATTTCTGTCTATGATTTTCCGGAATTTCTATTTATGGAACATTGGCATGTAACGCTATCTTTTCTCTTTTTTTCGCTTCATGAAAACAAAGCGTTGTATGATGAATCTTTTAAAATGTTATGCTGTAATAATGGTTTACTGAACAATTTGATATCAAATAGCTAAAATTTAAGTAAAACTCATTAAAAAAATTTACATAATTTTTAGTTAGCGTAATATTTTTATAAGAAATGCAATGCAAAAAGTATAAAGAAACAATAAAAATAATTTTACACTTGCAGAAACGTGACTAATAATATACATAATAAGAATAAATGCGATTGTAAAAATGTAAAATTCATTACCAATAAAATATAAATTATTTTATCCTTTAGAAGGCACGTGGGATTTTAACCAGTAGCACAAAAATATAAAACATTCTAAAAAACTAAATTTTGTAATCATTTTTAGCAATTTCTCAATGTCCATGATATTGTGGAAAGCAGTGTACATGGGGCCTTTTCTTGCATTCAAAGCACATGTTTGTAGTTTTTTTTTTGGCACACTACATAACGCCCTTGTGATAATGTAACTATATAATGTGAATCTGATTTTCTTGCAGATGTTGACTGATGGGCACGGGGTCTAGGTATAACGTGAATTTTAGGTTTCGCTCGAAGCAAATTCAAAGTAATTTCTCTTCTAAAATGCAGATGAGTCATTTCTAATGTTATCTTTTTGTGTAAATCAGTGTGCAAGATCTACCCAGAAACCACAACCATATTCAGTGCGTTGATAAATAAGTTTCAGTACCAAATTTTGCTGCGTAAAACTTTGAAACCAAAGCGAATTGGTTTTCCCCGTATGCACATCTTAGCCGAACCATGGATATACGGAACCATGGATTCATCGATACTCATATTTTCATGAAAAAATCCAAATTGACGAAAAAGTTTTCCAATCTCTTCATACAAGGGAGAGATTTTTCCTAATTAATCACTTGGTTCCAATTTACTATTATCAACAATCAGGAAATCCTTTTTTAACATCCGAAATTTATTTCTGGGCATTGTATTGCTAACAGTTCGGATAAGCAAATTTGCCTGAGAGCTCCAATATGTATTTTCATTAGGTACTGAGTGGTAGCCACTAAATAACAGCAATCCAAGAAACTGCCGAATGTCATTTGCATCGACGTCCAAAGAGTCTTCTTTTTGTAGGGCATACAGATTTGTAATTTCGGCTAAATTTTCTAAGTAATCAGACGGCAGAATCAGACGTGTGATGTCACTGATTTTGTATATCGTTACATGCCAATGTTCCTTTTTTGGAATATTGCATTTTTAAGCAATCTTAAGGAAATATTTCTTGTTATTATTGTAATTTCTTTTATTAACTCATTAAACTTGTCGTTTGCAAGTACGATGGGGAAATTTTTGGGTGGATTTTAATTTTTGGAATTTTAAAGAATTTTTTTCTTACGTACCTTAAAAATTGTAAACAAACCGAAAATTTAGATATTTTTCTACGCTGAACTATTCACATTTGAAAAATAAATTTTATGTCAAAAAATCAATCATACCTTCTATAATAAACGGTATTTTTTTCAAACTGACAGATATCACAGTTTATTTTTTTTAAATATTAAACATGATGTTCGAAAAAAGGAACATTGGCATGTAAAAGGTTAAGTGCAAGTTCTATTATTTTTTCTAAATTTGATGCTTACGTCCTTGATTTGATGTTCGTTGCTGCAAATCCACCTCCGTGTTCACTAATGGTGGCCGGGGCACGTAAAATAGGTCATGGCTACAATGTCCTCCAGGTTCTCAAATTTACCTCTGGAGATGATGGGTCAAGTGTTCCAGTCTGGGTTCAAAATTACGGGACAGATGGTCTTCGAGGTCAAGTCAGACTTTTGCCCTAGTAGTACCTCTCCTTAAAGTGAAGCTGCTTACTAGCCATCGCCAAGGACACACAATTTGAGGACTTAAGTCCTTTGGATTTGTTGTAGGCTTTCCTAGAACAAGGGGATTGGAAACAACAACAAATTTGATGTTGATTGTATCTTAACTTGATTTTTTTTCTTTTTCGCTTGCCTTTTTCCAGCTCATTTCTGAACCATAATTCCTAAACCGTCTGTTACGTTTATCTTCGCCGCTAATATAAATAATATTGAGCCTCTATTTCATTCTCTTAAAAATGCTATCAATTAACTAAAATATCGCTGTATCAGTTTGTGATGTCTTAACCCCTATTATATATATTGAAAAAATAATACCTTTCTAGTTAAAAACAAAGGCTTCTCACACTCCCTTTGCTGATATTCATTTGATCAACTGTTTGTAAGGATTGCAGAACCAGACTAAAAATTCAGATCCGGGTTTCATATATGGGTTGGTCAAAAACATTTTCCAGACCCAAGTATCCAGGTATTACCAGGATTTGAATAATACACGAAGCACAAAACTCATCCCCAAAATATCATAATAAAAAGACTATATTTGTCCAAAATGTAAAGAATTTTAGTTCATTGAGTAAGTAAAAAAGTATTTTTTAATTTAGTACAATTTAAAATAATTTTAAAAAAATGGGCTATAATAGCCGAAATTACCGAATTCCCCATGGAGATTTATGTTTTTATTTTCAGTTTACCGCTTGATTAAAATTTGGTTAAAGACCGGATTGCTTAATTTTAAATAATATAAAATGCAGTCTGTTCTTGATGTTTATAACTGCAATAAATAAAATGTCATTGAAAATTTTATATGAAAGGAATCAATAAAAGCAAATGACACTTTATAACATATCTTTTGACATATCTCTTGACTGCAGAGGGGAATTGACTTCCGAAATGGTCGAAAAGAAGAAGTAGTTAATATCGTGTTGACAAAGGTTTCCGAATATCTAGATGAGTGGTTATCAACCACTGTGCCGCGGCACTTTAGTGTGCCGCGAGATTCTTCAAGTGTGCCGTCACTGCGAACTCATACATAAGTGACGTCAGAGAAGTACTTCAATCAGTTCTACCTTCCTAGCGGGGACTGACTGAACCAATGCGCATGACTATTTCTGTTCTCGACTGGTAACTGGCAACTCTGAGCTATTACAGTTCTAGACTTTTAAATCTGGATCACGAAATGAGAGTAGCATTATCATTTTTACTCCCAAATATAAATGAAGTTGTCACAAAACAACAAGCTCAAATTTTACATTAAATGTAATTTGTAGTTAAAGAAACATTTTCTTTAAATTGTAATACAATTTCAATATTATATTTCAAAGAAAATTGTTTTCCGTATGCTTTTTTTAGAAAATATGTTATACGTACATTAATAATTTATCCGAGTAAAATTCTTTTAAATTTATCTTATTGTTAAAGTGCCGCCAACTATTTTAATTATTAAAAATATACCATGAGGAAAAAAAGTTTGAGAATAAATGATATAGATAGTGATAAATTATGCAGCATGGTAAAATCATTTATCCCCATTAAAATGTTATTGACGTAGAATTACGTTCCTTAATAACGGTCCTTTGGAGAGAAAAAATTGTCCTGCGTCGCGATTTATAAATTTGGCAGAGTGCCAAACCCAGAAGCAAAAAACAGTTAAACAGAAAAGAACCAAAATCTGTTCAAAAAAAAAAAAAAAGGTTAACAAGCAAACGATGAGTAATCCTACGTTAATAACGCGCGGTCGTTTCGTTAGAGGAAACTACCTAATATATATATATTTAAATTTAAGATTTCTTTCTTTCGAAGGACCGGTTCTACGACCACTGGAACTGGGTTTTCGATTCCAATACACGACCCTAACATTACATTGCCCTAACACGATTCTGCAATATCTAACTGTTGATGTTGTTGTCTCGAAAATAGAGATTTAATATCTTTTTACAGACAATTTCCATATACTTTGCAGTTACATACCTCCATTACTGTTCACAGTACCAAATTGCCTAATGTCGATTTGATAGTATTTTTTTACATATTAAGCAACATTTATAGACTTTCTTGCTTATACGGGGAAATTAAGATATTTTTATATCTGTATTTGCTTACTGCAGTGGAAGTTAAGATATTTTTATATCTGTATTTGCTTACTGCAGTGGAAGTTTTTAAGGAAATTTTATTTTAATATTCCTCGCTCTCTATTTATCCATTCTGAATTTCACAAATATGCGTATATATTTTAATTTGCCCTGCCATTATTCTCCAGTTAACACTTTCTCTTAGATTAAATATAGGATTTAAAATGTTTTATTTACCTATTATTCTGATGGTTACTAACTAAATAATGTAATTTCAATACTATGCTGATTACTGAGCTGTATTTTTGTGAATTTAAATTGACTTTTATTAAAATCATAAACTTAATTGTTGTAATCAAAATTTAATGATTTTTTCGACGTACTGCTTTTAAAGAAATCCCGTTTTTTAAAGTCTTTATTTGAATACTATACTACATTTTATAATTCCCCTTGGCCAGAAGATTTGCTGACCAGGTCCATACAGCCAAGCGGGGCTGAGGGGTGCGGTTCCGGTTTATAACTGCACCACAAAGGTCGGAGTCTGACTTACCCATGCACCACTACAATTTACCCTCTTCTAACCTCTGTGACCTGATAATGGGATATTGCAGTCTACGGATTTAAAGTGCCCATATCCGGCTTAGACACAGTATATATTGGGGCTTGTCTATCCGATTTCTCTCATCACCAAAAACAGACACGCTGCTACTTGGCTAACTGTAACAATCCCTAATTGTATGAGGAATTGAAGGCCTTATTTGGAAAGTGGTTCAACTCCGTTCTTGTTCATTTTCAGATACATAGCCTTAAAGTCTAATGAGTGCTGAGAAATGACTGCTGGAGTCTGATTTACAGTGACCTCTGTTGGCAGCAGAAATAAGCTGGAGGTGTACCAGTTCAGAAATAAGATAGAAATGACTTGTATGAACATGAAAGTGGGGCTAACTCCCTTTCTTTTAAAGCGTTGAGTTGGACCACTGTTCAAATAAAGCTCTCAATTATAACTAAGGATACACTGCAAACAGGGCGTAAGCATTGTAATTACATACTTTTAGGTGTAGTTTTTTTGCTTGTCTCGAACGTGTTCTTTTAAGGGGGGAGTACACCTTTGCACGCGCATAAATACATTGATTGTACTACCAAGTTTAACGTGTTGTCAAACAGTTAATTTGCCATTTATTTAAACTATTTTTTTAGGGTGAATTGTACAGAACTTTATCTATTAGAAAACAGAAAAAAATAATTTTGGGGAGATTATTAGAAATTATTTTATGTAAAAAAAAAGAATTAATGTTTTATGAAAAATGAATCTTAGGTCGATGCATGGTGCCCAGATTTTTTTTAAAACTTTAAGAGATATATATATTAAATTATTTGTATATATTCTATCCACAGGCTATACTTTAATCTAATTACCTCAAATAATTACCATATTTCACATATTTTTTTTTTCAGGCAAATGTATTGTAATGTACAAAAAATATCATAATTAAAAAAAAATTCTGCAAAACAATTTGTAATATGTACTTACTTAAATTTAGGTAGAAATTGTATAAAGGTACAAGATATAGATGTATACAAAATTTTAGCAATTTGTAACGATTAGTTTTGAAGAAATAGTGCGCACAAGTGTAAAAATAACAATTTTCAGAAAAAACCATTTAAAATTTAAAATTTCTATGAATTTCTTTACTATTAGCTTTATATATTTCGCCATAAAAGCGGTTCTAATTGTAATATCGACTTCATTTTTTTCCCAAAAGATTCCTTATATTCCATTTTTCAAAATTAAATCATAATAAAAAATTGAGCTTTTTGAAAGTTTTAAGGTGTACTTCCCCCTTAAACACTCTGATGATATATGACGTAAAAACTCAAGCAAATAGGGAAGAAAAATGCTGAAAACTGAAACATAGATGGCAATAACAGAAAGTATGCCATGAGAAAGAAATAAAAGCAAACATGAATGATTTTGACCCCACAAAACGTCTTCATAGACAGTTCTAAAGTATTTGCCATAAGATAACTCTGGAAAATATATGGCAATTCTGAAACTCCATACTGCAGGTAATTTTATTACGCTTCATCCCTATAAGCTGTAATAAGTTTCGTTCCTGTGCTTTTAAAGAATTTCCCCCAGTGTATTCAAGGACAAAAAATTCTGATGTATTACATCTTTGTTTACCGTGACATTCTTCTTGATTACTTTGGAGTTCGATGTGAAATACATATGTATTTCAAAACTGGTACTTTACTTCATTCTTTTGTTGATAATTTTAGGCAAAAGCCATGCGTTTATTCTCCGCGATATCCTAGTCCTTTACCGAAAATAGAGATTTTATTATCTTTTTACAGACAATTTCTATATATTCTGTAGTTCTTCAAGTTAGATACTTCCATTACTGTTCACCGTATCGAATTGCTTAATGGCGATTTGAGATAACATTTGTTTACAAATTAATCCACATTTATAGACTTTTCTTGCCTAAACGGTGAAATTAAGGTATTTTGACATCTGTACTTGCTTACTGCAATGGGCGTTTTTAAGGAAATTTTATTTTAATCTTCATCGCTCTCTATTTATCCATTGCTAATTTAACAAATATACGCATATATTTTAATTTGTTCTCCCTTTATTCTCTAGTTAACAGTTTCCCTTAGATTAAATTTATGATATAAAAAAAGTTTTATTTATCTATTTTTCTGAAAGTTACTAACTCATTGATGTAATTTCAATACTAAGCTCATAATTGCGTTGTTTTTTTTGTGAATTTAAATTGTTATTTTTAAAAATTATAAACTTAATTATTGTAATCGAAATTTAATAACTTTTCTTCGTACTGCTTTTAAGGAAATCAAGTTTTTTTAAGTCTTTATTTGAATACTATACTACATTTTGTAATTTAAGTTAATCATCTGAAATTTTTTTGTACCCAAATACTTTATTATGATTTACAGATGATATTTGTTTTCAACATAACGTAATTCTCAAGACTACGCTATTCCTTGTTAAAAATTAAAATTTTTAAACTCTCTATTTCCTTCCTTCACTAACACTTTGTAGCTAATTAAGATAATTTCTTTTTTTTATATATTTAAACTTATCTCACTGTAATTTGTAAGATTTCAAGTGATATATATTTATGCAACATTTAATTGTAAAGAATATATCATATCTTTGGTAAAAGTGAAGTTTCTTAAATGCCTTATTTTGCATATCACTGGTAGACATTCCTACCAATTACGATATGTTTGACCCCCACAGTATCCCTCTGGTATATCCGCATAAGCCATAGAAATTTTGGTTTACTTGGTCGGTGCTAAGATTATAAAGCTATAAAGAAAACACCTATTGTGTTTTAACAAATAACTACAATTTAATTTCTCGTCACATCAAAAGAAATGGTTTTCTTGTAATTCACACTAATCAGTAGCTTTATTCTGAGTTTAAGCGTTCATATACAACATAAATGAAAGGTGTTAATATGTCTTACAGTAGTTTCAGATGCAAGATTTTGTCAAGTCGCATATATACCTTTTATTTCTAATTCTTAAAACAAAAAAAACTTTATTAAAGGGAAGACAGCAATCAACTGTGTTTACAGCACTGAGAACATTATTTTTTAAATTATGAAAATGTTATTGAAACGTAAGCGTATAAGTATTAAATGCATACAGCACTTAAAATGTGTCTAAATATTCTGAGAAAACATAGCGAATGTATATATTAATTCTTATAAACTTATATAAATAACTTATCAATTTCTTGAATAATTTTCTTTAATAACATTCTTGAATCATTCTTAAAAGAATTGCTCTAAGGAAGTAGGTTGTGTCAATATTTATTTTATCAAATAGGTTTTCAAAATAATAATTGCCAACAAATGTTTTATCGTCAAACACTGCATTTTTAAAGATAATTTTTTAAAGAAATGTTAAGTTGAAAGGTTTGTACAATAACAATATTTACACATAATTGCAATTTTTATGGGGACTCACGACCTTTAAGTCGTGGAAATAAGGCACATTTTAATACTTTTCGACTATTTGTAACTATTTCAATTTAATCCCAAATTTTCCAAATTTTACGTATATGATAGATTGATATACACTCATGGACAAAACAATTAGCGCACCAAGAAGGAGTCGTCAAAATGAAACGAAATTTTACATACGTAATGACTACTTTGATATAAGTAAAGGATAAGAAAATCAAAGAAAAAGGATAATTTATTTCAGAGAAAAGGCAAAAGAACGGAGGAGTTAATACTCCGTTGGACCCCCCCCCCCTCTAGCGCGAATGCACGATGCGATACGATCGGGCATTGAGTCATACAAGTTCTGTATGATGTCTTGAGACATTTCGTTCCATATTTGCTGTAACCTTGCCTCTAGTTCGTTCAAACTCGTGGGATGCCCAACTCGTCGTCCCAATGATTCTAGATATGCTCGTTTGGAGACAAATCTGGGGATCTGGCAGGCCAAGGAAGGGTAGTAACAGTGCGGAGACAGTCTTGTGACACCCTTGCCGTATGAGGCCGAGCATTGTCTTGTTGAATAATGGCTCCTGGGAGCCGTTGCATGAGTGGCAACACATGTGGTTGAAGGATTTCATGAACATACCGCTGGGCTGTCATGGTGCCACGGAACAATACTAGGGGTGACCGTGTATTGTAGGCAATGGTACCCCATACCATCACACCAGCTGTGGGGAGCGATGTGTCGCTGTACAGCAAAGGCAGGATTGAAGCGTTTACTACGGGCTCTCCACACACGAACACGATTGTCATCACTGCCGAGATTGAATCTGGATTCGTCGCTAAAGACGACCTGGTTCCATTTCGCTGCAGTCCAGTTTCCTCTTGCGAGGCAAAACTCCAAACGGGGGCGTCGATGGGTGGGCGTCAAGGGCAGCACACGTAATGGGCGCCGCGATATACCATACGAAGGCGCCTTCAGCCAGGCGCCTTCGTATGGTTCGAGAAGCCACAGTGGCCCCTTGTGAAGGTGCTACCCGTGCCTGGATGGCGGCCGATGAAGCAGTTGGGTGTACGAGTGCATTTCTTACGATGTGGCGGTCTTCTCGACGACTGGTCTGTCGAGGGCGTCCTGAGCCTGGTCTTCGTGTACATGACATCTCTCGGGTCCACTGGTCCCAACACCTCCTCACAACACAATCAGAGCGGCCTAATTGACGAGCTACTCGCCTAGCTGACCACCCAACTTCCATCATCCCGACGATTCTCCCCCTCTCAAACTGCGACAACTGCTTATATTGTCTTCGAACACGGCGTAATGGCATGTCTATCTCAGCTCTTCCTTTGTAAATGATTCAGCACACTCAAACAAGCTTTGGTTACATGTTTTATACTCCACAGAGTACGATGTTCAACGCCCTCTACCGGCTATACGCAAAGCGCAATCACGCTGCATTTCTAATCATTTGCATATCTCCCCGACATGTACCTTCATTACAAGTTTCGTTACGATCCCGCAATTATTTCTTGGTGCGCTAATTTTTTTGTCCATGAGTGTATTTGTTTTAATAAACAAGTTTTCAACTCCCAAAATCATTTTAAATATTTTTCTTTTAAATGCTTTAGAAATACATTTTTTAAAGTATTTTATTGTATACTAGTTTGCGCAGAACTATAAAATTAATTTTTCACTTAAATGTATAATTCCTCTTTTATATCAAAAATAAATAATTCAAAATACAATTGAACATAAATCATTCAAAATTAATATATTTTATCAATTTTTTTAAAATTGCTCAAAATAAAATTAAATATTCCTTAAATTTTTGCATTAATTTGCCCCTGAAAAAATAATAAAATGCGCAAATTTTGTCATAATTCTAGTTCAGACACAATAAAACAACATGATTATGCAGTGAAAAAATATCATAAAATTATGTTTTAAAGTTTTTCTGCAATCTTAATACAAAAGTTTTCTTCTGGTCTTGCATTCAGTAAAAAGAGGAATTTAGAATTAAGTATAATGAATTAAGAATTTAAATATATTCTCATATTGGTTACAAAAAAATATAGTAAAAATAAAATTTCGCCTTCTACAGTAATAAAATTTCGCCTTCCACAGTGATTCAATGCTTTTATGAGTAAAAGAAAACAATTGATAAATAATTAAGTAACACATGCAACATCCATACAGTTAGATCTTTATATCACCAGAATGCTCTATTTAATGTTTTAAAAGCTTCTTTTGCTTTCTACTCAGTCAGCCAGTCTCTAACTGATATATCTATCAATTGTTATTATTACAATCAATAATTTATTATTTGCGTTTCACGCAATATAACGTAAACATATCGGAAAACTATTCAGTTAAACATACTAATTAATTAAACATACTTTAAATTAATAGTAGTTTAATTAATTAGTATGTTATTAGTATCTTTAAATTATTAGTAATTAGTATCTTTAAATTATTAGTTAAACATACTAATTAATTAAACATACTTTCAATTAATTACTAAATTGTCCGGATGCAGTTACATATGAAATATTAAACTGGGCAGACACGCTTACTGTAAATGAGGTATGTAGTATAATTAAAGCCAAATAGATCTATACCTCGCCGCCATGCTCAATTTAAAGTTGTAAAAGAACCATTTGCTTACTACTCAGTCAATCTGTAACTGAATAATCTATTAATTTCTACAGCTACGTATTAAATATTAAACTGGGCAGACACGCTTGCTGTAATTGCATTATGGAGTAAAATTAAAGCTAATTAGATCTCCAGTTGGCTAGAACGCCATTTAAAGTTTTAAGAGCTTCACTTGCTTACTATTCAGTCAATCTGTAACAGATAAATTCATAAAATTCAATTTCAACAGTTAAAATTTTCTTATTTGTATATCACGTAATAAAAAGTAAACATATCGGAAAACCATTCAATTAAACAACGACGTTATCATTTAAAATTAATCACTAAATTGTACGGATGCATTTATGTATCAAATATGAAACAGGGCAGGCACGCTTATTGGAATTGTGTTGTGGAGTAAAATTAAAGCAAATTAGATCGTTATCTCGCCAGCATGCTCTGCTTAAAGTTTTAAAAGTTTCACTTCCTTACTACTCAATCAATCTGTAAATAATTCCTCTATTAATATTAATTTCTACAGTGACAAATGAAATATCAAACTGGGCAGACATGCTAGCACTATTGTGTTATGAAGTAAAATTAATGTTAATAAGATATTTATCTAGCCAGTACGCTCTATTTAAAGTTTTTAAATCTTCAGTTGCTTACTACTCAGTCAATATCTAACTAATTGATCTATTAATATTAACTTCTACAGTAACAAATGAAATATTAAACTGGGTAGACCAGCTAGCTGTTATTGTGTTAAGGAGTAAAATTAAAGCAGATTAGATCTTTATCTCACCGGCATGCTCTGCTTAAAGTTTAAAAAGCTTCACTTGCTTACTACTCAGTCAATATGTAACGAATTGATCTATTAAAATTCATTTCTACAATGACAAATGAAATATTAAACTGGGCAGACACGTGATCTGTAATATTGTTATGGGGTGAAATTAAAGCTAATAATATCTTTATCTAGCCAGAATGCTCCATTTAAAGTTTAAAAGCTTCAATTGTTTACTACTCAATCAGACTGTAACTTATTTATCTGTTAATTTCAATTTACAGAGTGAAAACTTTCTTATATCTATTTACCGTAATAAAATGTAAATATACCGGAAAACCATTCGATTAAACAAATTCGTAATAATTTAAAATTAATCATTAAATTGCCTGGATGCAGTTACATATGAAATATTAAACTTGGCAGACACGCTCGCTGTAATTGTGTTATGGAGTAAAATTAAAGCAAATTAGATCTTTATATCGCCAGCATGCTCTGCTTAAAGTTTAAAAAGCTTCACTTGCTTACTACTCAGTCAATATGTAACCAATTGATCTATTGATATTCATTTCTACAGTGACAAATGAAATATTAAACTGGGCAGACATGTGATCTGTAATTTTATTATGGAGTAAAATTAAAAATAATAAGATCTTTATCTAGCTAGCAAGCTCTATTTAAAGTTTTCATTTTTCTGCTACAATTTGAAATTAACCGATTGCTAACCGATTGCTGCAAAATAACACCACGAAATTCGCTTAGGTGTGCTAGCGAACGAGATGCGTCTTAACTTACGCGCGCTTATAAAGCCTGTTTCTCTACTGGCTCTGTCTACACACACGTGTGCGCTTACGTATTTGACGTACAAAATTTGCATTTTTGTCTAGAAGCAGCGGATTTGCATGCAGTTCAGTTCTTTTCATGAAATTCGATAAAATATGCAAATTCTCTTAATTTATTTCACCAGTGTAGATCTTTATCTCGCCAGCAGGCTCTGATTAACGTTTTAAAAGAATCACTTGCTTGCGAATCAGTCAGTCTGTAACTAATTGATCGATTAATATTAATTTCTACAGTGACAAATGAAATATTAAACTGGGTAGACACGCTAGCTGTAATTCTGTTATGGAGTAAAATTAAAGCTAATAAGCTCTTTATCTAGTCAGCATTCTCTAGTTAAAGTTTTAAAAGCTTCAATTGTTTACTACTCAGTCAGACTGTAACTGATTTATTTGTTAATTTCAATTTCCCCAATTACAATTTCCTTATTTCTTTTTCCCGTAATAAAATGTAAATATATCGGAGAACCATTCAATTAAACAACCGCGTAATCATTTAAAATTAATCACTAAATTGTCCGGATGCAGTTACATATGAAATATTGAACTGGAGAGACACGCTTACGGTAATTGTGTTATAGTGTAAAATTAAAGCTAGAAAAAAAAATCTTTAAAAAAAAAGATTCTATACCGCCGTCGACAAAAATAATTAAAACACAAAAGCTCGTTAAGAAAAGTAATGTTCCGAAATTCTCATTTTCAGCGTGCGGTTGAAAAAGTGGAACTTTTTCGTCGTTTTACTGCTGAGGGAAATTTATATTAAAACTGCAATAATGTGAGTAAAAGAAAACACAATTCTGAGCTCGATATTAAAAAAAAAAGGATTCGCGGAGCGCCTGCCTTAACAGCGGTTGTCCTCCTACGCTAACTTCCCTATTATTATTTCTCTTTCTTTCTCTTTTATCGGCTGGAAAATAATAGAGCCTGTCATTTTAATAAAACTGCAAGAACCCCTCCCCTGCAGAGAGCTTGGTCTCTCCTTTTTTGCATAATATTTGGCTATTTGCTCACTCCTTTTTTTTTTATAATACCCAAAAGCGTTTCATTAGCTTTTATGGGGAGAATATTTGAAAGGAAGTTCGTAAGTTATTTAGACATAATAGATTAAATAATTTCATGCTTTTTAGAAACGCCGCCTTAGTGAAACTCATAAAGTATAACAATATCACATTTTTGTAGCGTATGCAAATTAATTAAAAACATTCTTCTCAGAAATATTTTATCACTTTTATTTTAGAAAAGGTAATTTTGTATTGTTCGTTTTATATTTCTTGGGGGTTTTAATAAATTTTCTACGTTCTTTTTGAGTTTAAGCTCATTGTCTTAGAAACGGTAATTTTTATGTGGGTCAGCTATGTTATTTTACATTATTTAAAGCATTTTATTCCTTAAAGTTTTATTTTTAAGGCCTAGTAAATACAAATGTTTCATATATTTATGAAATATCTCTAATTTTGTGTAAAATTCGAGCAATAAGATTGAAAATTTAGGCTCTTCTACACTATTTTAAGAAGTGTATTGGTGGGTGTGCACATTTTAGAACCACTAAGATTAAATTACATAACAACCTTTTACTCATCTTAATTCATATATCTTCAAATTATACACGGTAAATGATTAAACAAACTGTATAACATACTTCTTGAAAATAAAATTTTGGAAAGCATTGGACTCCCCAAAATTCTTCTTCTATTTTGAATCATTTTTATAAATTAGCAAATTAAAATTATTTCTAATAAGTAACAATTTATAGTAACTGTAAAAATATTGTAGAATGGAAAATTTTACATTAGTTTCGAAATATTAAAAATTTAAAATATACCTCAAGAACTGTCTTTATGTTTAAACCTTTGACATATGATTGATTTAGTTAATTTGTTTCCTTTTTTGGCCTTAGAAATTAAATATGCTGTTGAGATTTTCTGTTTAATTTATTTGTTGAAATATTGAAATATTTAGTTACTAATTTTTTTTTATAAGAACTTTTTTAAAAAACAATTATATATATATATATATATATATATATATATATATATATATATATATATATATATAAAATTGTCTGCCGAGAGGTGTGTTGTATATATCCCGACCTGCTGCACTCTGCCGTTACTGGATTGGTGACTCGCCTGCAATGTACTATCCCCCTATGGTGGAGGCCATGTGGAACACCTACCGGTGTAATAAACGATTTAGAAGCATTCTTTTCGTTAATTGCGCATCTTTTCTTTGATTTGTGTACGTCAGCGCCACCTGTCGGCTGTTTTTGAGTTTCTTTATTTTCTGTCTTAAAAAAAATCCCTTGACCTAGCGATGCTAATCTTGCAAACTTTTTTTTCATTTTGGTCAATTTTCCGGTTTTTATGATTTTTAAAGTTTATACGAACTTTTTTCCACCCGGTATATATATACCCTATGTGTCCGTTGGGATATATATATATATATATATATATATATATATATATATATATATATATATATATACACACTCATGGACAAAAAAATTAGCGCACCAAGAAATAATTGCGGGATCGTAACGAAACTTGCAATGACGGTACATGTCGGGGAGATATGCAAATGATTAGAAATGCAGCGTGATTGCGCATTACGTATAGCCGGTAGAGGGCGTTGAACATCGTACTCTGTGGAGTATAAATCAGGTAACCAAAGCTTGTTTGAGTGTGCTGAATCATTTACAAAGGAAGAGCTGAGATAGACATGCCATTACGCCGTGTTCGAAGACAATATAAGCAGTTGTCGCAGTTTGAGAGGGGGAGAATCGTCGGGATGATGGAAGCTGGGTGGTCAGCTAGGCGAGTAGCTCGTCAATTAGGCCGCTCTGATTGTGTTGTGAGGATGTGTTTGGACCAGTGGACCCGAGAGATGTCATGTACACGAAGACCAGGCTCCGGACGCCTTCGACAGACCAGTCGTTGAGAAGACCGCCACATCGTAAGAAATGCACGCGTACAGCCAACTGCTTCATCGGCCGCCATCCAGGCACATGTAGCACCTTCACTAGGGGCCTCTGTGTCTTCTCGAACGATACGAAGGCGCCTGGCTGAAGGACAGTTGGTATCGCGGCGCCCATTACGTGTGCTGCCCTTCACGCCCACCCATCGACGCCTCCGTTTGGAGTTTTGCCGCGCACTAGGAAACTGGACTGAAGCGGAATGGAACCAGGTCGTCTTTAGCGACGAATCCAGATTCAATCTCGGCAGTGATGACAATCGTGTTCGTGTGTGGAGAGCCGGTGGTGAACGCTTCAATCCTGCCTTTGCTGTACAGCGACACATCGCTCCCACAGCTGGTGTGAAGGTATGGGGTGCCATTGCCTACAATACACGGTCACCCCTAGTATTGTTCCGTGGCACCATGACAGCCCAGCGGTATGTTCATGATATCCTGCAACCACATGTGTTGCCACTCATGTAACGGCTCCCAGGAGATATTTTTCAACAAGACAATGCTCGTGTCACAAGACTGTCTCCGCACAAGACTGTCTCCGCACTGTTACTACCCTTCATTGGCCTGCCCGATCCCCAGATTTGTCTCCAATAGAGCATATCTGGGATCATTTGGGACGACGAGTTGGGCATCCCACGAGTTTGAACGAACTAGAGGCAAGGTTACAGCAAATATGGAACGAAATGTCTCAAGACAACATACAGAACTTGTATGACTCAATGCCCGATCGTATCGCATCGTGCATTCGCGCTAGAGGGGTCCAACGGAGTATTAACTCCTCCGTTCTTTTGCCTTTTTCTCTGAAATAAATTATCCTTTTTCTTTGATTTTCTTATCATTTACTTATATCAAAGTGGTCATTACGTATGTAAAATTTCGTTTCATTTTGACGACTCCTTCTTGGTGCGCTAATTTTTTTGTCCATGAGTGTATATACCGGGTGGGCAAAAAGTCCGTATGAACTTTAAAAATTCATAAAAACCTTAAAAATAACCAAAAAAAAGTAGGCAGGGTTAGCATCGCTAGGTCACGGGATTTTTTTAAGACAGGACAAAAAAAACTCAAGAAACAGCCGAAAGGTGGCGCTGACGTACACAAGTCAAAGGAGTGTATCATCCCGGGTGTATCTATCTGGTCCATCCAATCTGTTGGAACTAAAAGATGCGATCCGCCGAGAGGTGTCTTGTATATATCCCGACCTGCTGCATTCTGCCGTTGCTGGATTTGTGACTCGCCTGCAATGTACTATCCCCCTATGGTGGAGGCCATGTGGAACACCTACCGGTGTAATAAACGATTTAGAAGCATTCTTTTCGTTAATTGCGCATCTTTTCTTTGATTTGTGTACGCCTGCGCCACCTGTCGGCTATTTTTGAGTTTCTTTTTTTTCTGTCTTAAAAAAAACCCGTGACCTAGCGATTCTAACCTTGCAAACCTTTTTTTTTTATTTTGGTCAATTTTCCGGTTTTTATGATTTTTAAAGTTTATACGGACTTTTTCCCACCCGGTATATATATACCCTATGTGTCCGTTCGGATTGGTGTCAGGGTGCCTAATCAGAGGTGAATTTGGGGCTCAAGGTCATCCCGTAAGAGTTCGATGTTTATTCGTTCGGGACTTTGAACCTGCCAGTCTAATTTTTGCATGTTATGCTTTTAAAACCAGGTCTCGTAGGATCTTGAAGTATGCAATGCGACAAAGTCCTGAAGGAACAAACAAGAGTCTGGTCCAAAGTTCTACATTCTAAGATGTGTACAATTATCTGAAATGTTTTAATAACCGTCAGATTTCATACCTGAGGGCAAAGCAATCAAAAGACTTAGCTTCACAAATTAATGCATATCCTGACCATCAAAAAGCCCCCACCGAAATTGACAGTTGCAAAAATGCACATGGAAAGTAAACGATCATTGGGCAAAAGCCCTACTCAGTTACATCCATCCAATTGCTATAGTTGGATATGTGATTTCTCACTCTACAAAACATTTTGTCACTATTTTACTGTCTACGAACGAAATGCTAACTACCACTGAAGTCTCTTTTTGGAACTGGACCGAGTAATTTAGTTTAATTTGGAATGCTACCGTCAACTGTTTGTTACACGAGGGTTAATTATACCCGGACCTACAGTTTAAAGCTGATTCCGAACGGCTGCAAACATCCATGCCAACAGTGGGACTCGAAGTCACAGCTTCTAAATCGAATGCCAGAGCCCTATGCGTGTGTACCACGGGATTTTACATTATATCTAATTATGTTGAGTTACATTTGAATAGTAGTGGTACTTATTACAGTTTCTGTATCTTGGGAAAATTCTGAAACCAAAGCTGAACGATTTTTGTAGCATGCTAACTAATTATCTTTTGCTCCGATCGTCCGATTTGTGTGGTTGAAACTTCTTCGCTAGTATCAG
The DNA here is from genome assembly GCA_907164885.2 of Dolomedes plantarius. NCBI lineage: Eukaryota > Metazoa > Arthropoda > Arachnida > Araneae > Dolomedidae > Dolomedes > Dolomedes plantarius. The sequence continues at coordinate 113,715,341 of OU015500.1, forward strand.
CAAAGCCATTTCCATTTTCACTGTCAAATCAATTTTGTACCGTGAGAACACGTTATCACTTTTGATAAAAATATCTCTTTTTGTCAATTACAGAACGCTCTTCATTTACGACACATATTTTATCCAGTATCTCACATTTTTTTTAAAAATCTAAACCATTCTTACATGTAAACCATGATGATACATTAAAAGTTAAAATTACTGTACAGAACTAACGACTAATTTTCCCTTCCCTAAAGGCAGTAGCAGTAAAACTTAAATATTCATGATGTCATTTGACAATGCACTAACAGTTTAATCGCTTGCGTGAAAGACCAAACCGGAAACTATATAAGCCACGGGAGAACAAGTTAAAGAATATTAACAGCCATTCGGAAATATCTACATTCTTAAAGATGCCAAAAACAATATAAAAAAATTATATTTGATGTCAGAGAAATTTTAAGCGGCGTTTATTATAATGTTTCCATTAAAAATGTCGTTTTCCAGTTCTTAGAATAATTAATATATCTAATTTCTAAAACAGTTTTAATGATTCTAATAATTATTTTTCTTTTAATCGTATTCTCGTATTATTCAAATCTGGCATATTTTGAGCTGTTGCAGTTCGTGGCAATGTAGTCAATATTGAGCGTTACTTATAATTTTATTGACCTAAATGTTGAACACAATGATGCACAGCTATAAGTTGAACCAGACATGGCGGGGTTATTCACCATGCTGCTAATTTTAATTTTGGGTGCTTTAATTCTGGCACAAGTGTGTGAAAAGAGCCTCTAAGAACGTCTTAAAGAACCGCATGTGACTCAAGAGTCGCACTTTGGAAACAGTTAATATATGTATATGCAACAGCAAATGAAATAAATGGTTCAAAAAATTTCTTTTGAGATGTTAGTGTAGAGTATAATAAATTTTTCAACCTGCCAAAATATCCGGTTGTCGTGAACTGCATGATATATATATATATATATATATATATATATATATATATATATATATATATATATATATATATATGTGTGTGTGTGTGTGTGTGTGTGTGCGTGTGCGTGCGCGTGTGCGTGTGTAACATGTCAGGTCAACCCCGGGAAGAAAGACGGCAACGGGATAATTACGTTAAAATATTTTATTACGCATACGACATATCTTCACGGGGCAAAGACAAAGTGTAGATCTCGCCTGTACCTCACCACATACTCCTATATAACTGTTCATAGACGACGTGTCATGTGACCATGCAACGAGCAGAGATTCGCTGTGCCTGGATTTCCGGGCTTGAAAACTTATATAATGAAGAGGGATTATCTCCAAATTTACAGGGATCGTATAGTATCTGTCGAAAAACTAACTCTTTTGTTCTTAAAATGAATTCGAACAATGTAATTAATCTACGCATAAGGAAATTTAAAAGAATTTAGAATTTTGAAAGGGGTTTGGGGTTTTATATGCTATATATATATATATATATATATATATATATATATATATATATATATATATAGATAGATAGATAGATAATATTAGAGCTACGGTGGAGGCGAATCTGAACAGGCCTGAAAATCGTAGTCTGTCGGATCTTTAATGTGTAGTCGAAGTGGCTGGAAGTGGATGAGATGAGGAGGAATTAAGATCCGACGCCAGGAAAGAAGAATCTGGTCATAAAAAGTTTTGTATTCTTCGAAATGTTGGTGGACATCTTTTAACAGGATTAGAAGCATCTTAACCTCACAGATGCCGGGGAAAAGGCCCCGACAGCGCAGAGCACTGCGAGAATGGACGGAGACCTAAAAACTAACGTCATGTTGGGTTTCTAATACGAACACAAAAGCGCGAACGAAACTAAAATCTCTCGCCCGCGTACGATTAAATTGAACTCCCGATTGGTCAAAATTGACACCTGACTTTAACACGTCATATGGGGTGATAATTTCGAATGTCGTGGAAGGTTGTTCGTTATATAACCTGTAGGCGCGTGGTTTGTTTAAGGGGGAAACTAATAGATTACTTTCGTTAGATATAGATCAAATTCAGAAATGAGGGACGATGTTCTGTTGCGATAAGATAAAAGAAATTTGAACAGACGTTTTAATGATAACGAAAAGGTTTGAAATTTATTTCTTATACATACACACACAATACCTGGGAACTGCGAGCAGATATGTTTTAATTCCCTTACAGCTAACAGCTTTGAGAAAGTGTAGCAATTATTAAAATAGAAACTTTAACCTAATGTAATGAAACACGTAAGATATATTTTATTGTATACTGGGTAACATGGGTTCACTACTTCGGTTAACGTTACACATATATTAACGTTATAACATACATTAAATTGAAATTTCTGCCTTAAATACAGTCAAGGAAGAAAGTACTCATTTAAAGACTTAATAAAATAGTCCCGAATACACAGCTCTGAAAATATTAACCGAAACAGATTCTTCCTCTATAATTGCCTTAAAGAACCAAATTAAAAACTTAAAGAATTGATCACGTTTCACTGCCGACAGGGATAATTAAAGCGTCTCAGCTTGTTAAGAAAAGTAATGCAGAGAATTCTCATTTTTCAATGTCTCTTGAAATGGTATGTTTTTCTTGGGGTTTCACTGCTTAAGAGAAATTTATATTAAAGCCAGTATAATGGGGGATGAAGAAGGCAACATGCTACGGAAGAACAGTGAGTTATTTAAATACACTATTCGCTGAAATTTAATTACAGAAACAGGGATAACATACATTCTTTAATACGCTTTCTGCATCTCTATTTCTATTAATTATATAACAATGAGATTAAGTTTCTCAGAATATTTTATTCTCTTCTAATTCTCGCGTCCTCTAAATGTTAATTTGAAATAACACTGTAATTTATTTCATTTCTACATGTTTTAAATATTATTAAAATCATGTTCTCAAAAGGAGTAATGAAGAAACTTACCTCTGTAAAAATCTAAATTGGGCTACATTCCTCTTTTTTCAAAGACATAGACACTATGACACGGTATGACAATTCAAATGTGCCATGCAAATGAAGAAATGCCGGTGGATATGTAAGAATTCATTTGAATAATTTGACTACACTGTTAAATATTACACGTGTTAAATATATAGTGTTAAATATTACAAGTACATCCTCGCCAATGAGTTGAAATTCAAATAACAATTCGTTTTTAGGATATAATGTGCGATTTTATTGAAATATGGTAACGATGCCCAACAAAGTCTTCTAAGTTTCATTATAACATCGCATTTCTAATCAAACAGTGTATACGGCAGTTAGATAGACTGATGATATTTTATCGGACTAATGATAAACACTTTATCTTGAAGTTTTTCGTGTCTCCTATCACTGGAAACATTTATTTGCGGTGTTTTATGCAATTTTTGATTCTATATCCTAAGTAATCATTGTCTGAAAAGCCAATTCTCGTCATATAATGAGGGAATGGTTACCGTTTGCAATGGAGGAACTGCAAAATGTATAACCTGGGCAAACAATTATAAAACATGGTGTTCCCAACTGCAAATGAGAGTTGAACTGCTCTCCGAATGGTTGGAACAACTGAAAGCCAACCGTTGGTTGAGCTGCAGTGCCAAATTATGTTTCACCATAACTCAAATGGCCAAATCCAACTGTTGTCCAACTATGTTTAAAATGGTTATCCTACAACTTCCCAATGGTCTTTTGCTACTTGAGATATGGGTAAAAGTGAGTAGATTTTGAAGAAAAGGGTCCAAGAAGATTCAAGAATACTATCTACTAAGGGAAAAGGAAAGGTCTTTCTGTTAGTAAGCTGTATAGATAGAGTTAGTTCATGGAAAACCTACGGCCGAATACTCCATTGTTCCTGAAAATGTAGTTTCGTTTACAAATAAATTCATTTCGTATATTTCATTTGCGGAGAGAAATAAAAATAAGTATAAGTGCAGAGTGCTAAAAGGAATCTAAGCATGGAAAATAAACAATTTCACGTTTTACTAATGACATATTTTCACGCTTTATAGCCTTCCTTGCTTAACAAACTTTGCAACGTTAATTGGGACAAGTGTGGACGAAAATTTACAAAGTTTGACTTCGATCGACTGTATAAAATTGGTTTTATCAGCTATAAATGAGATAGTTTTTGCAAAACAGAAGCAAAAACTTCTCTTTGAAAAGATACGTTTATATATTCTCTTAATTCAGTAATTTCAAATTTTCAGAGCGAAAAATATTTTAAAGATTGAAGTTACGCACTCGCCCTTCAAAAATGGAGTAAGTGAATTATTTGTCTTTATTTATTGCTAGAATTTCTCTACAATGACATTACGAAAAACGGAAAAAAACTTGTTTCTTGTCTATTGTCTTGCTCTTTGCAATTCTTGAATTGAACGAAGATTCGTTGAGTTATGCATTTTTTTTCTGTTTCGGGTTCAGTAAAGTGAAGAGAAATGGAAAAAACAGAAAATACGTAACAATGGAAAACCTGTCGTTGGTTGTTTGATGTTTGTCAATGGGGGCACTGTTCAATCTAGACATTTGTACATAATCCTCGAGAATCGTCGGTTGTTTTCAATGGGGGCACCGTAGATATTGAACCATCACCACCCCTCATGCCCCCTCAATTTTGACCGAGCACACCCAGGGGCAACACCTGGGGGAATCGGACCTTCTACAATCTTCTTTGATTTCGTTGAACAATGGAACAAAGGAATTCACTAATTTTATCATTAAAATAAAATACATTAATTTATTTTACATTTAAATTTATTTTAATGATAAAATTAGTGAATAAAGATATTTTTCATAAAAACAAACGAACAAAAATTGCATTTAACCCATTAGTGCCTAGCGTCCTTTTAAAAGGACGCTTACATAATAAGCTCTAAATCACTGAATTTTTTATTTTTTTTCGATCCAAATAGCAGAATATCATGATAAAGTGTTGTATTTCTTATTATCCATCAGTTGGTAGCACTACATTAATGTTCTATTTCTGCTTTGAGGTTCTAAAGTCAGAGTTAGTCGTTTTTTAGGTTTTCAAAAGAGCGTCACGCAAAAAGTAAGTTTATTTTGTTGTTTTTCGATGTTACGAAAATATTTTATGCTGTTATCACAGTCAATACTCTTTTCTTAAATATGTATCTTTCAAAATTGTTAAAAAATTTTTTAACACTGTTATATTTTCTTTTGCGTAGCGTTCTATATATAGGACGCTAGGCACGAATGGGTACATGTTTTTCTGGGCTGTTCCGCTATACGAATGCGTCTTTTTTTTCTCAATTTATTATGTTTTATTACCATAGAGAAAAGGAAATGCTATTTAGTTTCAGAAAAATGAGGTTATAAATTATTTTTATAAATAAAGATTATTGAGTATTCCTTATTTATGAAAATAATTTTAAAATAAATGTTGTGTTGATTAAGGAATGATTAAAAAAATGTCTTATTTAAGAGAAATATTAGTCTCTTGATAATGTAATGAACGTATTAACAAATTAGCCTCTTAAATACAAAAATTTTAATCAAAGGATGTGTTCTGTATTTAGTGATTTTAAAAAATAAAGAAAAATTACGAAGTACATAAGTAATTGTCTCGATTTTTTAAAAATATGTATATTTTAAATGTCTATAATTTAATAAATTTTAAGAATTTTGTCTTTTAATCCAAATTATATTTGATATAAATATACTGAATTGAGCAATCGATAAGTTTTAAAGCTCTTATTTATATTTTTGCTTTTATTTTAAGTTTGACTGTGGAGAGACATTAGCTTTAATGGCAGAGTTATCTGATAATGATACATTCCATGAAGCGGATATTTATTTGGACCCACCATGTAATGAAGTTACCGATGACTGGCACTATACGGGTTAATAGAACTAAAAAATGTCCACTTGGAGATGATAAATCTGTTAAAAAGAAGAGTAGGGGAAGTTTTGATTTTCAGAACAGCAAAAATTTTAATATGGTTCGGTGGAATGACAATAGTGTCGTTACTTTGGCGTCTAACCATTATGCTATTGAACCTGTAGTCAGGCCAAACGCTGGTCGAATATTGATAAAAGATTTGTAGAGATTGACCAACCGTATATTGTGTCTCAATATAATAAATTTATGGGAGGCACCGATCAAATGGATCAAAATCTGTCACAATACCAGTGTTCCATACGGTCTAAAAAATGGCGGTGCACACTGCTTTTGTTTAGCTTAGAAGCATCAATCCAAAATGCGTGGCTACTGTACAGATTATGCCCTTCTAATGACAGTAACAGAATGGATCTCCTCCACTTTAGAAGAGAAATATGTCAGACATATTTTTCTAAGTACAGTAAGAGACCAAATAACAGTCTGGCTGCAGGGAAACCAAAAAAACTTTCAAAAAGAGTGTCTGGTAATGTCCGGTATGACGGAAAAGATCATTTAATCGTTGTGAAACCAAAACAGATAAGATGCGCCTACTGTGGCAAAAAATCCACAAGAAAATGCAATAAATGTTTAGTTGGATTGCATGATAAATGCTTTGAAATCTTTCGCACAAAATAGCTTGTATATAAATTCTGTAAAAAAAAAAATTTTCGAATAGCTTTTTTCATTATTTTGTATTTTAATAAGCCCCTTTTATATGTAAATTTAAATATAAAAGTGTGTAAAATTTATCATAAGACATAATTTATTAAATTTGTGCCTTTTAAGCTATTATTTTTGACATTTTCAGCTTTTTAAATTATTTTGATTTCTTTTAAATGATTAAAATACAATTTAAAAACCTTGTGTTTATTTTATTATGCATTTTTTTCGCAGAGTTCCATTGGTTTCATGCGTTTATTTATCTAAAAACGACATTAAAAGGAATAGTTTTAGAAAATCTAAGGGTTGAAGTGTTTGTGTAAAACCTGTACCCTCCCGTGCCTAGCGTCCTTTTTATAGGACGGTAACATTATTTTGAATAAAAATTTTAATTTTAATGCATTAATTTTTTTATTATTTTTTCAGTTCATTTTGCACCTGTACGAACATAAATAGGTAAACAAAATTAAAGAATTCGATGTTGGGCATTAATGGGTTAATATTTTTACAAGTTGAAACCCGAGATTTCAACTTTAAACACTGATGTCGTTCCTAAATTTTCATTTTCCCCTCTTCTGTCTATTTTGAATGAGGGAGAAACAATATCACCTCTGTCAACTGAACAGGTGCCGTCTTAGAGGGAGGTCTTAGAAATTGTTAAGCCGTTAGTAGTTGAACACTTCTTCATGTGTTTTATGTTTAGTGTCCTCGTCCCACTGTTGGTATGGATGCTTGTAGCCGTTCGGAATCGGCTTTAGCAATAGATTCCGGTCTAAGCAGCACGCATGTAGCAAAGATATTACCGTATCGTTCTCGATCAATCAATGAATTATTCATCTTTCTTAAAATGTGACCTCCCAAACAAAGTTTTTCCCACTTTTTTCTCCCCAAAAGTTTGATTAGACCCAGTCTCTAAACTCCAGGTTTTCAGTTGTTTTAAGCTAAAATGCCTTCTCGTCTCATTGACTGCTGTCGTTACCATAAACAAATCCGAATTTCCAATTTCATGGTCAGAATCTCTGACACTGAAAAGGTCTTTATCAGATTCTAAGGAGCTTTCCCTCTCTTCTACTTTACTTCTCTTACTTGCTTTAGTTTATGAACTAAACTAGACTAGCACTAAGCATAACATCCGGGTTATAAAGAATCTTCCTTACTTTCTATGCTATAATAATGACCCATGTTTATTAGCAATAGTAAAATTAAGAAATTAATGAAGAAATGAAGAGAGAAAATAATAATTATTTAAATTTGGTTTGAAGTGCGTACCAGTCCGCCCTTTTCCTGCTAATTACATCTGCACTTACCCCATAACGGAACTTTGGTGTGGCAAGTGAGGTCAGGGCTTAACCCTTAAAAATCAAGAAGTAGAAGATACAACTGATAATAGAATTAAACACAATATCGAAGTTGTAGACATACCACAAAAAATGTCTTGATACATCTTCAGTTAAGGTGGAAATGATCACTGATAATGGTTAAATAATCACTGATCTCTCTCTCTCTCTCTCTCTCTCACACACACACACACACACACCAACACACAAACCAACACACACACCAACCAACACACACACACACACACACACACACACACACACACACACACACACACACACACACACACACACACACACACACACACACACACACACACACACACACACACACACACACACACACACACACACACACCTTAATAGTGCAAGTTAAATAAACATTTAACCTTCCCCGGATGTTATGCTTAGTGCTGGTGCACTTCAGTGTCTACCATGTGAAAGAGCATACCTTTTAATTTACATTCTTAGGATGGAATTGCTACAAGTTAAAGATCGTGGAAGATTTACGCACTTGTCCCAACTCCCTTTATTTAAATTTATTTAGATGTTATTTATTTATATTGTAATTGTTTAATTTTCCCAACTTCTATACACATTGATATTTGAAAAATGTTTAGGGAGTATTTCAACACGAACTTTTGTTTTAAATTAATGCTCTTTACTTTACCGATAGTATTAAATAAATGTTATCAAATGTAATCAAAATACATATATAATTTGAGGTTATGTTTACCAACAGTTGGAGAGCTGATACTCTTTCAAATAGAAATAAACACTAATTAAATAAAAAAGAAATTTTCTTGATAATTTATAAAAAAAACATTTATTAATTGTTAAGTTTCATTCTCAAAAAATTGAGAAAATCTTATAAAATAAATTTCATCTAATGTGAGGAAACAGAACGGACATGAAGTACATTGTATAAAATAATTGCAAGATAAAAAGAACTTTTTATATACCATGTTTTTAAATTTTCTGTTGAGTCATATAAACTTGACAATTCTATATATTAATAAATACTTTTTAAAATTTTTTGATGAATTATATCATCAACTTGAAAAAAAATGAAGTGAATTGGAAGTTATCTTGCGTTTAACTTTCTGTTCCCGTACGAGGCATAGATGGCTGCAACAGTCTACAAAATAAAATTAACTGAAAAAAATTTCAATTCTGCTTAAAGATGGCTAAATGTATTAAAATAATGCATTGACATCGTGTTCTGAGCTATTCTAAAAGTTTCAAATGTCTAGCTAGTCGAGAAGTTAGTTAAAAATCGATTGCGAGATTTGTACTGGACAAACACATACACACACAAAGAAACAAGAAAGCGAGTTAATAAAAACATGGTAATTAGCAACATCCTTTGAATTAAAATATTTATCACTGAATATGTTTTCAGGCTAGTACTACCAAAATTTGGTCATAGTTATTGAGCTGTTAGTATTTTAAATGGAGATAAAAACCAAATAAATAAAAATTAATTTTTCTTGACAACTTAAGAAAACATTTATTAATTGCTAAGTTTGATTCTAAAAAAAATTAGAAAATCTTTTAAGATAACTGCCTACGTTCGGAGCCAATTTTTTAAAAAAAATTGTTTTTTTAAGGATTTTTTGGTCTTTTATGGTAAAATAGCATTTAAAAAAACAAAAAAAACGTGCCTGTAAATACCATACTTTTTTATAAATTGGCCAATTTGAAGTAATTTTTAATGAAATTTAGCTAAAACGCCTATCACTCTGCACAAAATTCTAATGCTACTATTTTAATTTCCTTCTCACACATGATACATATAACAGTTATCTTCAAAATGACCCTCAATCTAAGTGAAATTTTAAAATGCAAAAATAATACAGACAATTTTATGTTCCAATAGGAAAATTTTCCCCGATTCGTCAGTCCTTTCCTTATAAAAACAGCTCCAAACAAAAAACTATTTATTATACATCAATTATTGTTCGTCATTTCATTAACAATAACATCTAAAACATTACCTGTAAATTTTATTAAATTATGTGCATTATTATGTGAGCTATCATGATAACGGTAGAGATTTGTGCTAAAAAACATAATTCTGAGAAAAACGCATTTAAAGTTGTTTGCCACTTCAATTTTGTATCAGACGATGTTTTTAAAAATAGCTATAACTCTGCTTCTAATTAATGTAGAATGAAAATCAAGACGGTTTTGAAAAGAGAAAAGATTGAATTACACGATTGTTGCAAAATATAAAATTGATCAAAATAGTCAAAAAATGGCATTTTCAACGTAGGCAGTCACCTTAAAATAAATTTTATTTAATGTGAAGAAACAGAACGGACATGAAGTAGTATATTGTATCAAATTAACAACATGCTTTGAATTAAAATTTTTATCACTGAATATGTTTTTAGGCTATTACTACCAAATTTTGGTCATAGTTATTTGAATTTCAAACTAGTTACAAATCGGAGATACTAATAAAAATTATCAAAATTGAATGGACAATTATAAAAGTTGGCTGTTCGTCGTACATTTATCTATAATTTTGAAAATCCGTGTATAGCATATGTTTATGTTTCGGATGTATTACGATAGCTGCTTAAAATACAGACAGCAAATAATTCAGATCTAATCCGCAACGTATCTTTACAGTAATGATCAGTACGGTGTCATTACAGCAAAGAAATGAACTTCAGCACTGTCACGTGCTAGCAGTAAGGCTCGAATCTCTCTCCTAACCCAAAGACCAGGGATTTCTAACTTTTTTTTACATCTGCAGCACACTTGGGAATGAGACTGGAAACTCGGGGCGGCAATGTTAGAACATTAGTATTTTTAATTTCATAGATACATATCAAAGTGGAATTTATATCAGGAACATGACAATTTTAAGTATTCAAAAAATGCTTACTCTGTAGGGTTCGCGTGTTGCTCAGATGTAAATTTCTGATAGCTGCGCAGTGCAGGCCAGTCGAAGTGAGTTCGGAGCAGGTGTCTGGTCTATTTAAGTGACACACGCTGAGTTGGCAAGGGCCCAAGAAGGGAGTGGAGATTTGTACTGTAGTGCGTTACGCTATTAGTAGAGATAAGAAAGGGGCGAGAAAAGTTAGATTGAAGGTGATAGCGGTATTTAACTGTTAGAGCACGTATTAGTATTTAGCCTAGGTGGCTGCACGAGTTTGATAGTTATTTCAGAGCCCGATGGTTACGGCTATTGTTAGTCTACGTATATTCTGCCTGAAAGGGTTCGTTACGAATTTAAAGTTCAGTTTCTTAGTACCGCAAGTTGCGGTACTGTTGTGTTATTATTTGAAGCCCCAAGTCGGTCTATGTTAGTCTACCTCTACGTAGAAAATAAAGGAATTATTTATGTTTATGCCTATTACTTTATAGTGTGCCTGGACCGTTAGAGGATTCACAGGGTAAATAAGAAACAGAACCATATAACTCCACTGCCGATTTTTCATATTTATTGAAAAGATATAAGTAATAACTTACTCCTTACCTGTAACAAACAAGTATTCCACGATTTACGACTGATTGACTTACGACCTCTTGCACTTTCGACCGACATTTTTAAATTAAAATATAAATTCTCAAAAATACTATTCCTCGAATGTACAGTACTTACCTAAATATATTACATAATTATTAAAAAAATGTGATGCAATATTCTGCTATACTGCAAAAATTTATGATGCGATAATAAATATGTATCATGCAATAGTTTCGATATCCACACGCTAAATCAAATACACCTTCATTGGCTTCAGAAATGGCTTCAGCTTTTTATTATGTGAATAAACGGCTACAAAAATCAAAAACAATGGATCCACATTAATTTTTTTTCTTCTCAAAAATACTATTTCTCGGATGTACAGTACATACCTTATGTATTACATAAATATAAGAAAAAAATGTGATGCAATATTCTGCTATGCTGCAAAAATTTATGACGGAATAATAAATATGTATGATGCAATAGTTTCGATATCCACACGATAAATCAAATAAACCTTCATTGGCGTCAGAAATGGCTGCAGCCTTTCATTATATGAATAAACGGCTACAAAAATCAAAAGCAATGGATACACATAAAGAAAGATTCACAAGTGTAAATCGTCGTATTCAGGATAATATCGCTTGCTACCAGACAATATACACGCAAAGAAAGGCGCAAACTGCTCAAATTACCTTGGATAGCTTTGTTAAAAAAAACGTATCTTCTGCCGCAAATTCTGAACCAATGGATTGCACTAACATAATAAGTAGTGATGACGAAGAATAATTTATGTCTTCTAAGCACAATGTATTTTAAATTACGTACGAAAGTAAAAAATATATGTATGTATATCGGTCGTAAGTCTAGGAATATCTGTATATTCCAAAAAAATGCACCAAAAATGGAAATTTATTCCGAATATCAGGGCAAAACAATCATTCCAAATTCGCACCTTTATAACTTACCACACCCCCATTCCTCACCAATGAAATAAATGAAGGACAAATGCCGCCATCTATTGTGAAAATAGTAAAAATTCCATATTAAATGTCCATTCGAAAGGGAAACGGACATCACGGAAAAGAATCACTAATTTTTCTCTTGAAACTAAATGACGTCGGACATCTTAAATATTGCCCATTGCGTCAATGGTAAGGGGTTAATCACCAGGATAGAATATATTAATACAGTTTCAAAAATAGCCATGGGATTCAGTATAGTATTAAATTAGAGGAGTCCAAAGGAATTCACTAGGAATAGTTTTGTTTTTTAATGCGACATTTACGATTGGTGCTTAGAGATCAAATGTTTGATATCAACTTTATATTTATTTTAAGAGGTCAATACTAATATTGATTTTGTATTCCCTAAAATATATTGCGACACCCTAAAAGTGCCGTGGATAAACGATCGGGAATTATTGCCATTCGCAACGAAACTTTATGTTTCTTAATGCAAAGAGTAATATAATGATTAGATCGAAACTAGTTGCCTTCATTAAATTTTAATTTTAATTATATTTTAAAGGAGTTTCAGTTTCCTGGATTTCATTACACAGATTGAAATTACGCATAATTTTATTTTATTTATGTAACTGAATATTTTGAAGTTGCCCAAACATGAAATTTCGCAGTAAAATATTTTCTTAGTAATGTACAGTCAATTTTATGCGCATACTTATAGAAGAAAACTATCACCCATGCAAGATACATATGTAATATCTCCTGCGTTCCTCTTTTATATACAACTAACGTGTTATCTTATGAAATTTGCATGTTAAACATAGTATAGGAATCTTCGATATTTATTCTTTCTTATACTTTCTAAAACATTGTTTTTGGGCAGTTGTAATGCGTTTTTATATATTGTGAATATCACGAGTAATTGCATTCGGTAAAAACAATGCTAGTTACTAAGCCCAAAACTTTTAATAAATGTATCATATATTAATTATTTATTATAAACTATATTTTTTACGATGAAATTCTACTGCCTCCATGAATAATTATTCAAATTTTCAATAAAATTCAAGAAATCCAATTTTTGAGCAAATTGTTTCCCTTCTTGTTATTCAAGCAAAATTTAATTTGTTCAGTAAATTCCCGTTGGAGAGTCCGAACTATTTAATTACTTGTTTAATCTATTTCCGCAATTATTTCTTCCCTGATAAAGTGAGGTAAATTTCATAGTAACTCCAGACATATTTCTTTGCTTTTGTCTAGCATATTTTAAATAAAAATAGCATAAAAATTTAAAATAAAACCAAAAATTCTGAAAAATAAATTTTAATATTTATTATCAAATCTAAAATGTATGCATATATTTTATGCTCGGCAACATTCTTGAAGTTACTGCAGTCCACAAGTTAATCTGTAGCCAGTTCAGTATAATGGGAGCATTTTCTTTAATTAGTTATATAACTGTGCATAAAATTCAACAAAACTTTAGGCTAAATGATATTTAGTTTTACATTTTAACGTAGGATTAATTTCCTCCGTAACGTCCTCCGAAAAATAAAATTTCAGAGGCTACAACCGTCCGTTGTCACGAGTTATAAGTTTGGAAACGCGCCAAACCCAGTCTGTATCGCTTCGGCAAGCAATAAACAGTTAAACAGAAAATCACAATTATGACATATATATATATATATATGTATATATATACAAAAGAGGTAAGCAAACATAAGTAATCCTACGTTAATAACTCGCGGTAGTTTCGTTAGAATAGACTACCTGAATTTTAATTTTTTTGCCTAAACTGGAGACCCTTAAAGGCAAAAATGGAGGAAAAATCAGGAGGAATTAGCAAGGAAGAATAAATATAATTAAAGGATGTATTTGAAAGTAAAAGGAAAGTTTAATTCCTAAATATTTCATTTAGAAATAAAAAAAATTTAATATCATTTCAGAAATAAATATCTCAGCAACTACATTAGCAAATCCTATTTCTGAGAAATTAAATATTCATTAACCAAAATATGAATGAAAATACAAAAGGAAGTGGACTCCAAGAAAAATTTTACAAATGTTCATTATGCGTCCTGCATGTAACACGTCAAATCGTTAAAATCCATTTCCTGTCAGCCAGGTAATGGCCGAATGGCTAGGGTTCAGATCCCGTAGGTTCGAGTCCCACTGCTGTCATGGATGTTACTAGCCGTGTCGGAATCGGCTTTAAATTGTAAGTGCCGGTCTAATTAGTCCTCGTGTAGCGAAAAGTTGACCGTAAAGCTCCAAACCAAACCAAACCAATCATTTCCTGTCAAACACGTTGTAGCATGTCATAGGTAATATTTACTAAAGCGACACTGAGTTTGTTTGAATATTCTCTACATTTGAAGGAAGTGACGGTACATAAACCAGGTCTTTAACACACACCAAATAGGAAAAAAATACAAGGTATAAGGTAGTGAACATGGCGGCGATTTAAAATAAATAAATAAATAAGCATGTTATGTTGTTGTTGTTATGTCGTTGTTGTTGTCGTGTCTACGAATAGTGCAGAAGATCTGAAATAGAACCAAAAGCCTGGATACCAGCAACTGCCATATCAGGTGCCTGTGGACTGTAGAGGAGTTCTTGCGGTGACAAAACACCCCAATGGCTGGACAGTCAAACATATGGAGAGAGTTGCGTTTCTAGACTATTTATATACTTGATATAGTATCTTGTGCCGTCAGGGTGGATTTTCATATACTTAAAGGAATTAGTTCTTGGTCTAGCTATTGTAGAAGCAATTGTACGGGACAATTGGAGTCCGAAATGAGTGGTTTCTTTAGGGGCTGGTTGGATAATCTGAACCTGGCCACTAAGTTAACATCAGCTAGTGTGATGGAGGAAGAGGTCTGGGACAATTCCTGCGCTTCCTTGGCCAGCTAGTCAGTACGCTCATATCCTTCAATATGGGCACGTGCAAGGATCCATCGATTGGTACAGGACTTTCCATTAAAATGAAGTTTACAAAAAATATCACTTATGTTGTAGGTTATGGAGGTTTCCCCATTTGTTATTGCTTCCATCTATGGATTGTATGTTATGTAAAATATCGAAACAAAATTTTGACAGGTTTCCACACATGATATTATAATATTACTAAGTTCGAACAAACATTGTCAAATTTATTAAATTGTGAAATGATGTCAAATTTTCTGAAACACCCTGTGTATACGAATAGAACATATAGATGGCAATCGAAAAGAAAAAGTAAAATTATGTGCTCAAAACGAATTATCGAATAGCAAAGTATTTGTATACTTTATCAGATATCTTTTACCTACTATTTTGATATATAATATTAAAATACATTATTATATCAGTGCAGTAAAAAAGGAACATTTGAATATTATTTAGAAAAATATAGTCAGCAAATTGACGAATATCAGCATTTCTAAAAATTTTGCTATATTGTTAGTAACAATCATATTATAGAATGTGATTTTTGTTATTTTTAATACAACATATAAAATGTGTAAAAACTCCATATTTATTTACCCAATACATCACTTCTGACCACTTAATCCATTGCGTTTACAGTTATCGGAAACTCATTTCCACACAATGAAACATACATTTTGTCTCGGAATACATATTACGTTACTAAGCCATGGCAATTTTCTCATTCTGAAAAACAGACACCATTATATTCCATCGGTGAAGCTTAATGTCATCTCTAGCATACTTTCCCTTAGCCTTTTCTGAAACGTTTTTCGTAAAAAAAAATCTTACCAGGAATTCTTCGTTCTATTATAGGGAAGGCAAAACGCCTCATCCCAATAATAACTCTATAAATACTTTATTGGATTATTTGCTCATTGTGACTCTGTGACTCATATACAAAGATGTACCAATGAAACATAACAAAATAACGTGATAAATTTATCATTCGAGGAAGTAACTGTTATAGTTCATTATTTATTTACATCTGTAAAGAAACTGGCACGGAAGTTTCATCTTTGTTTTTGATCATTACTGACGAAAAATTGGCATGATTTGTGGCAATAAGTATAAAATAAATTTGATATGAAAAATTCATATAAATTATTCAAGAATTTCAACGAGCATTTTGTCTCAAATCGTACCTCATATGGAGAAATTAAAAGCATAATTTGTAATACATTTTAGCTTAAATTTTACCACTTTGTTCTAGACTTTAAGATTTTTTGAGAAAAATATAACTGGTTAATACGTTTTTTTAATTGTTTTAAGAAACTTTTAAAATGAAAATTTTTAATGTCTGAAACCGTTTTGAGAATCCTGTTAGCTTTACAAGTACAATTTCATTAGAGTAGAAATATTAAATTATTCTTAAACGATGAGTTGTGTTCAATCCTCCAAAAATTAGGTGGTAAAATATCTATATGGAGGTTAAAGACTTCGCTTCTTATTAATACCGTCTACATGAGGATTATCATTTATATGCCCGGATAAACAGGAGAATTTTAAAAAAATGACTTTTAACATAACCTTCAAATACGAATCCATGTAGATGTCCAGTGTATGAACAAATGTACTTCAGCGAAAATACATTAAAAAAGTTTGAAAATGAAACTTCAAAAGAATAAAATATTTTATGAAAACCTACTTAGTACTTCGTTTGGCCCACTGTTCACCTCAATAGTGCTGCAGTTCTCTTTTTATGAGAGGCTGGTAGGTGTCTTGAGTCATCTGAGATAAAAACCGATGGACTCAACTTTCAACATCTCTAATATCTGATGATGCCTTGGCCATCTTCTTAAAGGGACAAGTGACCATCAATCTCGATCTTCTTTAATTTTCAATATTTTACTCTATATACCACCTGAGTATGATTAATATTTTTTTCTACTACATTGAAAATACTTAGAATTCACAAATGAGTATTTTGTGGAGGAATTAGACCTGTTTATAAAAAAATTCTTCAAAAATGCTAGAATTTTTCAAAAGGCTCCATGCTTATTCATTTTCTTTTGATATCTTCCAAATTTCTGATAATTGTTAATTAAAGTGTTTGTCACAAAACTGTGCATAATTCTTTGAAATCACAAATATTTTTGAAATTTATAGATCATAAAATAAAGTAAAAACCTTAAAAAATAACAGGCAGTATAGAAAAAAAAATTATTTGGCTTTACATTCCTACAAAAAAAAATTAAATGCACATTTATATGTATACACATATGGTAAACTTATAATAAAAAATTTAATGACTTTAGTTAATATAGAATTCGCATAGAGCATTTTGTAAAACGTCAGCATTTTTTGAAAAAAATTGAAAATCAGGCATTATTCTGCAAAAAATTTCTTATTTTGAATTTTAAAGGTTTTCAGTGTAGTAAAAGATAAATTAATTATTTTTATTTTGTATATAGAGTTAAAAATGGAAAATCAAAAGAATTAGAATTTGAAGGTCCCTTGTCCCCTTAAGGGACCTTTTGATTTCACCCCACAACTCCTCAATTAGTTTGATATACGTTGATTTGGAAGGCATCTAATCAAGATAAAGTCACCTTCATGATCATCAAATTATATGTGAACAATGTGAATGACCGACATAAGGCACTGCCATGGTGCAAATATCCATCTCCATTGGGTTAAATACCATTTGACCTTCAGACATTCCTCCCCAGTAATCAAAAAGCAACAAAAATGTCAAGAGAAGATCATTTATACGATATTATTGGCTACACCAATTTAAATTATGTGGCACTACACTTAGGATCCATGATTTTGTACCGTTTTAACCATATTCGAAACCTGCAATCTTCATGATGTAGTTGAGAACGTGATTCATCGGAACACATTACTTTTTTTCACTTATCTAACTACAATCCTTAAAATCCAGTTCAAGCTCGAGATATGATTTTGGTATTTGCAGATAGCAGAGGCTGTCCAATAGGACTTCGATTTCCATTCCTGATATATCCTGCAATATGCGATAAACATCACTTTGGAGATGTACTCGTACGCGGTAAGCGGTACGTACCGCTGCTTTTCACATCAGATTCTTCCTTGAGCATTCTATAGTCTGAGAAGACCACGCGGTTTACGTTAAGACTTTTATTATCAAGTAGTCCATTTTTTAACAATTCAATGCTCTCGAATAATTCCCAAGTGATTCAATATCGCTGATACTTTAGAATCCTCCGGCAACTCCTTTTTATACCAACCCCTCCCCCCCCCCTCTCTAGCAGTAAAGTCTGACGTCATAGTTGATTTTCATAACACTGTCAGTTGGCCATAATAAACTAACCTCTCTCTCTCTCTCTATATATATATATATATATATGTATATATATATATATATATATATATATATATATATATATATATATATATATATATATATATATATATACATACATATATATATATACATATATATAATTATTATTATTATTTTGTGCTGACTACAATATGTTTGATAAAGTTCATTCAGGCATTTTGATTTCTAAAATTGTCGCTATCAACAATGTACATAAAGAAATTTTAGAACTCTTGGCACTTTTCGTTTTTCGTTTATTTTTCGTATCACACCTCGAATATTTAGTATATATTATTTGTGGCCATGAATTCGATTTCATTTGATTATCAACAAAATGTTGTTTTTAGTATGCATTCAATACTTTTGAAATTATATTTACTACAACTCCAGAATCAAGAGAGTAGGTTCTCATATGTGGTAAATGCTGTAGGCCCGTTAAGTGATATTTCCAAAAGATTTCGCGAGCAATTACATTTTTTCTGTGAGGTTTTGGTATAAACAGGAAAAATTTAATTTACTGAAAGATTTAAAATGGTTTTCTAAGGATATTTCATTTGACTCTAACCTAGAAAATACAATAGTGTAGGATACATAATTATACTTCCTCACAAAATCTTAAGAACTTTCAACTAAATAAAATATTATGCCTTGCAGCAATGTGTGCAAGATATTCAGAGGAAAAATAATGCAATCAATCAAATACAAAAGTTAAATCATTGCTATGAATCTCAATTTTAATGATATATGGAATGCAATCTACTAAAATTTTATTTGTTTGCGTAATTGTCTTATTAGTTTTTTTTCTCCGTGCATCATTTAGCGTAGGATTTCTCGATGAAAATCTTTTATCGCATTGCTCATTAAAAGTTTGATTTTTGATTTTGGCATCATTTAACTAACCCAATCAGTTTGTGCGAGAGCTCTGTACTGGTTCTTTTGAAACAAAAGTTTATTTGCATCCAATTACTCGACGAAGGTAATCAATAATGGTAGAAAACTTGTAACTTGAAACTTCTGAGCATATGAAAGATTCTTAAATATATGAATGGATCAATGAAAAATTTGAATTTCACCAAAGAAATATGGCGTTAACATGTTTTGCGATGAAATATATTTATTAATATATTTCAAAGACGTATAAAGTATTGACTTAATCAGACTTATGTTCAGAATATATTTAAAAATGCATATTTAAAAACACATGCTTTAATAAATTAATGAATCAAGGCTGACAATATCAATTTCAATCTGCTTCATATGTTATAGTTAGCCGGTACAATTTAAAAAATTTACAGAATATGGACAGTTAATTGAAAGGATTTTCGGGTACATAGTCTGAATAATCTAGGCACCAGAACATTGGTACTACATGCATCTTAAAAGCCAGTTCTGCATCACGGCCTATTAGGGCTGTTAAAAAGAATAAAAGGATTATACTTTGAATTGAAAGTGTAAAGGAATATAGAACAGATGTATGGCTTAGAATTAACAACATGAGATTCCTCAAAATGCTGGCATGTAGTAATGAGTCTGTTGGCTCCAAAATTTAGAGGCGTGGATTTGTATACCAGTTCTGGCAGCAGGTCGCTACATCGGCAGTTGACCGTTGGAGAGAAAATTGTATGAATATTAGAAATGATACAATGATTATTGGCAAACAAAATGTAAATCCATATCAATGAAAGAAGATATATAAATGCTTCTATCAGAGACCTGCATAACTAGTGTAAAAAGATGATGGTTGAAATATCGGGGTTGCAATTTCGAACATGGTTCTACGAGATAATATAGTTGTCAGAGTGCTGACTCAGAAGTCCCGAGACATGGATTTAAACAATAATCTCTGCAGATGATTGATACATGTGCTCTTGACCTTTACACAAAACATTGTAAGACTGCTAGACAGAATAAAATGATTATTTATCAGTAAAATAATCAAGGTCAGGGGGAAATAATGAATTAATGTGTGTTTGACAGCACTCTGAGTCTTTAGGGTAAAGAGGAGTTGTAGGAAATATGAAAGTTGGAATTAACAATAGATTTCTTCACATCGCCAGACAATCAAGTGGTTAGGACGCTCGTTTAGAATTAAAGAGGCTTGCATTGGATCCTACCACACCAACTTGTCATACCAAGTTATTACACCTTGTTTAATAGTTTTGCAGCGAAAAAGTCTTTACTTAGGTCGCTTTGCATTGGATGTCATTCTGTCTGTTGCCGTAAGTGGTATTTTGGTTTTATCAACTATACAGAAAGAAGCATCTCAACCTTTACACCCCAAAAATGACTGCACCAGTGTAAATTTATCATTTTTATGGTAAGGTTCAACCAGTCTTAAAATTCAGATAAAACAATTTTCGGGAATTAAAACCCCTGAAGAACGACCGATGAATATCATTGAAACCAAGTCGACATGCAATGAAAGAGGTTTTAAATGTTCATATCTGAGTGTTATATTTGCGGGTAATGCTTTAGCACAGAGTAATAAATCTGTACATGGAAATGTAATTCAAAGCAATCCTCCTGTCCCATTAAAGAGCGTTGAATGCGAGCCATTTCGCTGCTTCAGTTTTTAGCCTATACTGCAAAAGAAAAAAAATTAATTTTTCTACTAATTAAGAACCTTATTTTTCATTCTGATGGTTAACTTTCCCTGTATATTTAACCTTTTATTCTTACTATATGTATTTTAGAAAGAAAAATTCTGCGAATATGCTAAGCTATCATAAAAAAACAGGCAATTACTAGTACAATTATAGGGATTTAATACCGTCATTTATTGCAATATGAAAGCATAAACCACGGCCCATTTTCCAATAAAATTACACATAGACAAAATCTGACTGCCTGATACACTAAATATTTTAACACATTGTTGACCGGTACAGCGTAGATTCATTTTTTTACATGCAATTGTTGAAGATGCTTTAGGATAAAGGAAAGTCATATTGGAGAAATTATTGATCAACTGAACATTGCTTTGTTTGAAAACTACCTTTACGAATGACCTGAATGAATTTCAGGCTAATTCTCCCATGTTATCATATAAGCTATGAATCGCAGTCCCCTTTATAAAGAAGACTGATTTCAGAACATAAAAATACCATACTTTATTCTAAAATTTCAGTCTTTCTTGGTAATTTCCGTGTATATTTATGTAAAATTGACGGCCAATAATGTGTAAAGCATATAAACTGAAAATTGTGCTTAAAACATCACCCAATACAGATAAACTTCTTGGCAATGAAAGAGCGGACCAGTTGGCGAAAGAAGCGACTCTTCATGAGATAGATTTAATGATGTGTGTCCCGGAGTCTCACTGGAAGCGTGTCGCTAGGGAAAAAAACTGTCTTGGATTGGAATACTGAATTTCTGGCTTCGTCAAAGGCATTGTGGACAAAAAGATTTTTTCCAACTATTTTTCAGCGTTTAAAGTGTAAGCACTTTTCAACTGACTTTAACGTAACTCAAGTTTTAACTGGCCATGGAAAATTCAAGAGCTATTTGCTTCGTTTTAATTTGGTGACTAGTGGACTTTGTGCTAGCGGTGATGCTGATGAAGATGTTGACCATTTTCTTTTTCACTGAAAATTGCATGCGAGTGCCCGAGCTATATTAAAGGCGAACTTGGGACGCCTGTCCATTTGTTGGCCCCCTGTTCTTTCTGATCTCGTTAAGAGTGTTGAAAGTCTTGCTGTCTTGCGAAATTTTGTTTGTAATTTAAATGTTTAATTTTTTCTTGTTTTGTTTTTTTCACTTACTGCTGTAATCCTCATGTTATACCTTGTGGTGCATGAGGAGATTTCAAATGAAACAATAAAAAAATACAGATAAACTATGAAATGATGCTTTTAATAACGTATAGATACTTTTTTGTAATGATATCTTTGCAGAAACATACTTAAAAAAAACTTATTTAATAATATTACACCATCAGTATATTAATTAAAAAAGTATAGTTTTTCAATGAGAGGACCGTTTTTCTAGACTGAAAACATTTGCAAAATTAAAATTTAAATATTTATAAAACACTCTACTCTTCTCAAACATGTGCATCTAAATTTGAATTAGAAAAAAGAGAGCTACCCTCAGATTTTATAAGTAATATAGGGTTTTTATGAATGCGAAAGAAATTATAAATATTGAAGAAGGAATGCATTACTCTAATCCTCTTCGCGGGAAATATCGAAATTGGTAAAGAGGCTTTCTAAATCTTTACTTTAATGGAAAAGCGAATTGCAGAAAACCCAGGCAAAAATAACTTTCTAATATGGAAATTCAGATATAAAAATATCCGGAGTGAAAAGGCACAGGACATATGTAAAGTACCCGGATTAATATGTATTTTTTTGCTTAAAAAAAAGAAAAAGGAAAGAAAAATAAGTTTCATTCGGAAGTCAAATCAATTTCATTATAAATGTTGAACAAAATATAATTCTAGTAAATGGAAATCTTTATTAAAAAGCGTTTTATGTAATGTAAACTAATTTTCACGCTTTAAACAGATGAAGTAGGTATGGGGTAATAACAATTTGGTATTTATTTTATCCTAACTTAAATTTTAAAATACCGATTATTTCTTTGCAAATTTATTGAACAAGATGCAATTTCGAGTAAAGCGTAACATTTTTCATTTCAAATTATGTTTTTATTAGATCATAGTGTAACAGAATAAAAGGAAATATAACAATTTTATCTAAAATATTTGTTTTTATTAAACTGGCAATACTTATTACAATTCACTGTATTTTAAATAATTTCGATATATATTAGGATCTAACAAAAATGAACGAACTTAATTTAATAAAATGTATTAACTATTTCATAGCATTTATTTATTTTGCATATTTATTTATTTCATTCTTCCTATTAAAGATCCTACCTAATGCTTTTATTTAATGATAATGATGATAATTATAAAAGAAAAGGAAATAATTTTTCAATAAGTGCATTAGTACAGAGATTTGCACCTCGATATTTAATTGTTTTAATACACAAATTCTGCATTTAATAAAGATTTTATGACCTATACCCTTCTATTCACTATTCTTTCTTCTTCAATAGTGAATTAACAACTTATATTTCTAATTTAATTTAATGCTTTTGTAAGATTTTTCTGGTTTATTTGAAATCTCTTACAAATATTTCTTCTAATTAAATATCTCTGAATATTTACAAATAATTCTTCTAACTAAAGTTTTCTTCGACATTCTTCACCAACAATTCTTATAATAAAAGATTTATATTAGTATTGTAGAAAAAAATTCACATTTTTAAACATTTCGAGCTAGATAAGAAATTATCTAGTAAAATATGTACATGGGCTCATTATAATAGACTATAAAAATTTTTGCAGATTAATATATATTTATAAATTTCGTATATTAATATATTCCATAATTTGGAGTACAGATCAAAAATTCTTACCGAGAGTTTTCATTTTATAGTAATCACTAAACAACAACAACAAAAAATACTTCTTTCTGTAAACGCGTAAAATTACTCAATTTTATTTAAGAATAGTTTACATTTAAATAATACATTTCATAAATGTCAGACATGTTTTATTTTTAATCATTTTCTTTTCATGCTCACATTTTTTTTAATTCTAAGGATTTATGAACTTTTCAATATTAAAATATGGCGAAATTAAACAAATTTTTAATACTTCAGTATGTAAATCGAATAAAAGAAATGGAGAATATAGATCAGGATTGACTGAGATAAACCGAGTTCATTTGGCAATGTCTAGATAGGGGTCGTTCATTTATTACGTAAGTACATTTTTAGCTATTTTAGATCCCTTGTAACAAAAAATGAGCAGATGTAATAAAAAGCCACAATTTGGCCACCCCTGATATAGCCAAAGAATTCTCATCAGTTTTTAACTAATTTGAACTCAGTGATTGAATTTTTATGCTTAATTTTGGATTTCTATAACGTTTTTTTTACAGTGAAGTGGCATATTTTTACCCAAGGAAAAATCTCGCAGATTTTCAACGTACAGGGAACAATGTCAGATTCTCAATGTCTTTTCCTTGAACATCATAGTCTAACGGAAGGAACTAAAATTCCTCCTTTACAGCTTCGCCCTCTATAATACCGGTTACCCTACACTTCGGTCACGTAAAGGGAATTTTCGATAACCACTGATGTGTGGGAGAGAAAAAAAAGTTAATTCAAAACCTTTGTTCTAATGGCCTTTTTTTAAAGTTCGTAGGAAGAATTAAGGTAGAAAATTTCCCATGGGAATATTAATTATTATTTTTCTAAATTTTGTAAAAAATAGTCTATATACGCATCATTAATTCTTTTGATATTTTTAAGTTTGTTATAAAAACTTATCTTTTTTATAAATTTTCGTATAAGGTAGTATTTTAGTGGTGCATTTTCAAAACTAGTAATATCCACCACACTTCTTTGTGTTTCCGTAAGGGAAAAAAATCTATGCCTTATGAATTTTTGAAGATATAAATTTGAAACTACCTTTAAAAATTCCTACTTTTTTTAATTAGTAGGTCATTTGTTTAAAAATTCGTGTTTCTAACTTATCAAAACTCTATAAGAAAATACTCTTATACTTTTTATTTTATTAAATTCAACTTTGAAATAAAATAGAGATTACTAGTTTTGATCCTGCATGACTCATTTCATCAATAAAACAAAAATCACATAAATGTTTTCTCGCAGATACATGCGGGAATATAAAACAATGAAGACAATCATAGCTGCAAGTCAATTTCAATTTAGATAAAATTAATTCACATGTATGGGCTTGTGGCAGCCCTGTGGTACAGCGCGCTGGTTTTCGGTGCTGAGGGAGCTCAGATCGAATCATCGCGTTGCGCCACGAAAAATGCCTCCGTTCTTGTCGTCCCTTCATTGGGGGTAATGCTGTCCGCCTATATGGTGCCCCCTTAATAAAATTGGCAGTAAAACTGCGGTGTAGTATGGACGAATGTTTGATTCCAAGTGCCTCCGCATTGGTTTAAAATAAAAATTCACATGTATAGATTATGCCTGTATAATCTTGTGTCACCAGTAAGCATATTAATCAAGGAATACAAGAGTAGTCGAGTTGAAGTTTCCAGTAGATGTTAATCACTTTAAATTCTTCCAGAGCACACAATCCTGAAGAATTGCCCATTTTCATATCCTTCATTTAATATTGCTATAGATTATGCCGGTATAATCTTGTGTCACCAGTAAGCATATTAATCAATGAAACAAGAATAGTCGAGTTGAAGCTTTCAGTAGATGTTAATCACTTTAAATTCTTCCAGAGCACACAATCCTGAAGAATTGCCCATTTTAATATCCTTTATTTAATATTTCTCTAGAACAGTGATTTCCGACTTTGTTCGAGACACGGCCACTTACAAAGGTGACCAAGCGCCATGCGTATCCTCCCCTTTTTTTCCCCCCTTCATGTTTTCATTAATAAAGCCCTTTATATCTTACAAAAAAACCCTAAAATGCATTTTTTATAATTCAATTCCGACTAACTGTTAATTCAACAAAAATGAAATTTGTAAGAAACATTAACCTTCCAGCAGGCGCACTCTTTATACCAACGTGAAAGGTCACGTGTATTTCCTAGATACGTTATTGTGAAATATAAAATTTTAAGAGTTTAATTAATGAAATTATGTTGTGATTAGTTAAGAGTTAATAACTACTCTTTATTTAAACAAATGTTATTTAAATTACAAGATTATTCCTTTATTTAAAGAAACAGTAACAACGTAAATATAGATCATGAAAATAATGTAAAATGACATGAAAATAAAATAAATGAAATTGCGGATAATTCTACTGAACTATTTACATTTGTAATATAAAGGTATAAACATGATATAAAAGAAGAAACGAATTTAAATTTAGATATAATTACAAAATAAAAAGAACTTTTTATATACCATGTTTTTTAATTTTCTGTTGAATCATATAAACTTGGCAATTCTACGTATTAATAAATACTTTTTTAAAATGAATTATTCCATCAACTTGAAAGAAAATGAAGTTAATTGGAAGTTAACTTTTCGTTCCCATCCCGGCCGATAAATGGCTGCACCAGTCTACAAAGCAAAATTAACTAAAAATGAATACAATCCTGCTTAAATATGGCTAAAATTATCAAAAGAATGTATTGTCATCGTGTTCTGAGCTATTATAAAAGTTTCAAATGTCTAGCTAGTCTGGAAGTTAGTTAAAAATAGATTGCTATATTTGTACTGGACAAACATACAAACACACAAACAAACAAGAAAGCGAGTTAATAAAAACATGTAAAAATCAGAAAATGGAGGTGAAGATTTCTAGAAGATTTCATTTTAAAGGAATTTTTAGAATCTTTCTCGTGATATAAATTTTATATCCTTCGGATTATTATTTTAAATGCAAAACTTTAAAGAATGTTACAAAAACAGCTTAAAAATTTTATTAAAAAAAATCTAAAAAGAATTTTTCAAAAATCTCTCGTAGTGCGTCCCTACACTATAAGAAGAAACGCCATGCAAAATTCCAGCCCTTTATGTCCAGAGGTTTGGCCTGTGCGTTATATGTCAGTGAGTCAATCAGTCAGTCAGTCAGTTACGGAACTGTTTTATATATATAGATTATTATACGTCTGCGCTATAAGTGTATGGATGTCTTTACACTTTGGAAATGATTTTTCATCTTAAAAAAAATATACAAAACTTTTTGCAATGTAGCAATTTTTTCGCTTTTTTTGTCTATTTTTTATTATATGATCTTAAAATTTCTAATTTAGAGGATATATTCTCGAAAAAAATTCCCTGCAGCAAAATTTACCACAATTTTTTTTTTAATTCTACAAGGTAATTTAAAATTATAAAAATAACCCATAAATCATAATAACATCTTGATTTCAATCGTCTCATGCAGAAAAATGTAAATTCCAGGTATTAGGTAGATGTATGAAAAAGTTAAACGTTCTTTAAATTCTGAATTTTAGACTTTTTACAGCAAATTCTCAGTTTCTGAGAAAAAATTTAGATGCATATTTTTTTTCCGACAGAAAACACATTAGATAAAACATTAATCATTACAAAATGCGCGTAAAAAAAGGAAAAGAAAATTTTCTGTCTACGCATCAAAAAAGAAAGAAAGCCATTTTAAATACATTTTCTTTCTAAGCAATTCTGTTAGACATGCAGAATACGTCTTTTTATTTAATAATATAAAATGTCAGGAAAAAGTTTTAAAAAATATAAAAAAAATGTCCTTTAGAAAACAGTCGGATCAGATTTAGGTGTCATAATCTGAATTTTCATGAAACCTTGTTGTGGAAGATAGTGGGCAACAGCAGGTGGTCTGAACAAATCTAAACTACTTTGTAAATCCTCGATTCTAGTCAGAAGATGCATTTGAGGTTATACCGTGTACCTTTGGAAATATCTGGAAAGGAACAGAGGATCTTTTGATATCTAAACAGACTATCACAAATCCAATTCCTTTTGACGCTTTCTGTTGTTTGCAAATGTATCATTTTCAAAATTTCTATATTGTGTTTATATATATATATATATATATATATATATACTAGCGGACCCGACAGACGTTGTTCTGTTCAAACGTTGTAATTCTCGCTGAAGTACCCGGCATTGCCCCGGATTTTAAGAATGTTTGTTAACCAAAATCAATTTAAAAACTAAACACAGTATAAGTAACATAGAAAAGATTTAGCCTTTATCATTGGAGCAAAAAATCCTGAAAAGTAAAATATAAAATATATAAATTTATAATAAACCTACAAAAATCCATTAAAAAACTAAACGCAGTATAAATAACATAGAAAAAAAGCATACGAAATGTTATACATATTAATAATATGAAAACCCAATTAAAAATGTATAAATGTATAATAACTCCTCAGATTTCAGCTATATTCGGTATTTCATCATAAAAAAGCTGAAAATAAATAAAAATAAATAAAAATAATAGTTTTAAAAAAATATAAAATTAAATTTAAATTAAAATTTAAAATATAAAATAAAATAATAATTAAAAAAATAATAAAATAAAAGCTGCAATAAAAAAGCCTTAAAAAATGCTGAAATAACAGGTCTAGCAAAATTTACACGACTCTGCATTCGAACCCGGGTCGACAGCATGGTACTTGCGCGACCTTCCGAATACGCCACGATGACACGGTATTTGACTGAGTAAAGTGAAACTTATTCGTTATTCGAAAGTTGTGGGCTGGTGATTATACATGTCAGAGGAGTTTTTAGTCAGAAATAAGTTAGCAGGATAGAAGCTTAGTCTTTAGCTCTTCAATAGACACAAATATATAGGCGAGGGGGATTGCAGTAGCGATTAAAAAAGATCTCGTGTCACTTAGCGTGGTTGATTCGAATTTTCCATCGCGTCTCGAGAGTATGAATATGCCGTTGGATCTGATGTATTTTAGACTATAAAATCTGACTTGAAAGATTATTATTTTCATTTACTATTCTGGTTTAATATATGACTTGAAACTTTTTGATTTTATTTAGTTTTATCTTTTCGCTCGCTGTTTGCTAACTAAACCTAACGCGGACGGCATTATCCAGACGGCCGATTCCAGAAACTGTAACAGCTTCCATTTACCGGACGCACCCCCTTATAAATTGTTGGTTTTTTATTAATTAATTAAAAATATAAAAACATTTTCTATCGGATCAAATTGTGAATCTAAACCATTCTCGATTCAACTTAATCGCACACACAAAATTTCATAAAAATCAGTCCAGTCGTTTAGGAGGAGTTCAGTTACATACACACGGACAGAAGAAATATATATATAAGATATAGGGTGTTTTTTATTAAACTGAAACTATTAAGAGCCACTATAACGCGATCTATCAGCCGGAATTCCACCATTATTGATAAAGGGCCTAAGTACGACCAGTAGCGTACGCAGAAATTTTCAAAGGGGGGGGGGGGTTATAGTCCAATCAAATTAGGTTTTCATTTCGCATTAAAAGAAGGTGTTGATATTTTTTCAGGAATGTGTAGGGGTTGGTCCCCTGAACAACGCCTAATAAAGTCCCCTCGATTTCAGGCACTGCGGGGGGGAGGGGGTTCCAAAGGTCACTTTATTCAGTTTTCGGCGTTTATCTCGAAAACAAGGTGTCGCACAGAAAATTGTCAAACTCAAAAATTAAAGCTTATAAAATTCCCTTCCAAATGGTATATCCATGTTTGTACCCAAGTGTTACCGTTTTCGAGATATGAGCCGTTGAATATGAAAAATTTTCAAAATAAGTGGTAGAGGTTCAGGTATCTCTTCAAACTTCCTCTTCTCTTTCCCCTTTCATTTCTCAGAAAACTCGTGATAGAAAAAGTTGTATAGCGAAAGATTTCCTTCAAAAATGTATATAGTTATGCTAATTTATCTTCACCAGGTAAATAGAGTGTTTTGAAGTTTAGGGGTACTTTTCAACTTTTTGCTAGTAGAATTCTCGTCACTCAAGTTTAGTTTGCAAGGTCAGAAACTCTCTTAATCACTTTGTATGCTGTTTAATTAGATACGTATAGTATTCATAACCCATATAAATAATAAATTATGTATACCAGTACGTATAATTTATATCTCATAATATACAGAACACTTGTAGTACAAAGGAGGAAGTAAGAAAACAAACCAAAATGTATAAAAGTGTCACTTTAGCTCAGATCATTTTGGAAAATTTAGATATCACACCGTATGAAAAAGAAGAAGTAGTTCAGTTACTTCAGACGACAGTAGAAATTACTCCACAACACATTTCCACAAATACCTCCCTTGTCAGCATTCAGTGGAAATTGAGCAACGAATTGTCACGTCTCAAAGGTAATGGGCCAACAGCAGCTTTGTGGGTCCAGTACTTTGAAACGGTGATGTTGATGAAAAAATTCATTACAGCACAGCGCAACTGGGAAGATCATATGATATGCTCCCAACTGATGCTACCTTACTTCGATGCCAGCAGGCATTTTCATTATGCAAAGTGTACTCACCTATATGTACAACACATGCTGGGACTAACAACTCCCCACCTTCAACTTAAACAGGATTTTATAGACCGTGGATACTTCACTGTCAACAGAACTGGAACACCAATGGCTGGTGTGTGGTCTGACATGGCAATTGAGGTGACAATCATGTGTGACATGAAGAGTGAAGGAGAATTAACACGTGGGCGAGGCTTTAGTGATTCCGTGTTGGCGAAATGGGTTGGGGGAGCACGCACAGCTACAGCAATATGTAGTTCACTTGAGATGTTTTGTGGCGTCCATACTGCAAGAGAAGAACAACATGTTGAGTTTCGAGCATCACGCATAACCAGAGATGATCTAGACAGAAGGAATCTTGCTCAATGGTTGGCTGATCACCCGCCTTTTGTTAAACGTAATTGTTTGATGCCACTTTCAACGGGAGTAATTGGAACAAGTAACGTCAACTGCTACCCGGCCTTGGAAATTGAAACCCGCACAATCAGCACTTTTGTTGGAAGGAATTTCTCAGAAGTGAAACAATCCAAGAAGGACTCAGTCGTTCCTTTAGCTGCGATGAGCAATATGATGAAAGTTAATGATGAGGTAGTGGTGGTAGAGCCTCTGATGCTATTTCAAAGAACTCTGATCACCAGGAAGAAAGAAGGGGATGTAGAGGAGTTGCTAACGTACGAGTTAGCCCCATACCCTATGTCTCTATTCGCCGAGGGGATAATGAGAAAAATCAAAAAGTCAGCACTGTCTGATGCTTTTCCAAAATGTAATCAACTGATCAATGTGAAGAACAGTTTCACGGTAATCGATGGCGGCTTCCTGCTTCATAGAGTAAAGTGGAACACTAACACCACCTTCGCCTCCATCTGCGATCAATATGTATCTTACATAATCAACCATTACGGCAGCAGTTCAGCTGTGGTTTTTGATGGTTATGAAGACACGAACTCCACGGAAAGAGACTAACAACATCGGAGAGCATCAAGTAAAACATCAGTGGATATTGACTTCAATAAGAACATGGTGGCTACTGTTCATCAGGAAAACTTCCTTTCCAATGAAAGGAACAAAACCAAGCTCATTACTATGTTAGTTCAGGCCTTCGGTGCAAGAAATATACAGTCTATTACAGCCAAAGGAGATGCTGACTGCAGTATTGTCAGAGGTGGGTGGCAAAACACCTCTCATTCAACTGTGATAGTAGATTGGTAAGACGTACTCGTCTTACTTGTGGCACTCACCCCACGAGACACGAATGTGTTTTTCATGAAGGCCGGACGGGGCAACACAGAAGACAGGCTCTACTCTTCCCAACATCTTCAGGTCTTATCATTCAGCCGGAACATTCTCTTCATCCATAGTTTCTCAGGATGTGACACTACGTCAACGATTTATGGTAAAAGGAAAGCAGCAATAGTACAATGTATCCAGTGGTATGCCAATGAAACAACAAACATCGCCAAAGTGTTTTATGACTCCAAATCTTCACCAGGAGACATTGCTGAAGCTGAGGAACGAATGATCCTGCTCATGTCCCAGGCCCCGCCAAAGCACGCATGATCTCAATCACCATGAGCATGATCTCAATCACCACAGGTACCTTACATTTTTCTTTGCTCGAACTGACCCCATTAAGTAAATTTAATAATATATAAATATTCAATAATACGTTATACACTATCTGGCCAAAAATATCCGGACACCCCCCTAAAGAAGTGGATCTAGCAGGTGGCGTAATTTGATGCGTAACCGAAAGCTATAAATGTATTGGTAGTGGTTTATCAGGTCATATTTATGAGTTTGTGAGACGATGAGTAAGTCAAAGGAGCTTAGTGACTTTGATCGTAGCATTATAGTGGGATGCCACCTTTGTGGAAAATCAGTTCGTGAAAATTCAGACATTCTACAGAAG
This sequence comes from Dolomedes plantarius, assembly GCA_907164885.2. NCBI lineage: Eukaryota > Metazoa > Arthropoda > Arachnida > Araneae > Dolomedidae > Dolomedes > Dolomedes plantarius. The sequence continues at coordinate 113,747,858 of OU015500.1, forward strand.
CTAAAATGATAGTGAAGACTTTGACTTGTTTGAAACATTTTCCGAAGTATCAGATGGACGGCTTTTAATATATAGGAAAGCAGTTGATGAAATAAATTGTATATAATATATTTAATGTAAGTAACTGTTGTTTTAACCTACTTTTAATAACCGTTTTTTGATTATATGAACAACTTTTATACATTTTGGATTGTTTTCTTACTTTCTCATTTGTACTACAAGTGTTCTTCTGTATATTATGAGATATACATTATACGTACTGGTATACATAATTTATTATTTATATGGGTTATGAATACTATACGTATCTAATTAAAGAGCATACAAAGTGATTAAAAGAGTTTCTGACCTTGGAAACGAAACTTGAGTGACGAGCATTTAACTAGCAAAATGTTGAAAAGTACCCCTAAAGTTTAAAACGCTCTAACTATTTACCTGGTGAAGATAAATTAGCATAACTATACACATTTTTGAAGGAAATCTTTCGCTATACAACTTTCTCTATCACGAGTTTTCTGAGAAATGGAATGGGAAAGAGTTAGAGGAAGTTTGACGAGATACCTGAACCGCTACCACTTTTTTTGAAATTTTTTCATATTCAACGGCTCATATCTCGAAAACGGTAACACTTGGGTACAAACATGGATATACCATTTGGAAGGGAATTTTATAAGCTTTAATTTTTGGGCTTGGCAATTTTCCGTGCAATGCACCGTTTTCGAGATAAACGCCGAAAACTGAAAAAGTGACCTTTGGACCCCAACCCCACCCCCTACCCCGCTGCGCCTGAAATCGAGGGGACTTTATTAGGCGTTTCTCAGGGAACCAACCGACACACATTCCTGAAAAAATCTCAACCCCTTCATTTAATGCATGATTCGCCGCCATTTTGAGCTAATTGTACTGGACTATGACTATGAAAGAGTAGTTTTGAGCAATCAGTGCAAAGCGTAAACCTAATTTAATAATATATGTAATCAGAACCAATGGGGGGGTTATAACCCCCATCAACCCCCCCCTTGCGTACGCCACTGAGTACGACATGGAAAAGAGTTTCCGTGAAAAAAAACCGCAAAATTCACCGATAGGGGAAGATATGGCGCTGATATTGTTGGTGCACCTGATACTTTGCATAAAAGATCAAAATGCAAATTCATGTCTACGTAGTTGATATCAGCGCCAGTATTTTGGGCTATAAAGATGAGGGGAAAACTCCAAAACGCATTACGAGTATCAGCTTTGTTCATGATGCGTCTTATATTACCTCAACGCGAGTTACTGGTGTCAGACAGTACCAACATTTGCTGTTGGTTGCGCACAGTTTCGACTGACATTGTCGAAGGCGTACAGGACCTCTGCTGTTGCTGGTAACAGCAGAGGCCGGGAAGTAGCACACCAACTGGGTATGAATCATTCGAAGGTTTGGAAAAGCTTGCGGAAAGTTTTCAAGTTATTCCACATAAGATAAACCCTTGAAAAAATTAAAACACGGCTATCATGATGAACGATTGACATTTGATCTGCTATTTCTTACGAGGATTGAAGTCTACGGCACTTGGCCGTGGATAATTCTGTGGGTAGATAAGGCCCTTTATTACATAAATGGAAATGTTAATACCCAAAATTGTCACATTTGGGTATTTCAGCATCCCCATGCAGTTAAAAAAATTCCATGGCATTCTCCAAATCATACTGTTTGGTGTGGCTTCACAGCAGACTTCATTATCGGATCATTCTTTTTCCGAGAACATTACTCGAACAGGAATACAGACCCGTATTGTTACTATGCAAAGGTATCACATGCTGACTAGTTTTGTCATTCCAAAAGCATTCCAAAGTCATTCAGCAAAGGCAATATCTTGATCAGACAATCTTCATGCAGGATGGAGCATAACCACACGTTGTACTATCAGTGTGGAGACTGTTGCGCCTTCACTTTAAAGATGAAAGAATCATCAACCACTTTTTTCACTTGCATGGCGACCTATTTGCCCGGACCTAACACCATGTGACTTCTTTCTGTGGTGTTATTTAAAGTCCATGGTGTATCTTGGTGGTGTGTCGAATTTGCGGACCGAAAGGACAACATATCCCGAATGTTCATGAACATTCCTGGTGACATGGCACGCTCGGCCGTTGAGAACGTAGTATTCAGGATGCAATGTTTCGTCCACTAGGACGATAGTCACATTGAA
>OU015500.1:113750152-113757652 GCA_907164885.2 Dolomedes plantarius
ACTTTTATATCCCCGTATTAAATCAATTTTACTTATTGGTATCTTTGATAAAAATTCGAAGCATATATTATTAAAATATAGACTATCCCACCGAGAATAATGTTTGGTATTAATTTTGATCGAAATAAAATCTAAGACCTTATACTTTCACTTTAATAGCATACAAACAATTTTATAATATTTTCTATTTCATTTTACTGTTTCTTAAAACCACTCCAGAAGAACAAAATTTCGAAATATGCAGCACACACATATTCTACTAAACAAAGAATATTCTGATACACTAATCCGAAATAAATTGATGTCCTACAGATACAGTTTCTAAAAGCACTTTGCAAGATTGGGGAGGGATGGCTAATCTCGGGCAGGGATGATTTATTGATTGAAAACTATATAAAACCACTTGTTCCTCGCGATGCTTGGAATGCATTGATTGACGATAAAATATAGCATAAATGAAAATTCCGTGTTCCATGCCAAAATAATCATATATATATATATATATATATATATATATATATATATATATATATATATATATATATATATATATATATAATAACCGTTATCTCTGTATAACACTTCCGGTCTGTACTCATCTTTCATTTGAAGCCCTCAGTAAACAAACAGCCGGTTAGGCTTAATTTCAATTTCAGATGTGGATTAGAATTTTTTCTTACCTAAAAACTAATATCTTCTCCATGAAATCACGTTTGTTCAGCCTATTTTTCTATAAAACATTCAAAACTAAAAAAAATATATTGGATGCTTTTAGCTGTATATTTAACAGTTTTTAAAAATCTGTTTACTTTTGCGATGAATTCTGAAAGTAAACAAACTTGAATGTGAATGAATCAAGTAGCTCAAGTATTCATATCGCGTAGTGAGCTGTAAAAAACTGGATGGCAGTCTACTACTTCAATCGCATGAAAAACTAAATAAATAAAAAATAATGAAAGGGTTTGCTTTTACAAGGTATGGATTAAATGCAATATTGTTATATAATTTGGGATATTTTCTAACTTTCATATACTTTTTCCATTATGATGTCATTAATATTATTATGACGTCAAAATGACGGGTTGGATGGCAGTCTACTACTTCAATCCCCATGAAAAACTAAATAAATAAAAAATAATGAAAGGGTTTGCTTTTACAAGGTATGGATTAAATGCAATATTGTTAGATAATTCGGGATATTTTTAAACTTTCATATACTTTTTCCATTATGACGTCATTATTAGTATTATGACGTCAAAATGACGGGTTACCTTCTAGTATATATATATATATATATATAAACAAATAAACAAACAAGTCAGAGAGATAATAGTAAATGACCCAAAATATTTTAATTTGAATTTATTTCAGTGAATTCTAATAACTCAAACCTGGCAACTTTAGAAAGGAACATATACAAATAAAATCAAACATAATAAATATTTTTGTTCATTTTTTTGGGATGGATGGAGAATCTGGATAAATAGAAAACTTCTAAATTGCTCATAAATAAATAGTGATGGAAATTAATGATAATGTAGCAAATTCGAAATATAATTATCTGAAAACTTAATAAAGTTAATAAAATACCTGATTATGAGGTTAATTATACTTTCGGTATGAATATTTTTTCACCAAAGTTTTAATGACTAAACATGCTTATCCGTTTTACATTTAAAATGGATTTTCTTCTTAGAAAAACCTGATTCATTATTTCAGAAATTAATTTATGAACTCATAAATTCAGAGATTAATTTTAAAATATTTTACTTAGATATAGACGCATGAGGTTACGGTGATTATTTAAATGGTGATATGATATACTGTATTTAAAGTGAAAATACTAGAATTACTATCTAAATGCTGTAATTAAGAGGAATTCAATTTTTAAGCTTAGTTATCAATTGAAATATTTCCAACAAATTTGGAGGATTTTTTAGCAATCATTAATTGAGAATTTTTATTGCAATATTGGTGACGAAAAATCATTTAAAAGAAGACTCTCTCATGTATTTTGTATACCACACCAGTGGGACACAATTCAAGTTATGGACTTGAAAAAATGTATGTTATAACTAGCTGAAAACCCGCACTTCGCTACGGAGTAAATTCCTATTAAATACAACGGTCAATGTATGCAATGTATGCAATCATTCAATCAATCAATCAATCAATCAATCAATCCATCCATCCATCCATCCATTCATTTATTTATTTATTTATAAAAAATCGTAAGGGATATTAATTTTTTTTATAAAATCTAATCGTCTGCTGCATTAGAAAGGAAAATAATATTTTTTGTCTATTTAGTTATTATGCACGTGACGATAAATTTATTTAAAGTACCAGAAAAAGAAATCACGTGGTCAGCATTTAATAAATTAAATTCTAAAAATTAATCTTTAAAAATCAGAAAATCGAGGTAAAGGTTCGAAAAGGATTTCATTTTAAAGGAATTTTTATGGCCTTTCTCGTGATATAAATATTATAAACCTCAAATTATTATTTTAAATGCAAACTTAAAAAAAAGTTACAAAAACTGTTTAAATATTTAATTTAAAAAAAAATCTAACAAGAATTTTTCAAAAATCTTTCTTAGTGCACCCCTACACCATAAGAAGAATCGCCATGCAAAATTTCAGCCCTTTAGGTCCAGCGGTTTGATCTGGGCGTTGTATGTCAGTGAGTCGGTTACGGAACTCTTATATATATAGATGACAACCTACATCGGGCAATGGGATATGATGAAACTTTATGCAACAATAAATAATTGGAAAATGAATAGAAATAAATTGGAATAAATAATTAAAATTTTAACTGACAAACTAAATGGCTGACCCATGGAAAAGTCATTTATTTTAACAGTCTTTACACGTCACGACGGCAACATGAATGATAATAGAGTTACTCTATACGCAGGGGTGCCAGCGAGAAAGTTGCAATACGTATAAACCCAGACAGCATCTCAGAAAAACAAAGACTGTAAATAAAAAACGCAGCTTTTTTTTAAAATCGCATTTTTTATTATTAAAATTATAAAAAGTACATGATAGATTCTTTACGTCCATACAGTTTTAGTCCTTCGTGATGCAGTTGTATTTGGAGACCAGAATGATAACACTTTAATTTATAAGTAATTTAATGTAGTCTTCAAACTGTAAATGTAATCCTTCGCTCATTCCTCATCATTTCGCCATTCTCCTCGACCTCTCAGCCTTGCGACTTACGTCCTTTGAGGAACGCGTTGTTCCAGGTTCTGTACTTTACGTTTAAAAATCCCCGTAGCATACATTTCACTCTGGAGTGTCATATAACCAAGTGTGTTATATAACCAACTACAATAGTAATTTTCTGCTATCTATTTGTTCCCCATTTAGGTAAGTTACTGTCGTGACATATATATATATATATATATATATATATATATATATATATATATATATATATATATATATATATATATATATGACTAGCTGAGTGACAACCTGATGTGTTGCTTTTTCTATTTAAAATGAAATGGTTTTATTTCTTAAAGATCAAAAACTGTTTAATGACTTTTAAAAATATATTAGAATTTTTAAAAAACGAAATAATTATTTGAAATTCTCTTTTTCAAATTTTGGTTTCTGGCTTTTGAAATAATTCTTTCAAATTTCCTTTCTCAAATTTTGTTTTTTAAACAAAAAAGAAGTTCATTGAATTAGAATCAATTCTAAAGATTTTAACTTCTCATTTCCTAAAACAAAAATTATTTCTGGTACTTTAAAATTATTTCTGGATTTCAATTATTAAATAAATGACTCGTTCTCAACTAATTATTTTCCTTTTGGCAACATGGCCGAATGTAAATATTACATGTCATGGGAGAAAAAAGTGCTTAAAAAAATAAAAAGACAGTTTTGATGAATTCAAAATTGGTGGCGGAAGGATCCTCATCACTTCCTCCTTATTTAGAAACGAATTTCACGACTTTGCTGGAATTATTAGTGAGTAAAATAATAAGTCGAAAAATTACGAACTCGGCATCCAAGTTACATTAAGATACTATGGCGATCAGCGCGGGAAATTTCGAAAGTGAGTTTTGTAAGTACGTATTTTTAGAATGATAACATTTTCTTTATTAAATGTATTTGGTATATTTTGGATGCTGAACATCTAAAAAACACCAATAAATCGTAAAATTGACATTAATAGGGGCAGAAAACCGAAATATTTGGTCCATCAAAATTGTCTATTTCATGAAATTTGGAAAACTGTTTTGGGGAAAAAGCTTTGTTTGCAGTGAAAAAAATTTTAACTTTTTGAAAATGTGCATATCCTTAAAGATGAAAGTTGTAGAAGAGTTGTAGAAGAAAAAATTCTGTCGACTGGTGAGCAGAAGAGTTTAATTTTGCAAGCATGAAATAGTGGAAATTTGCGAAACGTAAAGGAGCTGGCCCACCCGGAATGACTGTTGTTTCTATTGCCCGCTTCTTTTGAGTTCGGCGGTTTTAATTTAATAATTTGAAAAGTTTAAAGTTTTGAAAGTTGAGGATAGCATCAGTGCACGCGTCTCGGCCGTCCGCGTATATCGGTACCAGTCGCGATATCCTGCTATGCTCGGTTCGCGAGATTAGCCCGTCCCCGTGTCTGCTGACTAGCAAACTAACATTTGTTTACCTTCAGCTGTTAATAGTAAGATAATACACACCCCATTTTCTAAAGTTACTTGAAGTAAAGTTAAAGTTATTTAATCGAATTGTAATATTGATCCCATTTCATCATTCTCCTCCAAATTAAATTACTGAATATCTTTCTTTCTTTTTTTTTCTAATGCGCGCTTCTTATCGTGTGGAACATGCTCTTTCTATTGCGTCATTCACCAGTTTAATGTATCACTGACCATATGGGTTTATAGGATTTTTCTTTTTCAAAAATATCTCAAAATCTTTGTTTTTTACTTGTAAGATAATAGAAAAGTGAAAAATTAATATTTATTCATCATTGTAAGCAAAATTATTTGTAACAATGCAATTATTGCTTTCTTTATTTAATGCGAGCTTCTTATCGTGTGGAACTTGCTCCTTCTATTGCGTCATTCACCGGTTCGGTATTGGAGAACGACAGCTTTGATAATACCTACGTATTTATTCTGACACCATGCTATCGTTTACAGTTTCAGCTTTAAGAAGACGTGTGTGTTTTGTTGTGACTCTATTAACTTTTAAAATAACTCTATCTACGCACTCAGGAGAGGGAGATTAAATAGTCAAATGGATCATGAAGTGGGATAAGATTCTATATTTGGGATTATTGAATCTATCTATGATAGTAAGTGACAAATATAAAAAATTCGGGATGGTTTCGGAAGATATATATATATATATATATATATATATATATATATATATATATATATATATATATATATATATATATCTCGAGTCAATCGAAATGATCTCCACTTGTATCATTTTTCGTTAATTAATTTACATAACTACATAATTAAATTACATAATTACATTTATACAAATAATTTTGCTTACAATGAAAATCTTACAATTTTTCGTTTTTTATTATCTTACAAGAAAAAAAAATGAGATATTTTCGAAAAAAAATTCTATAAACCCATATAGTCACGGATAAACCCAAATCTGCTCGCAACTTGATTCGGAACTTAACCTAAGAAGAAATACTCTTATTCATTCCATATTGTTGATCTTATACATCAAAGTAAAATTCTCTAATCATTTGACTTATATTTACTAATGGTATTACCCTATACTATATCCTTCCAGGATAATTCTCGTGCTGTGTGAGTTATCGCTATCCTTTACTTGAGCTTATTAAAATTAAAGACAAACTTCTAATATTTTAACAATGTAAATTAAATGCTATCAAGTACTTTATTTAAAATGTTTCTCCATGAGAATTTGGGAAAATAAATAAGTTATTTGTGGTGGTAATGCAGTTGTGTGACTTAAGTCTCATATTCAGAGACGAAAAATATTTCTTCACAGATTAGTTTTACAAAAAATTAGGTTATCTGTAGAAAAAACGGAAGAAATAAATGTCCTCCGAATTCCATATTTATAGCCCTCGGAAAACTGATTTAAATAAGGACGTTACAGTTCGTTAGTTTCATTCGTATTACGTGAGAATTTGTTCATTCATTAAAATATTTTTTAAAATAATAGTCAAATCATTGAAAGTTTGGATTGTGAAATCCCTGTAACTATGTTTTAAGAATATTTGTTGCATTCTCTAACGAAGCGGAGGAACATCTGATATTATACAGGGTTCCCATAAAAGAACTCCGGGATTTTGAAGTTCAATATCTTAATGAAATCCAAATTTTAGGATAAAGTTTTATACATGTTATGGAAGGAAATATTGTCAAGTTTTTTTTCTTTTTTAACAATTTAGTACAGTTCAATATGTGCCCGTTTCTAACACGGAATACATCCAAACGGTAATGAAATTCTTGCCACGTCCTGGCCAGCATGTCTGGGGTTATGGTTGCCAGAGAAGCAATGATCCTTTGCCTTACATGGTTTACATCTTGAATTTTCTCCGCATAAACCAGGTTCTTCACATGACCTTATAGGAAGAAGACTAAGGAAGTCAGGTCCGGACTTCTTGAAGGCCAAGGTGTAGGATCTACCCTTCCAATCCACCTGTTGCCGAATTGTTTATTGAGTGCTTCCCGTACACGCAAGCTGAAGTGGGGTGGAGCTCCATCTTGCTAAAAGTGGACAGGCCCCTTCTGCGCTTCAAAATCAACTAAGTGCCCGAAAACGTACAGCTCTAACATATCACAATAGACATTACCATCGATGGTCTTTTCGGCAAAAATAAAGGGACCAATGACACGGTCATGCATAAGGCCGCACAAAACATTGACCTTGGGTGAGTCACGTTTATGCTCAATGAACTCATGAGGCGACTGTGATCCTCAAATTCGATAACTGTTCCGGTTAACTGTACCACTGACATGAAAAGTAGCCTCATCGGTAAAAATAACATTCTTCAGAAAATCATAATTTTCATCAATCTTGTTCAGGATCAATGTTGCAAACTGGGATCTCTTAATCTTACCTGTTGGTTAAATGCCAATAAAAAGTTATACCTTATATAGAGTTAGAAGAAGCCTTTTGTGCACAACCTAATGAACAGTCAATCTCGGTATCCCCAATAAAAGTCTGCATCGTGTCAAGGATTTTTTAGGGCTTCGTAGGCAACCTTTGATGAAATAAACTAAAAGCGGCGTGGGTGAAACTTGATGAGCTACTGATTTCAAAGTAATTAACTAACCTGAGCAATGGAATACCGTTCACTCGCTATGATTTTTTATAACCCCAGAGTTATTTTATGGTAACCCTGTATTGTATATATAGGTAAATTACCATGATCAATATGTCTGTTAACAATAGACAATAACTGTAATCGTACTCATACGGCATACACTAATAATCTCAATTAGTTCATAAGTTGTCAATTAGTTCAATTAGTTCATAACAC
>OU015500.1:113760152-113842652 GCA_907164885.2 Dolomedes plantarius
CAGAGAAAGATTCGGAGAGCGAGGCGGCCAGGGAAGCAATTCAATCTGGCGATTGACGAAGAACCGTTGGACAATGCGTGCCACGTGTGGTCGCGCATTATCCTGTTGAAATACGGCTGTGGGCAAGCCCTGAAGGTAAGGAAGGACAACTGGCTTCAACACCTCGGAGATGTAGCGCTGGCTGTTTAAAGTACCGGCAATACGTACTAGAGGTGTGCGAGAGTGATATCCAATACCGCCCCATACCATAATACCCGGTGCAGGACCAGTGTGGCGGTGCATAACGCAGCTGTTCAGCATCCTCTCTTCACGGTATCTCCAGACTCGTATGCGACCATCGTGGTGTTGCAGACAGAAGCGTGACTCGTCAGTAAAGACAATTTCATTCCATTCTGCCGTCCACATCCTTCTGTCATCGCACCATTGGCGGCGGAGATGTCTGTGTTTCTGCGTCAAGGGTAGACAAAGCAATGGACGTCTTGCGGACAGACCACTCTGCTGTAAACGGCGTCGAATGGTACGCGTAGACACTGGATGATGCGTTACTGACTGCATGTGCTGTGCTATGGTTCGTGATGTGACTGAGCGATCCGTCACTGCCATGCGCACAATTTGCCTGTCATCACGTGAAGTGGTGCGCTGAGGTGGATGCGATCGAACACGCCGGTCCGTCGTACCCTCCTGCCTCCAACGGTCACATATCCGCATTACAGTTGTTTGGTTTCGTCCAACACGACTACCGATTTCCCTGAAAGATAATCCACAATCTCGGTAGGCCACTATCCTTCCTCTGTCGAACTCGGATACTTGATCAAAGGTGATCGCTGTTTTCGACGAGGCATAATAGATCGGTTTTTTTAAAAAAACCACAAGAAAAACACAATTGCCGAACTTGAAATCGTCGAAATCTGCAAGCCTTAAATATCGCTTTGAAGTGGCGCCACAGGCGCGCGTGATGTGCATCTGCGCTGAAATTCTAATCATTTGCATATCTCACCTCCGCTAATGCATTTTGTAAATTTCATGTTATTGGCATGTTTCCTTCAAGGTGTTGCATTTACAGTGTCCAGCAGTGTGTATATATATATATATATATATAAAGACAGAGGTGTAATATTGCGGAGATGATTTTTATAATATTTTGTCGTATAATACTGTCGCTTTCTTCACTCTAACATATATTTTTTAGATAACTTCTCTTTTCATCTTACTACAAGCTATATCTAATTTTGAATATTAAACTAAAATTTTTTGGTGCAATCTCCAGAGTAGTTAAGAATAGTTTCCTGAAAAATAACGGAAAATCTCCTAAAGTACAGTGTTTAAACCAGTATAAAAACAGCATGATGATAATTTCAGACATTTTTCTATATGTAATTAAACCCCGTTCAAGGACATTTTAATGCTACATATTTTGCCGTCCTTTTAAACTGTGTTCATTTATGAAAATTAAATTTTATCATACTGCCAAAGAACTAAAGGTTATAATGAATAAAAACATCTTTACATTCTGGACGTAAGAGATTTATTATGTAGACTGCTTACGTAATAAAGAACATTAAATTTAATTCTGAACATGTTTCAGTGTCCTTTTAATATCGTTCAAATCTCATTTTCTGTGTAAAACATGTAATTACACATTTAAAAACCACCTTCTATGTGACAGTTTTATTTATTAGGCAACTCTTTTATCTAACGCATGATATCGCGTATCTGAAAAATTTTTATAATTATATTTTCCTGCGTGAGTCTCCATATCTCTCCCACCCCTTCCCTCATCTTATCTGTCTTTGAAAAGAGGGGTGTTTTGGAAGTTAAATAACATCTTTTCTTGACTTTAAGCGAGTTTTCACATTCTGAACTTTTAAGAAAATTTATTTTCCGCTCAAAGTTCAAAAGTATAAAACATTTATGTAGGGGAGACGTTTAATGATGCGTGAAAATTAATCGACACCTTTGTCTTAAGGTCGTCTGCCCCATTAATTTCTGCGAACTTTACTTTTCCGAGTCCCGGACACGCGTAAAAATAATTTTCCGGAGGTGATATATTGTGTGTGCTGTGAGTTCGTGTTACAGTGGTATTGCATTTTCTGGAGCAAAATGAGATAGGCCTTTCAATATGCAGATGGAAGGATTGCGCTTCAAGAAATAAGATACGGGGCTGAATACGTAAATTTTATTATATATATATATATATATATATATATATATATATATATATATATATATATATATATATATAACCCCGTTATAACGAACTTCAAGGGATCAAAGGTTTTGTTCGCTGTATCCGTTGGTTCACTATATCCAAACTGTTAAGAAAAATGCTAGAGTTCACACAAAATGTATAACTCATTAGTTCCGAGGTGTATTCAATAATTATGTATTAAAATGTGAGAAAAATCTATTAAAAATGATCATTAATGAATTAAATCGATTAAAATCGATGACATTTAGCTGACACAATACTAATTAAATTACGTACAGTAGAAAATGGGCGGGACCAATATTTTCGTTCGTTATGTCTGTGATTTCGTTATATACCGGGTTCGCTATAACAGGGTTCGACTGTATATATATACACACACACACAGAGAGAGAGAGAGAGAGAGAGAGAGAGAGAGAGAGGGAGGGAGAGCGGCAGGAAGACAGAGAGACAGAGAGAGATAGACAGAGAGATAGACAGACAGAGAGATAGTCAAAATTCAGTTCTTGTCTCATTTAGACACGAAATATAGCTTTGGTACTCGACATTTGCTCTTCATACATGTTGAAATGTTTTCTAAATGGGTTGAATCATAAATTTTCGTTCAAAAGTATCCCCCTGACAAATACCTAGCAGGCCGAAATATGGACTTTCTAACAGGTCAAACAATGCATCACTTTAGAGAGATTTTGAAACATAGGTAGAAACACGTTTCTCTTGATAGGTTTATAGTGAAACTCCCCAAATCTGTGTCTATAACAGGGATCGGGGGTGTTATGAGACAGAAAAGAATCAGAATACCTTTTCAATAGCCTAATATTTTATTGGTAGTAGTCTCCCTTTCTATGCAATAACCCCTCTCCTCCTCTGTTGCGCCACTATTCCATTATTTCATCAACTTCCTTAATACAGGTTAAGTGACGATAAATTTGACTGTATTTTATCTAATTGCCGCTTTACATTAGGTCTTACATGTTTAAAGATTTTGTATACAACAATAACACCGTCAATTTATAAATTGCCCACTAAAATGAAAAATTTATGGTTTTCAGGAACGAATGAATTCCATTTTCATTTTCCCTTATGGGAAAAATGACTTCTGTGCTCATCGTTTTCAGTACACATCGTGTTATAGGAACCAATTTACAACGAGTATCAAGATACAACTTTATATGAAGGCCTTATTTGAATAGTGGGTCAACTCCATTTTTGTTCATTTTGAGATACAAAGCCTTGAAATGTAATGAGTGTTGAGACATTGACTTCTGAAGTCTGATTTGCAATGTCCTCTGTTGGCAGCATAAATAAGTTGGAGGTGTACCAGTTTTGATATAAGATAGAAATGACTTGTATGAACATGAAAGTGAGGCTAACCCCATTTCTTTTAAAGTGGATTTGGCCCACTATTCAAATAAGGTCTTCATATATATATATATATATATATATATATATATATATATATATAGAAATATATATATATATATATATATATATATATATATATATATATATATATAGAGAGAGAGAGAGAGAGAGAGAGAGAGAGAGAGAGAGAGTTAGTTATACACCATAAATACGACAAAGATAGAAAGATTATTAATCTAAACAACTGTTGAATATACCAAAAAACCATATATCAAACTGTTGAATATACCAGGTTGTGTGAACGGGCGAATATCCCCAAGTCAAGTGCCTGCAGAGTTGGACGATATAAACAAGTAACATATATGTGTTTAATCACTGCTGCTGTTAGATTGAAAGAGAGGCAAGTGCGCTAAGTTTAAAGTGTTCCACTGACCGACAAAAATGTCATTTATTAACACTCGGTCAAACATATACAAACTACAACACAGATAGACAGAGACTGTCTGAAAAAGAACATCTCAAGCATTTATAAACGTATACAAGATCCCGGAAAGAGCCAATAGCATCTTTTAATAAGACATCGAATAGAAATCGTTGATATGAATACAATTCAGAGAGAAAGGAAAGAACTGTGAACGTCTGACATTACATTCCTCTCAGTTGCTATAGGAGATTTAAATTTAGAGAAAATATAGTATTCTGGTTGTCAGTAGGTTATTTTAAGGTTTCTTTCCTGAATATTGTCAACAGTATTGAAAGTTTATATGAAAAAAGTAATTGAATGTTTATTTTTATTTTTGTTTCATTATCCCCGGGATCATATAAATTCGGGAAAATGGGAAGGACGAATTGTTTTTACACCAACTAAAATATCAACAATGCGTTCCGAAAATAATGTTCAAAAATGTTTTACAATAAGTACAAAATTGCTATGAAATCGTATTTAATATTTATTATTAGAAGCATTATATAAGCTTGGGCATTAATAATGTATTCTATTAAAGATATTTTTAAAAGTATTCATTAGCAGTTAGTGTATACATTGAAATTTTCATCTACATTAATTTTGTAAAGACTAATATAAGAAAAAAAAATCTAAAGGATCTCAGTTTTAGGATATGAATACACACAATGGTATTATTTTTATAATTACCTACCTTTCTTTCCTAATATATGTCACCAAGCCATTGATATATAACTCACACTAAGTGCTAATATAAATTTGCGAATGAATATATATATATATATACAGTCGAACCTCCATATATCGAACTTCCCTATATCGAAATTTTCTATATATCGAACTCTTAGCAAATCTCCATGTTCATTACATAGAAAAACTGTTTCTATATATCGAAAAAAATCTCTATATATCGAAATAATTTTCACGACATATTGGGAGATTTTATTCCACTTTAGAATAAAATCTCCCAAGAAGAAAAATCCCTTAGAATAAAAGTTTGAAACAATACTTCGTGGGCTTCAATTCGTGGAAAACGTCCCTGATGAAGTTTTTAATGGACTGAATAAATGCGAGCATTTCTTTGATGAACTTTCCGCAAAACTGGCTGTTCAGCAAGGTATTCGTAGTTTTTTTTAAAGGTATATAGTACTCAATAAATCTTTAACATTAATTCATTTTTTAGTTATTAGATTTCATTTAATGTGATTCGTATATAAATTGGAAATGGAGTTTCGTATACGAAAATTATCTTTAATTTTAATGTTTTAGGAGAATTATGATAAAACTAAGATCAATTCTATATATCGAAATTTCTATATATCGAATTTTTTTCCGGAATTTTGCTACTTCGATATATGGAGGTTCGACTGTATATATATAACGATTGAGATGAAACAATAAACAAATAGTAACAATACTCCTACAAAATAGGATTTCTATACCGAAATCTATTAATAGTTAAAATATGTTCAACAAATGAAGGAAAAAGTTTTTATGACTGTCCATAAATGAAGAAAATTATTTATTTTTAACGTAGGATTACGTTCTTCCTTAACGCTCTTCCGGAAAATAAAATTTCAAATCCTAAGACCGTCCGTCGTAGCGAATTATAATTTTGGCAGCGCGCCAAACCCAGTCTGTATGGCTTGGGCAAACAGTAAACAGTTAAAGAGAAAAATACCAAAATGCCTCAAAATTTATACATATACATATATATATATATATATATATATATATATATACACACACACACACACACACACACACACACACACACACACACACACACATATATATATATATATATATATATGTATATATATATATTATATACGTACATATATACATAACACATACATATATACATGCAAAAAGGTAAACAACTATAAGTAATCCTACGTTAATAACCCGCGGTAGTTTCGTTAGAAGAGACTACCTGATTTTTTTCCCTTTATACATATCGGATGCCAACTGGAAATAAATATTCCAGATTAGAAACCCAGTTAAGAAAATTCATTTGATCGGACTATAGAAATGCACCCATGGAGTGTGAATTTTAACGTTACCCTAAGAACAAAAGTTTTGAGCGTACCATTTTAATATCCCAACTGTTCAGTAAAACTTATGTTGGTGTAAAAAACTAAACTACATATTTTCGTGTAGTGTAATCTAACACGAGTATTCATGGAACAGGTTAAATTTTTATGCATTATTCATCTGGAAAGTCATAAACTAGGGACCTCTGTGTTTTTTCTTATATTGGATGCGAACTATATAAGAAAAAACACAGAATATTTGAAACCTAGTTAAGAAAATTTTCTAGGTTGAATGAATTTTCTTAACTAGTTTATTGGATACGATTTTAATTTTATCTGACGCAAACTTTTGGATTTACTATGCTTTTAGACATATACACTAATATTACATTAAAAAATAAATTTCACAATAGCCTGATTATTTTTTTTTCAAACTTGATAGCATACAACTTTTACCAAATTGTATGCATGTAGCTGCAACATAAATTGCGAATTTTTTTGAAAATGTCCATCATATTTCTTGTGCTTTGACTTCAAAGTGTATTGAAGTTTGGAACCAAAATTAATACTTAACAAAAACATGCCCATCACGATTAATTATAGGAAAAAAATTGCCTTATTCTATGAAATTTATTTAGTATTAATACGTAAAATTTACTACTAAAGTTCCTAAATTCCAAATTACATGAATAAACGTTTGGGTCTTCGGGAAGGAACTTGACTCACAATTTCTAATTTTACTCCATTATCCATCTTATTTTGTTGTAATTAATATACATGAACTCATTGTGCATTATGACGATGCAAATTATTTATAGTAAAGAAACGGAGGAAGTTTTCAAATTATCCCCCATCTCTTGCGCAATATCTATGCACCCAAACTCAATTTGGACAGCACATTTCACTCATATATCAATTACGAGCAGGCAATAAACGTCCTTCGCAGAATAGTCATTAACTTTGAAATGGAGTTTGAAAACATTGTTTCGTAAGTTGCCCTAAACTTGGACTTTTCTCATTATGAAGAGCCAAGAGACTGTCATAGCAACGTATTGACGTCAACTTTTCCTTTGACACCCGGGCACGCTTTCGCAAATTGGATTGCCTTCTGCAGCCGAATACGGGCTATTAATTTTAATCTCCGGACTGTCCTGGCCTATAATAATGTAAATGGGGTATTAACACATCTGTACTACTTGTTTGATGAATATTTGAAGCCTGGGAACTAAAAGTGTAAATTTACATCGGATAGGGCAGTAGCCTTTAGTCTTTCAGTTACGTCTCATTTTATTGCGTTTTGGGGGACGGGGCACATATTAAAATGTCTATGCCACGTAAAAAATACATACAACGAAATAATTATTTTGTTTTCTGAATCAAAATCCCGACGGGACAAATAATTTATAAATAATTTACATTTATAAATATTTACATAAATAAATACATTTTTAAATACTTGATGAGAAACATTTTTTATAATAGGTTTTAAAAAAAAAGGGACATTAGAGAAATTATAACGATTTCCGTCATTTCATTAGAGCAAAAGAGGGCTCAATTGAAAAATAGAAGCATTTAGGTAAACATTTAAATAAATTTCTTCCCTGATGTTAAGGTCAAGGGACCCAAAATTTATAAATTTTACATCATTTCTTGTACAATGCATTATAATTTTTTTTTGCTTTACGTTTAGTTTTCAATTTTACTATTAAGACTATAAAAACGTTTCGTATATTCGAAAATATGTTTAAATATACTTTTTAACCATTTAGTAATACAGCTCAACCAAAATTCTAATAAATTTCATTAGATGAAACAGAAAAAAAAGCCTTTTGAAAAGTGCCTTGGTTTTTATGTAGTAGATGATTTACGAAATTTTTACTATAAGGAAGTTACTTAGATGGCAATTCCATGCTGAATGGTATTTTTTTTTAAATTATACTTAACTATATATAGACTACAAAAGGGAACATTTGCTAATTCGTTTGACAAAGTTAATTTAGCCATGTTAAGTTTTTTACGCGTTATCAGACATATATCTATTACGTACAGACATTATTAAACTTTAATGAACTAAAACATACATACACCATATATTTTCTGAAAATTTACAAGAATTCAGGCAATTATGATCTGAATATTTCTGCCGTAGGAATTTTTATTACGTCTCCTCACGGAAACGTGTCACGAAGACATATTATTTATAAGAAAATAAAATATATTTTATGTTTCATAAAAAGTTTATTAACTGCCGACCTTAGTTACAAGGATTATTTCTATACGCATCATATAATCCTATACTGCTCCAGTTTTCTATAAAATTTCTAAAAGTTTATTCTGAAAGTTTATTTCTAAAAAAAGTTTATTTCTAAAAGTTTATTAAAAGTTAAATCCTCGGCCGGTTACGATTCCTCCACTCCCTACCCCCGTATACGTTCCTCACGAAAATCTGTATTTCATCTCCTCACGAAAATGATACACGGAGGCATGAATTTTATGAGACAATGAATTTTGTTTAATGCTTCATAAAATGTTAATTAACTGCAGACAACATTTAAAAGAATTGTTTTTAAATGCATCATATAATCATGTTGTGTTTCAATTTATCATCAAGTTTCTAAAAGTTTTCCGGTATTTTAAGAGACTTAAAAATTATTTATCATGTTGCTTACCATTCCTCCCCCCCCCCCCCTACCGCCTCACACCATCCTCACGAAAATGTATGTTTTATCTCTTCACCAAAATCTATTACAAACACATGAAATTTTTAAGACAATACAACTTACTTTATGACTTACAAAAATTCAATTATCTGAAAGCAACGGTTAAAAGATTTGTTTTAAATGCATCATATAATCCTATTGTGTTCCAGTTTTTTATTAACTTTTCGAAAGTTTTTCGAAAGTTTTTCCGAGCGAGCCTCGTGAGAATGCATCAAGAAGACATGTCCTTTATATGACAGTAAAACTTACTTTATGATTTTCAAAAAGTTAACTGATGGTGATTGTTAAAATACACATTTTTAAATACATCAAATAATCCTACTGTGTTCCAGTTTTCCATTAACTTTCCAACAGTTTTTCTATATTTTAAATGACATAAAAATTATATCCTCAACTATTTATTATTCCTCCCCCTTCTCCTCACGAAAATGTATGCCGGAGACATGCTATTTATAACACAATAAAATTTATTTCACGTTCCAGAAAAAAGTTAATTAACTGCCGACAACAGTTAAAAGAGTTATTTACATATGCATCATATAATCCTATTATGCTTATATTTTCCATAAACTTTCCCGAAGTTTTTTTTTTCTTCCTGTATTTTAAAAGACATAAAAATTATATTCTAGACTGTTTGCTATTCCCCCCTATGCACCTTTAAAAAATGCTTTCACGGAATATATTTGTTGATAAACTGTCTGTGGAAGCTGAAGAAACATCATTCAAACCATTTTTATTTCGATATTCTGCAAACCCCATCAAATATTTTCCTTCTGACTCAGTTCTCGTGCTATACATATTAAGAAGTGTAAACAGAATTTTTCATTTAAAGTACTCTTATGTCATCTAAAATATTTCCAATCCTTTGTTTGAATAACTAATTCGAGCACGTGAAGATATGATTTGGAGGGTAAAGAAAAGAGAATATGCTTAATAAAATTGCTGAGTAAATACACTTTTCGGAGTTAATGGAATACTCAAACATAATTAAGTGTCTTGGAGGAATTCTTTTACAAGTAGTTAACCATCTGCGTGGAAATCAGTAAATCAGGAATTGCATAAATTCTACCTTATTAACTGAAGTACACCCAATTTTTGTTTATCACTTCTGGATCTTAAGAAGTATTGTTATAGGGGTTGTTAAGGTCCTAAAATATAAATGACGTAAAGTGTGTTTGCGGAGTTTGAACAAAAATCTGTTATATAATTATGTATGCAGTTTAAAACTTTCTTCTTTTTTTTTTTTTACTCTCTTGGATGTAAATTATACTAGAGTTCAAATATTTCATTCTTAAAGCAACGCAAATGTATATGATCTGTACATGATGTTTATTGTTAAATGTAATGTGTATCGGGATATAAATATTTTAGTTAGGGTTTGTAAAAGCAGTTAATATGAAGTATATCAGTTGAAACTTGTTTAATTACACAGAATTTATGTTTGGAAGCAGCAAACATTATATTGCATTTACAATCTATATTACATAATAGTGAGACAAAAGATCAATTTCACGATAGCTCGAAAATTTCCTATTTTCGTTTACATAATACAGTCATTAGTTAGCAAACTATTCCTGCTTTAAGTAGTTTAATTAAAGGTGTAAAGATGTAAACGCATTTTGTTATTTGTGTATGTGTTTAGTTCGAGTTCATTTCTGGTGTTGGAGTGGGGGGAAAATATAACTATGTAATTAGCTTCACATTTCATGGATGTTTCATATCTTCTTGTAGTCCATTTTTGGTTGTTCCTGATATCACCTAAAGAGGTACTATTATGGTTTCAGATTCATTATTCATTAGCTTCGGAAATTTTTGTATCATTCTATTTATAACCTAGGTAGGTTCTGTATTAAATTATAGAAAAGACGATGAGTAAACACTGTTTAACAATATGAAAGAATAAAGAAAGACTGTTTTAAAGAGGTTTTGGTATTCTATGCTTTGTTGATTAAATCCTAATATTTCAAATAATAAAAAGTTCCGTGAGACATATTTGGATTAAATTGACAAGGGACCCGGAACCTCGATTTTTTTTAAATTTTCAATTTTCAACTCAATATACAGAGTGACAGTAATTAATATTCTATTTGACTACATTGAAGACTATTCTATTTGACTACATTGACTACATTGAAGAATTCAAAATAAGGATTTTTTGGCAGAATAATGTCTGTTTAAAAAAATGCTAGCAATATTCAAAATTTTCCATGTGCATTGCAAAACTTTTAAAACTTTAAACTTTTTACTATAAATTTAACTAACACACACACACACATATATATAGGGGAGATCTGCGTATTATGGACCATCGTGTAATATGGACCATGGGGAAATTTATCTGTTTCCCACTAGATAGCAGAACCCTCCCATTGCCTTTCGTGAATATTAATGTTATCCAAAGCATGAGGTGACTTGTACATGTGTGCCTTCATTTGGACGATTATGAAATTGTGTTTTTGGTTTATAGGATCATTGATGTAACAGGTATGTTAAAATGAAAGTATTACTTTCTGCTTTTAGGTAATTTAAAAATAATTTTCACGTTAATAGTAGCGAATGTACTTATTTTCTTAACAATCCATACATGTATTTTATGCGCACCATTTTGAATAGCGATACGTGATTGGAAACAACGTTGCTCCGTCCATGCGTGTAATATGAACCATGCACTATTGTGTAATATGGACCACGGTCCATATTACACGTTGTAGAAACGTTGGGATAAAATCTGCAGAGAAGGGAAAGAACTCCTCCAGGAACTCTTTTCAAATACCAAGAAAAAGTTGGATGACGATCGAGTTCTCCAGTGAAGGGATGAAACATTTCATTAGCTTCCCTAAACCTGACAAGAACAGGAAGGTTTTGTTATTCTCGATGGACATGTGTCCGACACTTAAAATCTCGAAGCTATAGAATTGGCCAAAGAAACATGGGTGATCGTACTATCACTTCCTTTTACATACTACCCATCGAATACAGCCTTTGGACCTCGCTTTCTTTCGTTCATTACTAGTCTACTATTCTCAAGAGATGGACAAGTGGATGAGGGAACATGCTGGACTCACAATTCCAAGAGTGCTTACTGTTCGGAAAGGCTTATACACGGTTGGCATATCTTGAAACCGCTGCCGACGGTTTCCATGCAGGTGGGATTTTGCCTGTATTTCACGATTTCGACTTCGCTCCATCCGAAGTTTCTGATAAAGCCCCACCACGAGTCTTATCGGAAGACGGGGCCAAAGACCATTTGCCAGAAATGTAATTCCCATCGACCCAAAACTTGACGCTGCAGTCCAGCAGAACACGTCTGTTTCCGAAGAGTCAGCTTCAGAAGCTGTAGTCCAGGAGAACATCCCAGTTCCCATTAGTCATAAAACTACATTTTGTAGTTTGTGGAGTGTAGTTTGTTCTCAGTGGAAGACATCAGTCCCCTTCCTCATTGCGTACAAAGAAGCGTAAGAAAGAGAAAGGGAAACACTTCAGAGTCCACTGTTCTGACTTCATCCCGTTTCAAGAAGGCCGTTGGAGAAAAAACAATAAAAAGCTGAGACCAAAGTTGGACATCCAACAAAAGGAAAGGGTAACAAAGAAAGCTCAAAAAGAGATGTTTGCACAGAAGAAGACGACAGAGCGAAAACTCCCGGCCGCTCCAAGGGTCTCAGTAGGGGCATCCCCAGGAACCCTCCGTCCAGGAGACTTCTGCGAATCAAGTTACTGAACCGTTTAATTTCTGCGCAATCTGTGGGCAGCTTACGGAGGAAGACTGGATCAGATGCGGGAAATGCTGCTCATGGGTGCATGAAGATTGCTCCAACATAACCTAACCGATACACTATTATTGTGGTGATTGCTGTACTTTAAATGAATTTACTAAAAGCACAGCTATAGGCGTCCGCCTTTCCTTCTATATCATACTTTTTATTCTCGTGTCAGTGGTCCATATTACACATACGTTTGGTCCATATTACACGAACGTATGTGTAATATGGAACACTTACACGAAAATAAAAACATCATTTTCTGCAATTATTAATAGTTACTAGAGTACTTTATCAAGTTTAAACCATGCAGCTATCCAGTTGTAATGAGCAGCCAACAAATTAAATCTTTTTTGAAAAATAAGTTTTATGAGCACTCTTGCTTAGGGGGTACATATTACACCGATCTCCCCTATATATATATATATATATATATATATATATATATATATATATATATATATATATATATATATATATATATATATATATATATATATATATATAATATCTTTAACAGACCGATATAGCTGATGGATTCACACACAGGTAGTCGTGGTCGCTGCGGTAAAAACATTCGAGGAGATTCCATTGAAGGGACAAACAACAGAGATAAGAAGCACAAAGTCCATGAACTATTTGATTAAATAATAAATAACGAAGGCAGCACACCGCACAAGACATTTCGGCAAAGCAACTTGACAGCAAGTAACTAGACCATAGGACGCAAACAAGCTAGCCACCGGACTTGCTGGGGCTTGAGTATCGAATACGATTATATAATATAGTCGGAAGCAGTATGCTGACAAGGGATTGAGGAACGAGCGAGAGCGAGAGCGCGGTAAACTCCTGTTTATACTATGGGGGAGCTAGGTGTTTAGAATGCTATATTTTTTTAGAAACGGACACATGATTGACCACGGGAAAATATGATTAATTTCCACGCGCCTGTTAGTGGGTATGACGATAAAAATAACATTAAGGTTTCGCGCGTGCAGTGAAGGGAATAGAATAGTTTGTTAACTCGTTTATTCCTAGGTTGCAATTTGGAATAGGGGCTGTGTTTCATTGAGTGGAATTTAGGATAAGCGACAATTAATAATGGTGGGGCGTTATCATTAAATATATATAGTGTTAGTGCATGCAGGCTGTTTTAGGTGTATTACAAAAATGTGATTATAACTAGAAGAGTACAAAACCCTGCTTAAGATACAAATATGGGATAACCGAAACAGGTAAATTCACAACCCCGAAAAATCCCTCAATTTTAACCTTGAAGCAGCATTTCATTTTTACAGTGTTCGTCACCAGTCCGGAACATGCTTCAATATCACGCTATTAATGCATAACGGTCCTAAAAGAGGTCTCTAGGACAAGCTCAGTTGAAACCATAACCAGTCAGCGATAACTCCCGAGGGGCAAATCTGCTACGCCTCTAGTCCAGAACAAACTTCAGGATGATGAATTTAATTTATAACGCTTTAAATGTATATCGCTTTCCAACATAACACCCTTTGTTTCATAATTTTTTGAGCTAATTTGTCAATATATAATGCTCTAATGACCTATTTTATCCCCAAAATTTATTTTGAATTAAACTACTTCACCCACGGGACATAAAAGTAAAAGAATGATTTCGGCCGCATCCACTTTATTGAAAATATAAAATGCAGAAATAAGTGCTACTTCTTTGAATTAAGATTTCCAGACACGCAGTGATGTCATTCATTCCTCTGCATGAAAAATGAACCAGACGAGACAGATTACTTCCTTACGAACTCTGCGTTCTGGAGGTATTCTTTTTTTTTATTATTTATTTTTGAGCAGAAAGATATCTGCCGCAGCATACCGAAATAGACGGTAAAGCATCTCAGATTTTTCACGCTATTACGTTTTTTTTTTCTTTCTTTCTTTCTTTCTCCTCTCTCGTCGCGGAAGTCATATCCATCGTGGTGGAAAGTAATTAGCAAGTTATATTTAAAATTTTAAATAAGAAAAATGTTTTCCATTAAATTTTGCACACGTGAGTGGTGAAGTGAGAAATAGTTTTTAAATGGAAAATAGTTTTTCGAAGTTTTAATTTCTTGTATTTTTGTTAAGTCTTTTTGATGAATTGCGTCCAAAAATACGATTTCGGAGGGAGGAAACTTTCATTCACAGTTTGCTACAGTTTTATATTAAGTTTCTGATTATAGATTAAAGTTCCTGCTTCTTTTTTAATATAATGAAATAATCCTAATATTTCAGAGCTGCCTTGGGTTTTTCTAAGTATTCTGCTTGTGTGAAAAATTATATTAAAGAAATATTTCACAGTGCTTATAGGATGTCAAATTTATCATCCTAAAGTAGGTTTCTTGCAAATATTAGACAAGTACAAATATATTTTTTAACTTGCAGAAGAAGAGTATTGTCAATTCTTAAATAAAAATATCGTTTACACCCATTGCACGCACGCACGCACGCGCACACACACACACACACACACATATATATATATATATATATATATATATATATGTCATCGCACTATCGCCGCTCACCCATCTAAAACACTCTACTTACTCTAATTGCAGTCATCAAACGGTAGGCCGGTGGAAGAACTAATACTGAATTAACTTTTAAACACCTCTTTATTAATTAACATTAATCAAACACCCAATTAATCCAGCTAAAATGCCATTTTCCATCATCTCACAGCCCACGCGACAGACGCGCTTCTTGACTCTATCAAAGATATCCCCGAACTGCGTAATTTCTTTCTCTTCCGTTATATAAGTCGCATAGGCGTAGGCCCTCTTTCAGAGCCCCTTCAATATCCGATGATTATGTAAGATAACGCGCGTGCGAGCGATTCGTTTGACCCTGAACTCTTTCTCTGAGAAACACAGTCTACTTCCTGAATTGGAGACCACACTAGGACTTTAATAGAAAAATTATTGTTTAATGCTCATTAATATAATTAACTATAGCTTATGCTTTAATCATCACATTTTATATATATATATATATATATATATATATATATATATATATATATAACCTGAAGTTGCTTTAAATTTGATTATGAAATATTTTTAAGGTAGTTAAAAAAATGTAGTAAAATATTCGAAGGTATCTAATTTGGAGACCCTGTATAAGCATTCTTTTATGGATTAAAAATATATAGTTAATAAATATGCTTTTAAATATTATTGAAAGAAATTTATAAGCTTTTAAAAGTAAAAAGTAAAGAACTATTCTCTGTGGTATTTACTTCAATTCTATCATAAAAAAATACAAATATACATTAAGCAATGATAACTATATAAATTCAGATAATATAAACATAGTAAGATGTAAGGTAACCGTATCATATCATTTTATTTGGTGACCCAGTTTTGATTCCTTGTATTTTGTTAAGTATTTTGATGAATTGCATCCAAAAATACTATTTCGAATAGGAAAATTTCATTCATAGTTTGCTACACTTTTATATTAAGTTTCTGAGTATAAATTAAAATGTCTTCTTTTTTTATGTAATGCTCTAATCCTAATATTTGACAGCTGTCTTGGGATTTTCTAAGTATTCTACTTGTATAAAAATTGTATTAAAGAAATATTTCCGAATATGTAGACCTTTCAAAATACTCACAATTCTTATAGAAAGAGAATTTATCATCATAAATGTTTTTTTTCAAATATTAGATAAGTAAAGATATTTTTGTTCAACTTGCAAAAAAAGAGGATGGGTTATTCAAAACATAAATAAAAATATCATTTATACCAGCTGCTGTTGTTGCTATCTTGTTAATACAAATGAAAGAGATGAAACAAGAAAAGGATAAGTCTCCTAAATTTGCTCCAAATTTGGTCATGAAATATTATTCTTAAAAGTATCTAATTAAAATAAAAAATAATAGCTTAAATATAAGGTAGCCAATTTGGAGACCCTATATAAGAATACTCTTACGGATTCAAAATACGGTTAAATTTCTCTATGGTGGCCAGTAAATCGATGTGTCCTAAAAAAGGGGCTGTTTTGAGAGCTGGTCACTTTACTTCTAAGAGGTTAATTCCATAGCATTGTCCCTATGGCTTCTTTAATGTGTTCTGAACAAAATATGGCTGTTTATATGGGTGGCCGGCTAGAAAAGTTTCACTGTATATAGATATTCAATATGCTTTCAAATATCAATTTACAAAAAAATTAAAAACATTTAAAATTAAAAGAAAATAACTCGTTTCCTGGGGTATATAGTTCAAAACTATCATAAACAACAATAACTAAGAAAATTCTGAAAATCTAAACATAATAACATGTAAAGTAAATGTTTCATAACCTTATATTTGAAGATCCAGTTTGACTTTGAAATAATTATTTAAATGTTCATTCATTAATTTAATTTTTTTTAATTTTCCAGACATATAATCAAATAACTCACTTTCAGGTTTTGATTTATTCAAAATTTTCAATCTTGCAAAAAATATCACTATCATTAACGAAAGATATTAAATAATAGTTAATTCAATATTTTCGTGGACAGGAGAAATTTTATGTTACCAATATCAACATAAATTCAGTCAACGTTATTCTAGATTATTAGTTATTTGATTCTCCTAGTGTAACAGTATTTTCTTTCAAATTCAGCTATAGTTAAATTAGTTTGAGATTGTAAAAAAGCTTAACTAGCTGAAGAGGAATTTAGGTAATAAGTTTGGAAACTATGTCATGAAAATAATGACATCATAATGACGTAGCACTATTATTTAATCGTTGTTGTTGTTGTTGCTTATGCCACATGACCCCGCACCACCAGATGTAATTTTTGAGAACTTTGAGGAGATTGCAGCCACGGCAGCTTTTAAGTGCACAAGCGGCCATTAGTGTACACGGCAGTGGATTTGTCAGCGACGGGCAATCGAACCAGTGACATTCAAATCACTTGTCAGCTGCCCTTGCTAATTGGGCCAATGCGATATCTCATTAACCGGTACTAACGAATGAGATAAGTTTGGATTAAAATTCGTTAGGGCGCGGATATGGTTAAAAAAAGTTAATATTTTGAACGATTGTATTGTTTAGAAATTACCCTCACACTGATGATCTTTCTTGAAAGAAACATTTTATAGATAGATTATTGCAATTTAATCTGTCATTAAATAAATTTACTAATTTAAAACTACAGTAATACCCCGAATTTCGCGATCTCAGAGTTACGAGGTTTTTGATTTTACTCATCTTCACCTTTATAAATCTCGGAATATAATTTCCCAAAATACTTTAAATGGTGTCTGGAAGAAACTTTCTCCAATATTTTTTTAAAAAATTCGACGCGGAAACAACACCTGAAACTGATCATATTGCTCGTGTTATACGAGAAATTGTCGATCTTGCTCGACAATGAGACACTGAGGTAGATGGAGATTATGTCAACGAGCTGTTAGATTCTCCTCTTGAAGGGCTGAGAGTCGATGATCTCATAGAGAAGGGCTACCAAAGCATTACTGGAGAATCCGACACTTCAGACCCAATTCTACAAGATAACATAATGACAATTACTATTAACTTGGCAGAAGGTCTCAGCGCAATTGAGAAAGGATTACAGATTTCAGAGAATATATATTCTAATAAAGGTCGCATGATCACGACAAAGCAGGGAATTAAAAATATGTTAGTCTGCTATGGAGAAATTCTTCGCAAAAAAATGTATTAATACGTCAGACTTAATATTTATTGTATTTTTTAAAACATACAAGATAAATTCGTCTAAGATGTTATAAGATAACTCGGTGTAACTGTACCCATGGGGTAACTGTACCATCCCCTCCTAGATTTTTCCTTTACATATTAGATGGGAATACCACTTCGTGTGTTATTGTTTTCCGATGTCCGCAACAATCTATCTTACAACATTGGTAATTACTTAGAAAAATTATTTTTAAATGGGGGTGGATTTTTTTCTTTTTTCTACATATACAAGCATTGGAACCAGTTACCCAGTCACAGATTCTGTTGTTTCTTATGAGAAGTAGACCTGGGTGGTCCTCTTACCACATTTATCAAGGGAACTGGACCCACCTGTATTTAAAAACATATGCAATATTTATGTAAAATAAATATATAATAAAAAATCAATATCATAGCTTAAACAGGTTCCCTAAGACTTACTAAACTGCATGTAATACAAAGATTTTTGAAAATTATACATGTTAGTATAATTTTAATGTGTTAAAAGAACAGTATATAAAAAAGTTCAAAATCTATTGCCCAGTTACCCCAACTTACCTTCAATATGTATAATATTAATATGTAATAGAATATTTTAATTTGAATACAATATTTTCCCTTTTAACTGGTGTTTTTTTTTTAATTTATTGGTCCCGATTAGATAAGTTTTATATGTATGTGTATGCAGAGTTGTACCCGGGCTTACGCCATCTTTCGTCCGTCCCACTTATCGCGTTAATTCGGGGAAGTAATGTATTTAATTAACCCCTTAACGATCGGATAATTTTCAATAAAACGGTAATAAAAGTGCATATTTTTTTCGGAGGATTCCATTTTTTGAACTGTCATATCTAGTTTAAAATAAACCATCCCCAATTTCATTATAAATAGTCTGGTGCTACCATCTGGTATGTAACAAAAGAAATAATTATTTTTCAGTGCAAATGAAATGTATTGTTTTAATCGTTTTGGTACGTTACTTTTGGACACTCCAGGCCGGAAATTTCACGGGCACGAGAAATAGAAGGCGACAACTCACACCGTGATTTTCACGGGAGCCAGAAGGAAGGGGTTAAAGAGCCACCGTTATCATAAAATGGTTACCATCGCAAGCCCCCACAGTGTGCGCCTAATTAATTCCTTCTATACTTTCCTTTTATAGGGAATAGTGCTCGTTCCCTTACATGGCATTCTCTACTGCAGCAAACAAAACCGCAATGACGAATGCATGGAAGAAATTGAACATGAATCGTGCATGATGTGGATTCAGAGCTATATAATTACCATATAAAAAGAACTTTTAATATACCATGTTTTTCAATTTTCTGTTGAATCATATAAACTTGACAATTCTATGTATTAATAAATACTTTTAAAAAATTTTTTTGATGAATTATCCCATCAACTTGAAAGAAAATTATCAAATGCGTAATCAATCGTTTAGCTCGAGAATTAACTTGCGAGAATTAACCTCGAGAATTAACTCGAGGAAGTTAACTTGCGTTTAACTTTTCGTTCCAGTCCCGGTCGATAGATGGCTGCACCAAAATTAACTGAAAATGACTTCAAATCTGCTTAAAGATGGGTAAAAGTATTAAAATAATGCATGGTCATCGTGTTCTGGGCTATTCTAAATGTTTCAAATGTCTACCTAGTAGGGAAATTAGTTAAAAATCGATTGCAAGATTTGTACTTGACAAACACACACACAAAGAAACAAACAAGAAAGAGAGTTAATAAAAACATGGTAATTACCTTATGATATTGTATATATTTACTGCCCCCACCCTTTATTTGCTGAATTTTGTAGATGTTCAATGAAAATGAAAAGTTCTGCGGATAAAAAAAGAATGTTTAATAGAAATAACGTTAAAATTTCGGGATGAATTTTTAACGTTATTATTGCCTATTAACATACATGGAAAAAGGTGGAAAAAATACTTGAATATAATTTCCATAAAAATTTAAAAAAAATAAATAAAATGTCGAGACAGAGTCAACCAATGTATTTAATTAATTTTTATCTACACTTGTTGCTCACCACACTTCTGAATTCTCGAAATTACTACTACAATACTGAATAACTATTACATCATGGAGTTTTCTACTGCTGCACTAGACCTACATAAATGAGGATATAAAGTTTTAATCCGATTCCGAACGGTAACTAAAAGCCATGTCAACAGGGAGAACTAAAATATTCTGATAACTAAAGTCAGCATACAAGCCATTAGACCTTTTTCCGGTGCATAAAGAGAGGAATACGGTGTTAATTGAAAAATTATGGATCGGTCCAATGTGGGATGATAGGCAAAGTTACTTTGGTAAAAGGGAATATGATGCTAACAAGAAAGTTTTATAATGAAAAGGATTATCAAGTATTTCGCAATATTACATTAAGTTCCTATGCTTTTGCTAAATGCAAGACCCTGGAAAACCCTTGCAAGGATTTTAGTTCCCAAATTTGTTTTAAATATTAAATTAAAATGGAATATAGTTCAGGAATATTTTTAATTTAAGTTCAAATAAATACTTACTCCATCGCTGGTTTTATTCAGATATTCAAAGATATACGTAACAAACACTATAATGGGATACATTAATACCGAGTATTACACTAGAGTAGATATAGTATTACACTACAGAAGTAAAATAGAAATCGCGAAATAATGAAATAATGAAAAATTTTGTTTCATTGATAATGAAATAATGAAAAGTTTTGTTTCATTGATAATGAAATAATGAAAAGTTTTGTTTCATTGATAATGAAATAATGAAAAATTTTATTTCATTGATAATGAAATAATGAAAAATTTTGTTTCATTGATAACGAAATAATGGAAAATTTTGTTTCATTGATAATGAAATAATAAAAATTTTTGTTTCATTGATAATGAAATAATGAAAAATTTTGTTTCATTGATAATGAAATAAAGAAATATTTTGTTTCATTGATAAAAGAAATAATGAAAAGTTTTGTTTCAGTAATGTGAGACTTCTGCTGGATGCTCAGACCACAAATATTTGATATCAAGTCTAATAGTTGTCGTCAAGAAGGTACCTAGTTCATTCAAAAGAACGAGTTCATCGATTTCTGTCACAATCTGTCGGACATGAGAGCAATTGATTGAACTTAATAATTATTTTTATTTCTAAAAAGATACCTTGAAAATATTCCCTTGAAAGTTCAATTCAATATTTTTTATTCAAAATAAAAAATATAACAAAATTCTGGTAGCCTCTCCTAACGAAACTACCGCGGGCTATTAACGTAGGATTAGTTATCGTTGCTTACTTGTTTTGTATATATATATGTATGTACCTGTTATGTACATATGTATCTATATAAATGCACGTATGTGTATATATACGTATATGTATGTGAAAATTTTGATGCAATTTGGTACTTTTCTGTTAAGATGTTTACTGCTTGTCCAACCGATACAGATTGGGTTTGACGCACTGCCAAAATTATAATTCGTGAGGTACGGACTGAAATTCAGCGTATGATTTTTTTTTTCCGGAGGACCGTTATGGAGGAACGTAATCATATGCTAAAATCTCGAGGCAACCCTTGTCGATCTTATGGCCCCTAAATTGCAGCAGTACACCTGTTGACTATTCCTGGGTTAACGTTAAATTGGAAGGCCACCATTTATGCAAATACATGAATTTTTATACAGATTACTAACTGAAAACCCGCACTTCGCTACGGAGTACATTCAAATTAAATACAACGGTTAATGTATGCAATTAATGCTAAAAAAAGTATATATATGTATATATATATATATATATATAATAAATACGACGATTAATGTATACAATTGATGTAAATATATATATATATATATATATATATATATATATATATATAAAATCGTAAGAGATATTTTTATACACAAAATAATGTAGAAGAAAATATTCAAATTAAATCTA
Source organism: Dolomedes plantarius (assembly GCA_907164885.2). NCBI lineage: Eukaryota > Metazoa > Arthropoda > Arachnida > Araneae > Dolomedidae > Dolomedes > Dolomedes plantarius. The sequence continues at coordinate 113,782,347 of OU015500.1, forward strand.
ATAGGACATAAAGAATATAGAACTGTTTGAGGAACATATCTTTTACTGTATTTTATTATTTTTTTGGACAATGTCCGATCGTCTGCCGCATTAGCAAGTGAAAAATATTTTTTGTCTATTTCATTGTTATGGACGTGACGATAAATTTATTTAAAGTACAAGAAAATGAAATCACGTGATCAGATTTTAATAAATTAAATTCTAAAATTTAATCTTTAAAAATTCACCAAAAATCAGAAAATGGATATAAAGATTCGAAAATCATTTCATTTTAAAGGAATTCTTATGATCTTTCTCGTGATATAACTTTCTCAAATTATTATTTTAAATGCAAACTTAAATAAAGTTACTAAAACAGCTTAAAAATTTAAATTAAAAAAATCTAAGAAGGATTTTCAAAAATCTTTCTTAGTGCACCCTTACACTATAAGAAGAATCGCCATGCAAAATTTCAGCCCTTTATGTCCAGCGGTTTGGTCAGTGCGTTGTATGTCAGTCAATCAGTCAGTCAGTGAGTGAGTCAGTCAGTTACGGAACTGTTTTATATATATAGATTAAAAATAATATTTATCAAAACATTATTTAAAGTATTTAAAGTTGTTAAGAATTCACATTTTAAAACGTAAAATCATTTGTCCCCTGAGAACCTCTTCTAAAATACTTTTTTTTCAAATATTATGAGATTATTTTCTATTAAATAAATGCTTCTAAAATGTTCTAAACAGCATTATAGCAGTTGCAAAACAAAACATTTTTTTTCTCTCTGACAGCCGCTGAAAGAATCGTAATAGGACTTGAAATGAAAAAAAAAAAATTCATTTTGGTAAAACGTCACCTACTTAGAAAAAAAATGTAAAGAAATGAAAAGAAAACTTTTACTAACGCCTCTAAAAAGTACACTGTTATTTACTCTAGAAAAAGGCAAGGTTTCGGTGTGAGTAGAACATAAAAGCGAACGCGTTACAGAACAAAGAGGAAAGAAAAATGTTGAAAAATTCACAGGATTCGAGTTATTTGAAAAACGTGACATCGATGACATTTTTTGACAAGATCAGGAAAAAAGTAGTCTGTTACTTATTAGGAATTCTAACTCAATTTGGAACTCGAGTACAGGCCATTTCTCATATTATCTTTTATTTAAGAATAAAAGAAACGTAATCTTGTTTCGGGGAAATAATATCTATAGATCTGAAAACGATAGATTTCTTTTGATGTCGTAATGTAACATGCTGTAATTTTTAAATCACTGGAAGCAGAATTTTGTAGTTTTTTAGAACGCAGCATGAGAGTTTTTTGCAGCGTGAAATATTTTTATCTTTCTCAAGTCTTATATAATTTATAAATTGTCAAAATGTTAGACCTGTTCGAAGGGGAAAAGCAATAGTTTTAAAGAAATATTTCACCCTAGGCAGATTTTTATTTTCTATTTTTTTCACGGGAAAGATATATTTTCTTTCAGTTAAATAAATTTTCAGTATTAGTCACTATAGAATTGGACAAGTGACTTGAATTTCCTAAATTAAATAATATATCGGTCAAGAGAATGTAGAAATAGAAAATGTGTGTTTATAACGTTTTACGCTAGTTCCTAAACTAGCAACATGGGTACTCAGGCTAGATAATCATGTGGTAATACTGGGTTTTAGTCAATATAGAATTGGACTGATGACTTCAATTTTCTAAATTAAATATTATATCGGTCAAGAGAATGTAAAAATAGAAAATCTGTGTTTATAACGTTTTACTCTAGTTCCTAAACTAGCAACATGAGTATTCAGGCTAGGTAATCGTGTGGTAATACTGGGTTTTAGTCAATATAGAATTGGACTGATGACTTGAATTTTTTAAATTAAATAATACATAGATTAAGGAGAGAGTATAAATAGAATATATGTGTTAATAAGGTGTTACGCTAGTTCCTAAACTAGCAACATGGGTATTCAGGCTAGATAATCATGTGGTAATACTGGGTTTTAGTCAATATAGAATTGGACTGATGACTTCGATTTTCTAAATTAAATAATATAAAGATTAAGAGAGAGTAGAAATAGAATATATGTGTTAATAACGTGTTACGCTAGTTCCTAAACTAGCAACATGGGTATTCAGGCTAGATAATCATGTGGTAATACTGAATTAGGTAATGCTCATTTTTATCCTCAGTAAAACTGTTAAAAAGAGTACTTCTTAAATTACACTCATTTCTGATAATAAATAATTGGTGTAAATGTCATATATTCTTTTTTACTACGCTACAACACCAGGTAGTCTAAAATGGCTTTATTAAAAAGAAACACTGGGCCGTATAACTTAACAGAATTGTGATGCGAGACATCGCATCACAATTCAATTCGCATCGCAATCGCATCGCAATCACAATTCAACACAATCAATTGGTTTTGGGTTGTGTTTGCTTGAATAAACCCTCAGTAGAAATTTTTAGCTCAATCTTTAACACAATTACTCAATGGAGCAAGATTTTGAGAATCAGATTCCAGGTACAATCGTACAAAAAAGATCCCTTGTGGATTATGACAATTAAAGAGGTTCCAAAAGAATCTCGGTCACAACAAAATGACGTCCCCAAAAAGAATCCGCTGATGAAGGCTTCCTTGGTACCATTTTTCCCGAAAATTTCGGCATTCCAGCCTGTTAGAAAGCAGAAAAAAGAAACTGAAACAATCAATTCTCACAGCCGCAGGCAGAAAATAGCTGCTGATAAACCGGTAGGCGATAGCGCCCTTTTGACACCGTAGACGTGCACTTAATAGTGTACGTTTTCTATAATACTTGGAAAAAAATAAGTAATTTCGAAAACCTTAATTCACGCGTACATCTTCCTATTTTGAATTAATACACATTTATGTTTAGTAGTTTATACTGTTCATAAAATAATTTATCTTTCAGTTTACTGGACTCTTAACAGACATATTCCCTTTGCAGTGTGTATAGGGTACTGCAGTATATAGGACGCATAGTTTACGCATAGTTAACATTATCTGATTCCATGTCCTCTTACAATAGTTTTTTACCTTAAAGTGACAACAAAACTCTAAATTGAATCTCCTTTAAGGTGCTTCTAACCAAACGTAAAATTTATTTGGAAATCCCATAATTTTTGATAAATTTCTAAAAAACGCATAATTTATATCTTCATGGACATTGCTCATATATATGATTCTCTTCAAAAACTGTTTTTGCTTTATTGACACATGTCGAGGCCACTTCATGTGTAAATAAACATGTGCTTTACTCTTTTGCTTAACTTCTCAACTCTTGACTCGACGCCAAAAACTTTTCCACTTTTTATGTAAAATTCAGTCAAGCCTCGTATCTTGCAAGGTCAGCTAGCTGATCTAAATATTCGCGAACCTTTCGAGTCTTGTCACATTTTTAAGATGCTAAAATTATTCACATTTGTAAAATAATATTCCTCTGTATTGTTCTGTACTGTACAGAACTGTGTACTATTTTTATATTATTTCATATTCTGCATGTGGTTAGTCCTACCTGATATCCTTATCTATACTTCATGCACATCACTTTATGAGTGGTTGGAAAATTTTTTTTGATAATGTACAACTGAATTTAAAGAAAAGTTTTCAGTTTTCTTTAAATTCTGCACCGTGCAAACGGTGCAGATTTTTTTCCGGTATTTTTTTAACCTAAACAGTCGTAAATTTTTTTCCAATTAAATGTTGGAAAATGATTTTACTTCTTTATCCTGATAACAGATGGCAGTACTAGCCATTTTACTGCTCATTTAACTGGAATACATAGAATGCAAGTGAATAAAAGGTTAGATTTAGGCGTTTGCACTGTGCACACGTCACCCTTCAAAGGTTTAAGATCTTGTATGACTGAAATCCGTCAAATTCTGATGGCAGAATGTATAGATAAGAGCAGTTAAGATCAGTCTTAAATTCTAAATCATTAAACTACGTTTTATGAATAACTGCTGAAAATAATACTTCCTCTCACAAACATATCCGTTAAAAGAATACCTGACACAAAATTTGGACATAAAGTTTGATCCTTTCCCCTGGTAGGAAGTATTTACCTATTAAGAAGCAGAACCTGAAATATAAATTTTGTAACATAAAAGGTATCAATTTGGAAAAGAAGACATAACTATAATTAATATTATTAGTTATGTTCCGTACAAAGATTTCCCAGGAATCATTCTCGATCCAAATCCATATCCCGCAGACATCTGAATGCAGAGGTCTTTGATGTTCAGAGAAGGTGGCATCATACCTCTTCGATACAAATTTTAGAAACTTAAAGCTTGACACTTTTGTGTAATTTTAATAAAATTGATAAAAATATTAACAATAATAATAAGCTACTGTTTTTTTTTCAAAATACTATGGGACATCAGCCGAGAGAGATGTCTTTTGCAGAAGTTCACCCTTTAGTGTCTTTTATGTCTAAACTTACTACCATAAATTACAAAATTTGAAGTTCCTTAAAATTTTTAATCGTTCTTACAGAATATTATAGATTTTCCACCAAATATATTGCATGAAAAATCTGGACAGGAAACAAAAATAATCTATTAGTTTATCTACTCTTTTATAGTACTAATTCAGGTATCCGTACTCCTTTGAAACGGCCATCAAAAATTCAATTTGCCTCTTACACACTAATATCAAAGAGTGATCATTTATCTTTCTAATTCTGTTTCAATTATGTTTCTATCTTCTTTACGAGCGGAATAGCAGCAATTTTAACAACAGATGTCAAAGAATTTTATAACAAGAAGTAGCTTTTTCTCAAAGTTAATTCTTTATCATTCCTCTTTACGTAAAAAATCCTACAGTAAAAAAGTTATGCATGAAAAGCCTTAAAATTTTGTGCTCTTCAAATTTTTATAAAGAGTACAGACTACGCTACATTGCAGATTAATTAAGTTTTTTTTGTTTACATCGGTATGAATTGACAATGGATTGTAAGCAATTTTTCTGTACATTCTTACTTAAGCTGCTACAGCTTCTGAGATAAACATAATATTATGTTTATAATACTGTGTTCCCTAGAGAAATTATTATCTTACGTCTGCAATTTATAAAAGGATAACATGTTTGTTTATTTTTGACTTATCCTGTTTTGTATAAATAAATGGTGAATTCTATACAATTTTTCACAGTTTTTACACTTGAAACAATTATTTTGTAGCCAAACATTTAATACATATTTTCAAGTTTTAATTTACATATCATTATAAAAAATAGCTAGAATGACAAAAAGAAAAACGAAAAATCACCTGCGAAGGTGTACGGATACCTTTATACCTTTTCTTAGTATTTCGAATTTTCTGACTATGATTTATCTATTAAAGAGTCTTGAAGCTTGTCTCATAGTGCCCTCTGAACTGATTTTCACTTACACGTCACGAGTCCTTCACTCATACTGGCGACTCTCTTCGTCAGACATCATCCACAGTAATTATCCCGCACATGAGTAACTATGAAAGCTATTACTGAAGAAAATCATTCATGACTAATAAAGAGGCGGATCAAGTAAACATGATCTGCTGTGCTCCCATTTGATAATAAAAAGTTAAATTTGGAACACTTTGTTACACTGTAATACATTTTCTTAGTATTTAGATTTTCCTGACTATGATATATCTGAATCTTGCAGCTGGTCTCATAGTGCCTTTGCACTGATTTTCAATTACATGTCACGAGTCTTTCATTCATACTGGCGACTCTTTTCGTCAATCTTCATCCCCAGTGATTATCTCGTACATGAGTAACTATGAAAGCTATTACTGAAGAAAATCATTCATGACTAATGAAGAGGCGGATCAAGTAAACATGATCTGCTGTGCACCCATTTGACAATAAAAAGTTAAATCTGAAACACTTTGTTACACTGTAATACATTTTCTTAGTATTTATATTTTCCTGACTATGATATATCTGAATCTTGCAGCTGGTCTCATAGTGCAATTGCACTGATTTTCAATTACATGTCACGAGTCCTTCACTCATACTGGCGACTCTTTTCGTCAATCTTCGTCCCCAGTGATTATCTCGTACATGAGTAACTTTGAAAGCTATTACTGAAGAAAATCATTCATGACTAATGAAGAGGCGGATCTAGTGAACATGATCTGCGGTGCACCCATTTAACTATAAAAAAGTTAAATTTGAAAAACTTTGTTACACTGTAATACATTTTCTTAGTATTTAGAATTTTCTGACTATGATATATTTGAGTCTTGCAGCTGGTCTCATAGTGCAGAGGTGGGGAACGTGTGGTCTTGAGTCCGCATGCGGACTCCGTGATCTTTTCTTGCGGCCTTCATAAAAGCTAGCACTTGTATTAATTAATATTTAGTTATATAGATTACAAGAATTTCCAAATCAATAAAATTAAATAAAGACCGGCATGAATGTATGTACATTCTCGGCCAAAATGAAGTTGATATTTTGAAATTGCTGTCTAAAGTCGCTACAATTGTGTATTTATCCAAATGAGATCCGTTTACCTTGATTGTATGATACTTTAACTACACTTTATATGTAATTTAATGCTCAGAGTTTCTTAGCAATACTACCAGACATGTTATATGATCTCTACACAAAAACTATTTTCTTAATATTATTATTGTGACCGACTCCATGTACGTTAAAACGTATTATTTTTTCTGCAAAAAAAATAATAATTAATGATTAATGTTATAACAAGTTTTTATCCTTATGTGAATACAAAAATATTTATATTGTAACCTTGTATGTCAAATAATAAATAAATGAGGACTTAATTTTTTTTGTTATTTTTCTATATAATGCACCAAATTGTTAAAACTATATCTAACTATAATAATTTCATAAAAGTCGCATTTATAGGTTCATCAACTTATGCGGCCTCCTTTATTACTACGTAATTTACATGTGGCCTCTAATGGTATAAAGGTTCCCCACCTCTGTCATAGTGCCTTTGCACTGATTTTCACTTACATGTCACGAGTCCTTCACTTACTGATGACTCTCTTCGTCAAACCTGGTCCCCAGTGATTATCCCGTGTATGAGTAACGTACGTGACTGACTCCATGTACGTTAAAACGTATTATTTTTTTCTGCAAAAAAAAATAATAATTAATGATTAATGTTATAACAAGTTTTTATCCTTATGTGAATACAAAAATATTTATATTGTAACCTTTTATGTCAAATAATAAATAAGGACTTAATTTTTTTTGTTATTTTTCTATATAATGCACCAAATTATTAAAACTATAACTATAATAATTTAATAAAAGTCGCATTTATAGTTTCATCAACTTATGCGGCCTCCTTTATTACTACCTAATTTACATCTAACTGACCTCTAATGGTAAAAAGGTTCCCCACCTCTGTCATAGTGCCTTTGCACTGATTTTCACTTACATGTCACGAGTCCGTCACTTACTGATGACTCTCTTCGTCAAACCTCGTCCCCAGTGATTATCCCGTACATGAGTAACTATGAAAGCTATTACTGAAGAAAATGATTCATGACTAATGAAAAGGCGGATCTAGTGAGCACCCATTTAACTATAAAAAGTTAAATTTGATAAAATCTTTGTTACTCTGTAAAAACGAAATGCTGCTGTAGGTTAAAAAATGTACCTGTTTCAGGGGGTAATGTTCCTAGGTAGAGGGTATACCAGACGTTTCCCACATTTGTACCTTGAAAATAATTTATTGACCTTTTAATTATACATACACTTTTGCAGTATGCCTACAACAGCATTTCATTTTTACAGTATACGCCCGGCTAGGAGTATATCCTCATTCACTCAAAAGACTTTTCCACAGGAACCTATTAATTTTCTTAAAACTAAAGGATTTCTTACAACAAAAGGGAGACTGTGCTAAAGAGCTTTTTTTATATATTGTCTTAATATACAGTTAAAAAATATTAAAATTCTTTTATTTGGATCACTCTCGTAAATTAAAAAAAAATGTTCTAAAGCTAAAATAAAAGACTGAGATGAAGAAACCCATGAAAGCTCCTGTTTTCGTAGAAACGTTAATCACGAAAATATTTATTTCATTTTAAAAGAAAAGTATTTGTTTTGTAACTGTCTCTTTTAACTGTGAGGAAATGTGTCGCAAAAATACTTTTGTTTCTTCCTCGCTTAAAATAATGATATATAGAAGCGGGAAAAAATAAAAGTAATCATTTCCAGGCATTCGTTCTATTAAAAAGGTTCGAAACAATAAAAGGAAACACGAGAGAAAAACGTGAAATAAGTACAGAACCTTTTAGAAATGTCCTTTAAAGATACTCCAGAGAGTAAAAGAATGTTAGATACATGACTCTAAAAAAGCTCGATAATACAAAGGATGAAAAAAAAAGTTTTCCTTTTTTGGAATTTTTAGGATTCGAGATATTTTTTCCTCTTTCCAAAAACGTGACACTGACAACGTTTTCTGACAAAATCAGAAAGAGTTCCGTTACGTCTACTGTATTTTAACTCAATTTAGAACTCGCAGAAATTCTATCTCGGAAATGAAATCATTAGAGAAAGACATATTGTTCCTGTTGTAAAATACTTAATTGTAGTTTTATTTAAGCACTTGGCATGTTTTTAATTTTTTTTTCCTTCCACATTTTTATAACGCTTAAAGAGGTTCAAAACACTAATAGTTCAACAGACGTTTGAAAAGCTCCTCTTTTTTTTTCCTCTTAAAAATTTACCCTTGCTTAGTAATTTTTTTTTAAACAGACATCGGAAATGTTCATTTATGTATTTCCGATTTTTTCTCGAACGTAACGTTTATTACGTAAAAAAAGTTCCCTTAAATGTTCCTTACCATATTAAAACTTGGGAGGTCTCTCATAGCCCACAATATCACCCTTTCACCCAGAAAACTTTTGTGAAATAGAACATGTCTTATGATACTGAAAACTTAATTAGTGCACGTAAAGGAATTACTAAACCCTTCTGTCAACTTGCTAGGACAAATAACTAACAAATCGATCATCAAAATCCTCTGTCAAAAGAAATATATCAGCCATATCACCCCCAGATTATCGCCTCAATAGCTCTTTAAAGAGATCATCACGTTCCTCTAAAGAACTGTTATGCGGGCAATTCTTGAAAAGGAAGGACGCAGACGGGACACTAGCTCCTTGGTACAGATGTACGTTTCCAGCACTACTCATGTTACATTACTTCACCTTCTTTTGGAATAAAGGAAAACCCATTATTCCAAAATTTAATTCGGCCCACCCAAAGGCATGCGACAGTTGGCCGAAAATGCATATTCAAAAATTAATATACGGTCTTTGTAACGTACTAGTATAAACTCCGTATGGAATTAGACTAGGTGACCAACCCATGCACCACTTAGCCTAGCAAAGTACTTAGCAATTTATTTTTCTTACTTAGTCTTTATGTTATAATATCATATTGTATCTTTATTGCTGCAGTATTTGTTTTATATCTTGAGACTTTGTTGCAAAGTCAAAACTAGGATTACTTTCAGGTTTATGCCCAGAGAGAATTGGATCTACGTGTTCTAAATTAGATAATTAAATATTTGTGTCATTTTATTCACCCTTTTGTCCTACCAAGTTGACAGAAGGGTTTAGTAATTCCATTACGTGCACTAATTTACTTTTTCAGTATCATAAGACATGTTCTATTTCACAAAAGTTTTCTGGGTGCAAGTTGTGTGTAGAAAACTATCCCGAGACCAGCTTTCCTAATAAGCAGTATGGGCGAACCTTACCAGATATTGAAAAATTTAGGGAAACCAAAACTTTCATTAGTTTAGGTCAGTCAGGTCCTGGGGGAGCTCAGAATGGAAAGGCCACTTCACCGTTAAGTCTACGTCACAAGTTTCACCCTCAGCTCCTCCCACCGATACCACTGTCCAGTAGATTACATTTTTTCTATTCACTCTCTTCCCTTATTTTGATGCTAAGAACTTCTGTAAAAACCCGAGGAAGGAAGTCTGTTCACCAGGTTCCAACAGATGTTTATCCACCGGAGTGTGTGACCTATCAGTAACCATAGTTATCTCGTAGCTCAGTTGTTAGTTATCACGCCTATAGGTTTTCGACATCCTTTTAAAAGCTCTTAATACCAGTATTACGTTGGGTCTGTAAATGAGTTTCTAAGGAATAATGCTTTATTGTCTGGTAGATGAGATGTCAGGACCTTGCTGATTACTCGCTTTAACACACACTTTAACATTCAGGAAAATTTGAGACGGTAATTTAATTTTAAGCAGGAATTTACCTCTACATATTCAACACTGTCTGTTCGATTAAACCAAATATCTCAAAACCCTTATACCCCGAAGCGGAAATTATGCACTTCAGAATTATAAAAATTATGGCTTGAATGCGAAGAATGTGAAAATACAAAGTACGTAGCAATTTAATTTCCTTACATAGTCTTTATGTTATAATATCATATTGTATCTTTATTGATGTTGTATTTGTTTTATATCTTGAGACTTTGTTGCAAAGTCCAAACTAGGATTACTTTTAGGTTTATGCCCAAAGAGAATTGGATTTACGAGTTCTAAATTAGATAATTAAATATTTGTCTCATAACATCACTTTTATTTTTATAATAAAAGTGATATTCATATTGAGAGCTTTTCTGTTATGTTTTTAATATTATTGTTAATTCTACCCTTCATAGAGAATGCACTGAGCCCTAGGTTTGTTTGTCGGCTCAGTCAAATTATTTTACAAGCATATATATACAGTGATTTCCGCTTATAAGAATCACGTTTGTTATTACTGTTTTTGATTCTTATAAGCGGTTGATTCTTATAGCCGAAATTTAGGTTTTTGGACAGGCACACACACACCTATATCTACATATATTAGATAATTTACTATAAAATACTCTTTAATTTACGTTAATTATCTTTTATTAAAATTATTTTTATAATTTTAAAAATACAACTTAATTTATAGACCTAAAAGCTATACACATGATTATAGTAAGAGAAGAAAAAAATCCAATATTTGTTACAACATACCTGCTTAACAGTTTAACATTTCAACTACAGGAAGGGTGCAAGAAAAAGTTTTCTATGGCAGTTTGACGTAATGAAGTTTTCAGGAGGCTGTTTATACCTCTTTCGATACCAATAGTTTCAGACCAAGATTCAAAATCTAGGTTACGTTTCACAGTTTGATAAGGTGCTGAATCTAATAATGTCACGTTTTCCTAAATGATAGTGGACAGTTCCCCGAAGATATATGCGTTTCAGGGTTCAGGAATCCGCAACCAGGATGTGGGAGATGGGAAAAAAGAGTCCCTGTCTTTCTTTGTCACTGGAGGAAAGTGGAATCGGATCCGCACGGTTAGGATGCCCCTGGGTCAAGCTAATAGGACAGTGTTTAGCTAAAGCGTTTAAGGGGAAACTATTATGTTATGCCTAACAAAGAAAGGGATGCATTTTACGACTGTATTCCATCCCATCTTATCACTCTTTCTTTTAAAAAGAATAAAGAAAGAACTTCGTACATTTTGAGGGTTTAAGTGGTTTTTTTTGGAAAAATGAAAGGAAAGCGAAGAGTGTAAACTGATTCTTAAAACTGGTGGATTGATTCTTTAAAGCGAAAATTTTAACATGGAAATAATACATTTGTTCTTGTTTTCGCTATATTGATTCTTATAACCACTGATCACTATAAGCGGTGGTTACTTTGTTTGTATATATGTATATATATATATATATATATATATATATATATATATTGTTCTTTTAAAAATTGCAAAAAAAAAAAATATGCAGAAACAAAATAAGTAAATTTAAAAACAACCGCAAAAACACTTATAAGTTTTAATTTTCTTTAAAAAAACTTAACGAATACGACAGGAAAAAAACCCAATTTTCTTCATTATTCCTTAGAGTTGAACGACGTGAATATCAATCAAAAATATTCTTTAACTTCCAAGATCAATATCATTTTTCCCCAAAAAAGCGATTTTTCTAAGCATTTCTTCCCTCCGACGCTAGCAAAATGTACTAAAAATGCTGAGGAGTCTCGTTTATTGAAGGACGCTTATTCTTTATTTACATTTCAATAAGAGAAAAGGGAAATAAAAAAATGAGGAGCAAGAAAAGATTTTTGTGTAAACTCCAAGGAAATGAAAGAGAATGGAATCTGCTGATGCAGTATAAAATACGGTCATCATTAAATTTAATAGTTTTCAAAAGCAAAAATGTTGATTTTTATTCGTCACTCAATACCTTGCTTGGGAAATGACATTTTCTAATCTTTTGCATCTAAATGGCGTTTTTAAAAGAATTTGACTCCGGAGGAAGATACAAAACTGGTTTCGTTCTCCATTCAGAAATGCTTCCAAAATGTTTCTTCAGCACTGTATTATATTCTCCGGGCGTTGAAACTGCTATTTATAAAAGGAAGTGCGTATCGTCTCATATTTTCCCGGTAAAAGTTTGTCTTTTTAATATTAATGCTAAGGCTATTGTCATCGAATTTGAAACGGAGAGCCCCAAGGATATTTTATTCAGTTATGCTAAGTAATTTAGATTCTCTCAAATTGTATGCTTTCCATTTTTGTTATATATATATATATATATATATATATATATATATATATATATATATATATATATATATATACAGACAGACAGACAGTTATACCGGGTGGTTATAATTTAACTTCCCCAATAAACGGCCTCCTACAGCGCAAACGGGTGAACGGAATGCAACGAAATTTCGTATATGGGCTATACACGAGATGCGCTCAAGGAATTTCGAAAAAAAAATTTAGTTCTAAAAGGTCCACTAGAGGGCGCCTTTTCGGGAAAAACATGAAATTTAACAAAATAAAGAGCCAAAACGGAATACATAAACAATTTGAACATTTATTGACTAGTTTTTGATAACCTTGTCATTGAACCACATTAAATAAAGGCAAGGAAATAAAAAACAGTGTGCCATTGCTGATTGAGAGGGAAAAAAAAAACAGTTGAGTTTGCAAAAACAGGTACAGATTAACGACGAAATGTCACAAGAGGAGCAGTTGTTAATCATTATCCAGGACGATGTAAGGAAAGGTGCTCAATGTGACCACCGTCAGTCACCTGCAAAGTTCCAAACCGAAGGACAGTGCTTTCAGCAGCACATCGTGGTACAGCTTTTCCAGACGCACCGCGTTCCAAGCTTGGCGATTTTGTGTATGGCGTGGTAACCATGCGATTTTGGCGAAATTTTTTGGTTGCCAAGCTGAGGCGATTACGTTGTGGCTCTTGTAAATTCGTAACGTATTTATCATGTGATTATTTCGTGACGGATGTATCACGTGCGTTTGACAGTTGATTTATTTTCACGAATTACAAGATTCTTCTTATGTTGAACAATTTTGAATGCGGTGGGTGAGCTTTTAAAATAATGGTGGATTATAAAAGTAAGTTTAAATTTTGTGCATTATTTGACGTTATCTGTGTGTTTTTTGGAGTTATGTACATTTTTTGAGTGCAATGGCTTCTAAGTTGCCATTGAGTGCGCGAGGTTGTTGTTTAAGTTGGATTTTATTGAAAACAAGTGTGTATTAGGTTTTGTACGGGGAATTGCCGTTTACGCCTATGAATTCGCATGGCCAGCGTAAGCTTTGTTTTACTGACCGCTACAGCCAGCGGCAGCGGCTTTTCTGTAAAAGTTTTGGACTGACGCTGAACGTAGCGTAGCGAAGTGTAGCGAGGGTATCTGAGCGAAACGAAGATCCCGTGTGCGCTTACGAGTTTCATAAAGCCAGCGGTAAGTTTGTTTTCCAACTTATTTGTTGTTTCTTAGTCGCCATTGATGTTTTTGTTTAAATTTCGCACTTTAACATGTCTGCGGAGTAGGGAAAAGTTGGCGTCAAAAACTTTTGACGCCAACTTTTGGTCAAGTTGGAGCCAAAATGTTTTGACGCCATCTTTTCACCAAGTTGACGTCAAAAGGTTTTGGCGCCAACTTGTCGCCAAGGCCGGTGCGTCTGAAAAAGATGTTCCCCGATCGTAACTGATCAGTTGAGATGGCAAATGTTTGCAGGTGACTGACGGTGGTCACATTGAGCACCGTTCCCTACATCGTCCTGGGCAAGATTAACAACTGCTCCTCTCGTTCGTGCGTGCGTGAGTGCGTGAATGCGTGCGTGCGTGCGTGCCTGTGCGTGTGTGCGTGCGTGCGAGTGAGTGATATCGTAATTTACCCAGAGTACATATTATAATAAATAAGGATATCCTATAAAAATGAACGAGAATTTTACATCTCTCAATTTATTTTATAGGTACTGGAGAAATATTCTGATTCGGGCATTTTATGTTTAATGTGCTCAAAATATGGCTATTTTTCTATCTTGAGAACCATCGAACTCGTTTATGATCTTACTAGGCATCTACACTAGTTAAAAAGCGGAAAATTTTGCCTATGGAAATGCCTAATTTTTATTCAGAACGCCTAATTTTTATACCAAAGTGTTAACTGGATATGCGATTTTACAAAACTTTTGTGATTTTAGGATAGATTCGTAATATACAGGGTGTCTATAAAAGAACTCCGGGGTTTTGAGGCAAAATATTTTAATGAAATAACAAACATACATACATGTTTTATACATGACTGAAAAGCTTACATTTTCAAGTTTTTTTTAACACTTAGTAAAGTTCTATATGAGCCCCGTTAGTGGCACGGCAGACGTCTAAACGGTATTCTACCTCTTCCCATGTCCGTAGTCTTTTATGAAGTACCTTACCGACAGTTGATCTTGGTAACCCCAACTCCAGGCTGCGTCTTGTCAACGATTTCTTAGGGCTTCGAAGGCATGAAGCTCGGATTCTGTCCACTTTCTCTTGAGACACACTCTGCCTACCCGGCGACTTTTGCTTAAAAACACTTCCTGTTTCCTTAAATGCACTGAACCATTGACGAATGGTTTTGTCAGAAGGCGGGTTAACACCATAGTTACGTCGAAAGTTTCTTTGTACGGTAACTACAGACTTCGTTTCTATGAGCCAAATAACACATTGAGCCTTTTGTTGCGGAGTCGCCATCATTTCAAATTTCGCGACGTCATTTCAAGGTCAACGCCCTGCAGCGCCGCCAACAGTTGATACAAACATTCCCAATTGGTATGAGTAAAACTTTTTGAGCTACTCTTTTCAGAGAAATCGACTAAATTTTGCTATCTTTTATAGTTAGTGAGATATGAATTTTTAAAACCCCGGAGTTCTTTTATAGACACCCTGTATTAGAAATTTCATCCTTGAAATTCACATAAATATTTTTTTTCTCGTTCACATTTTTAATGATTTTGCAACCATTTTTCGCCTAACAGTCTGTTTTGAAGAAACACTTTATAGTCTTTGTATTTTCCTTACACTCGCTAATAAAGTTTAAACTTTTTGGTACTACAATCTATTCATTGTAATTTTTGCTCGAAATCTTTTTTTAGCCTCACTCCGATTTCTTTCACACAAATTGTCATTTGTTTCTCCCTAAAACTTTTAAAATTAGTTTTAAAAATTGTCAAACATTTACTGTTGAAAAAATAATCATCGTGTAACGGATTTGCCAACCGTAGGATCATTGACATGGTGACTATGTGACTAGTCCTAGTGAGTGTACGGTTGCGTATCAGCTTTCGATACCGAGGGTGCTTGGTCCGAATCTCAGCATGCGGCATTAAATATCTTCGTGTCTAGACAGGATATTGGCACGATAAATCCGTGGACCGGAAAGTCCATCTATGAAGTCTGTAAGGGCCTGTCCACATAGAATTCGTCCACATGATTTTTTTTCATAGATTTTGGAAGGAAAAAAAATCATTTATAAGAACAGGGTAATTAAAACAGAATATTCCAGTCACGCCTGAAAGAAAAAGGAGGAAAAAGCAGTGTGATACATTTTCATTAAGGGGACAGTGGACTTTCAAAATTGTGAAATTTGTCCAAAAATTCGATTTTTTTATTTTATTGAATTGTGAAACTACAAACGAGTAGGAATGTGTTGCAAAAATAATTTTCAATTTCTGTGATTACTTTCCTAGTTATAGGCATTTGTATTTAATTTAGATATTATGTGGTTACTAATAGCAATAACTTTAAAAAATGTTTCTCTCAAAATAAAAATTTGCATGTCATACGAATATTCAAACTGCCCCAGGCGCATTTCTAATTATCGTATTGCTTTGAAATTTAAGTTTTATATACTTAACTGTATATCAAAGAAATCTTATTGAAAAAAATTATGCTTCGTAGCTCAGAATTTCTAAATTTTGTACTTAAAAAGATTATTTATAGGTATTTTGCGTCATAAAAAGGGTGTTTTCATTATTATTATTATTTTCTCTTCATATTTTTAATGAATGCTTCAAATAAGCAATAAGTTTCATTGTTAGTTCTATAAGGTATCCTGTAAATACAAATTACCATATTGTATGCAAAAGAAATGCGCATGGAACATTTTTAATTAGGCCAATTTTTGATAAAATTAATAATTCATAATTCATAAATTATTAATATTTCATCATTAAATTTTAACCACTTTTACATATCTATGGTACTAAATCACGTATTCAAATCTCAAGCAAATCCATTCAAAACAAAAAAAGTTACGTTTAAAGGTCCACTGTCCCCTTAACTTGAAAATAATAGAAATTTACTCATTCTGTGGGATTTTTAGCTAAAAAGAAATAAGATACAGGTTATTGGTGAGTGAAAAACCTTCGGATTTAAAAGAGAACTTCGAAACAAGAAGGTGATTCATTGGCTATGGAGATAAATCACGCTATTTGTCATCTACCTATTGCGGTTTGAGTTAATAATACCATTATTTATTTAGTGAGTTTTAGTTTAAAATGTTTGCCTTCCTCATTGATCAGTGATTAAAGTGGTATTCTACTGCACGGTCCCTGATTCTGAACCTGGGCTAAGACATGATATTTCTTAGGCTGACATCTTATGGGAAGCGATGTTGGTTCGACGGAATTATTTCTCTTACACTTGAGTGATTTTCTGTACATAAAGAAAGTATAAATATGAGGTATTTTCGTAAAGAAATTTGAGTTAAAACTGAAAATCTTTACAAATAGGAAAAAAATATTATGTTTTAATACGATAATTTACGATAGCAAATAAAATAAAAAATTCTGAATGTAAAAATGGGTGTTCCATGTCCTGAAACAATTTTTGCAGAGCAAGTGATGAATTACAGCTGTTTAGATATTCCTTGCAACCAAGATAAATAATATTTCAAACATTATCGAAGTATAATTTTGTTTTAAGTAGACTTAAATAGCATTGTCTTTTACTTTAAAATAATACTAGCAACATTTAGAATATGCTATAAATGAAATTGTATATTGATAAATATATAAGAGCAGACTGAAAATGATGTCTTTTTGAACGGAAATGATAAAACTGTAATTTTTTAAAAATCTATGCCCTAAAGTTGAATGGTTGATAAAAAAATGAGTAAAATAAGTAATTTATTTCCCAATAAATTCTATTTAAATTTTTACAATCCCATTATTTTGAATTGATGATTTTGTTTACTTACTTTCGGATTTAATACGATACGTTGCTCTTACATACAGTAGAAGATTCCTTCGAGTTTTTCAGTGTCTTAATAGATTTTTTCGGTATTCAAATTCTTTAGAGTGTACTGAAGGATAATCTGTAGTTAACTGACCATACTGAAAATAACCAGCAGCCACATAGTAAGATTTTAAAGCCGCCTTTTAATGTTGATTTCAGTACTACGTTCATGTACTGAACGTAGTGTCTTATATTCTCTGAAACAGTTCAAAGGATCGCATAGATAATGAAAACGCATGTAGAAATAAGAATTAAATACAGAAAAAAATCAGATAGAACATTTTCAAGAATCCAGTTTCATATTTTTTCTGAATAAGATCGTATTTCTATAACTTAGGGTATAATAAGATTATTGGTATAAGAATTAAAACTTTCGCTATGGTATAAATCTTAAATGTTGAAGGCACATATCCTGAAGACATTCGCTGAAACATTCTATGAAATCTACAGGCAATTTTTTTGTAAGAGCAGCCAATGGGGGTGGGCGGGGGACAGCAAATCTCCAGTAAAAGTGATCCACAAGATCATCTAAGAATAACCAGCGTCAACGCAATGGCAGATTCTAAAGAGCTGGTCACATTGAATCGGAGCGTCAGCGTAAGATTTTTAACCAATCTTACGGCTGAGAGCTATATCATCCGTTGACTCAGTTTCAGCAATGACGTAAGAACACGGGATACATCAAATCAATCACGGGTCACTTCAAGTACCGGCTATTATGTAGCACAAGTTGTTCTTGGTGCTTAAAAACACACCGAGAAAGAAACAAATGAGACAGACATCCAATCAGTTGCGCTTGACACTTTTTGGACCTTAAGCAATGTGAACAGGTTTACATAGAAATGTTCACATAGAATCTGTCAGCTTTAAAGTTTATGTTGGAAATGAATGGCTAAATGGGTCGATGATAAGTATATGAATGGTTAAGAAGTTTTACCCTGACGCTGCGAAGCGATCCTGTTTACACCTAGTCAAAAACAACGGACGTCAACCAATCAGATGAGCAAGACCACTAATTCACAGCCTATGGGCTGTGACCCCGTTGGAATTTAAATTATGGGAAGTGGCTTTTAGTATCTATATATTTAAGTTTCTAAGCAGACTTTCTGGGCAGTCCATGACAGAAAACTTCTGCATCGATTTACTTCATTTTGGTCTTAAAAGAAAGATTGTAATCTGTAGATTTGTCAAATTTGTTTTTGTAACCACAGTTTCATTTAATTAGCGATAATTTACAATTAAAAATTGATTTCTGCGCATGCTCAGTGGCATGTTCAAATCTGTCTTTAGAAGCTCACTGTTTCTGCACATGCTCAGTGATATCTTTTAATGATAAAAATGTTTATTCTGAGAAATATCTCTAGATCTCTCTCTTTAATATTTTTATTTTTATGATAATTATGTCTGTGAAATATAAGATTAAACCCGATGGATATTGTTTATGTCGCGCTGTTTAATTAGTGATAATTTACAATTTAAAAAAAATTGCTTTCTGCGCATTCTCAGCGACATTTTTTAAATCTAGCTTTGGATACTCACTAAACACGATGTCGCTTAAACAATTTAATTTTTTTCTGCTCGTTATTATGATTTTCAACATTTGGAAATGATTTGTTGAGTATGATTTGTGTACTAGTACATCCATTTACTATCTAGCCGTCATGTTTCGACGGGTACCAACTAGTATTTCTTTATGTTTTAAATGACCTTTAAACGAATATATGGGTGGGGAGGCGTCTCATGATTCGTGGAAACCACTGAAGAGAGTTGCGACTCGAAAAACGTTAGGAAACTACGCGTCAGACGCTTCTGTAACGAAAGGACTACGAACAGGTTCCCTTCCCATCAAAACGAAATTTTTAACGCTGACGCTGGAGGATTCAATTTGAGCAACTCTTAACTCTAAGTAAAAAAAGTACAGCTATTCATAGAACGAATAAAATAAACATTACAAATTTGTTTTGGTGAGATCCAAGAAATAGCTACATATTTCTTACTAAGAAATTATGAAGTGAATTTTCACGTACTTTAAATATTGAAAGGAATTTTTTTTAATGCAAAGTGTTTTGGGCAACTCACACAACATTTAACAAAAAAATTCAGGCAGTCTCTTCTAACGAAATAACCACGGATTATTAAATTAGAATCACTTATCGTTGCTTACCTCTTTTGTATGTACGTATATATGTATGTATGTGTTTGTGTGTGTGTGTGTGTGCGTGTGTGTGTGTGTTTGTGTGCTTGCGTGTGTTCGTACGTGCGTGCGTGTGTGTGAGTGAAAATTTTGACGCATTTTGATACTTTTCTGTTTAATTATTTACTGCTTGTCCGAGCGATACACACGGGGTTTGGCGCGCTACCAAAATTATAACTCGCGAGGTACGGACGGACGGTTTTAGCGACTGAAATTTTGCTCTCCCGAGGATCGTTATGGAGGAATGTAATCCTACCTTAAAATGTAAAGAAAGGGAAAATTATGCATCACGCGACTTTAAAGTTATAAGTTATTTTTGCTATAGATAATTTTTCTTTTTATTATGACAGGGCATTCTCAAAGTGTAGGGAAAAAATTACTTGCGGTATTTAAGTTTCGTCTAAAAATTTCAGACTTTGAACGAGAAATTTATGAGGAAAGTTTAAGTTTCAATCTTGCTTAAGCTTTTGCTAATTTTTGTTTTTTTATCATAATGAAGATGCTGGTGAAAAACAAAATCCTTAGCTATTAAAAACTCATTTATTTTATGCACCTCTGTAAGTTTTTGCTTCACAGTAGTCAATTTATCTAGTCAAAAAATTCTTATCTTTTTTATGTAGCTTTTAAAGTAATGATATTAAACCTGATAAGTTCTTTTACTACACAACTGCGTATTAAGATTCGTTACAATTCCTGTTGATATTAGTTTCATTCCTTTAATGCTTAATGCTCTTAAAAAGTTTTTTTTTGTACTATTTTTTCCCATTGATTTCTACGTATTACATGTTGATAGAGAGATTTTGCCCTGTGACTTAGGAATCAGATATAAATGTACTGCAATATAGGGCTTTGAGTTCTAATTATACAAAATAATTTAGTTTCATGGCTCTTGTTTAAAAACTTTTAATTTCGCATTTAAATTCAATTGCATAAATTTAGAGTTTCGAAATTATTAGCAAAATTATTTAAAATGTTAATTTTTTTTTCTGATTTTGAAAAAATTCTCCAATAAGTGTAAAAATTACATTAAAAATTCTCTGGCATGAATTCCAAAAAACGTACTGTTTTTCGTATTTCAAGGACTCTAAACACACTTAATTGTCGACAGAATTATGTTTTATATATATATATATATATATATATATATATATATATATATATATATATATATATATATATATATATATATATATATATATATATTGATTGATTGATCGTAGTTCCGTTTTCCTGGGTTCAATAGGATTGAATAAAATCTCTTCAGTAAGAGCACACTATAAGAATTTATTGTTCTATGAATTCTTCAGGAGCATACACAAATTCAAACAGAAAACCCGTAACAACTGTCTTCTATACAGCAGAAAATTTAAAAAACACTAAGTTAGGATAACAGAGTCTTCAATACAATACACGTCTAACGCCTATTCAATACATTCAATTCTCAGCAAAAGAAATACTCTGAGGTCCAATGTCAATGTCAGGTATATTTATAGACTTGCAAAGCGCCCTCTATCGGTCAACCAGCTAGATTTCGCTAGAAGATTCCAGAAAGGTCTAGAAGGTTGGCGACCATTTGGTGCCATATCACCAAATTTGGCGATATATCACCAAATTTAGCGACCAAAATAAGTCACCAAATCCATCGCCAATTTGGCGATAACTCTGATATTTGGCGAGATTGCCATAGACTCGTAAAATTCGTAATAATATATATATGGCACAATATTGCCATTACCCACAACAACAAACAATTCAAAATTCTAATTAGAAAAGCAATAAACAAGAATAAATCCGGAAATTAAGAAAATTCTGATTTGGGAAAAGATAATGAGAACTGATACAAAGACGCATTTAAAAGTGAGTAAAAAATTTGAAAAATTCAAATACGAACTTGAAAAAATTTAGATAACACACTTTTACATAAAGGGAATGCAAGAAATAGAACTGCTTTCGTATATCAAAAGTTTACTGGTAATAAATATTTTGTCATAATTTAAACTTTATAAATTAAACCGAAAGGGCAAATAATAAACGTCTTTAAATATTAAATGAATGGCTTCAGATATATTATCTCCAGCTCACCCTGCATCCCTGGACTGAAGATCCCCCCGTCGGTTCATTGGTGTTGGATGTGCTAAATATGCATATTTTGGCATATGTGACCCCACCCCAAATGGATCTTTTAGTGCATATTTTCAATGCTTATAGATCTGACATTGGCATCAGCAATAATTTTATACGTTCTATTTTACAAACTTAAGTAGGAACCGCTTTCCGTATTTCAAAAAGTTTTTCTATATCTTGAACTTAATTAGACATTTTACAACTTTTTTCTGAAAAATTTAAGGTTTAATAATTAATTGTATTTCGTATTTTCAAAGTAATGATCAATATTTTCTGTTTTATCAATACATTTACAAAAACTGGAACAAATACTATATTGTGCTTTACCTAACGCTTGGAATACTTACTTCTTACATTTGACAGGACAGAATTAAGACAATTAGTATGCTTATTTAGGTATAACAACTGTGTATTTTTAGAGTCAGAAACTAAATTTGGGTATGAAAGGAATGAATATATATATATATATATATATATATATATATATATGCATACAGTGGAATCTCGATCTATCGTTTTTCAAGGGACCGATTGAAATGAACTATAAATACGGGAAAACGATTGATGCGGAAACATAACAACACAATATGATGGTTGGGACTGGATAAAATGAACGACACATACGGAAAAACGATGGATCCGAAAACTATCGATCGAGATTCCACTTTGTATATATATATATATATATATATATATATATATATATATATATATATATATATATATATATATATATATATATATAGTACAGAGTGCTGCAGAATGGACTCCCACATTTCTGACGATAACTGGTGAGGGAGTGATGGGGGTAGGCAGGCGGGGGAGGTGACAAGAGTTCTTGCGAATTTTCTAGTTGTAAGTAGACACAATAAATATGTCATGGTTTCGTTGTCGTAGCGATATTATTCTTTTAAAATAACGATCCTGTAACCGCGACACAGAAGGCATTTAGGACGTCCTGCAGGCCCGATACAACCAATGACGTTTATGATCGAGAAACAATCCTGCGATGGGTTTCAAACGTGAAAGAAAGTGTGTCTATATTACCAAGGCACCCAAGTGGTCGTCCTCGGAACATTTGCTGCCACTCTAGGCATGGATATTTGGATTTTCGGAATTGACTTTAAACTGTAGGTTCCAGTCTAATTAGCCTTCGTGTAGCAAAAAGTTAATCGTAGCGCTCCAAACCAAGCCCAACCAAACGGAACATTAGAATACTTGAAAATACCCAACGAGTCTGCGAGTCCCTTGCACATGAGGCAATTGCCGACGTTTTCCCAGAGATGACCAGCGGAGTAATGGAAAACTTATGAGAACGGCTTCGGCATTGCATCGCAAATAAAGAGCATCATCTTTAGAAATGTTATTTTCAAAACCTAGTGGAAAAAAAACTAGATTATAAGTACTTTTCGAAAATGTAAAGCTTTTTTCGTTCGTTTTTTATTAACTTTTAAAGTGTAGAAGTTCATTCTGCTACATCATGCATTAAGCAATTTACTGTATAAACCAGGACTGTTATTGTATCTTGGAATTCACTTTAAAAAGATGATGGAATTCGATGTTCTGGACGGGGAAAAATCGATGTTTTACCATGATTTACAATTAAAAATTGCATATTTTTTTGGTTAGCTTATGTTAGTTAATTAAAACATTGCATTCCCTTTCTATACATTTATGCTGTTTTCTGTGAATCAAATTATATAAACAAAAGCAAAGAAACACTATGATATATATTTCATGAATAAAAATTTCTTCGTTTACATGTAGCCTATCTTACATCTTATATGATTAGAACAACATTATTTAATTTATTTTGTGAAAAAAATTAAACTTTAAAAGACTTTACTGTCTATAAGAGTAATACCAAACAAAGAGAAAAAAATAACTTCTTCAAATTTTTCTGCAGATGTAAGTTTTAAAAAAATATTGTGATGTAAATAATTATTAATTCACTATTGGGATTATACATTTCTTAAAATTTTTTCCATAAGAAGTTTTACGGTTAGTTAAATATATAATCAATCAATTTTTTCATCCATGGAAGTATAATTAAATAGTGTTAATAATATCTTAATCCTTATCATAAATGAGTAATAACAAAGCAAAATAAATTCTTTTAAAAACTTTCATATTTCATTTAGTCTATTATTTGATTTTTGCTTGAAATCTTATGATTTGTGATTTGGTGGGAAATAAACAAGCAACTAGCACCGACGCCAAAATAAAAAACACTTCATTTTTCAAGTAAATAATACATTCAATGAAATAAATTAAAATATTGCAAATTTTACGGTTTTGAAATATTGATTTATATCACCTTAAGACGTTATTTCTCATACTTAGTCCGATAAAATAAATAATGAAATATGTTCACCAATATCTTATCAAGATAAACTAAAGTTTACAGGAAGTATACATATTCAAAAGAACAAATATTATATAAAGCTGTAGACTTGAGCCACTAAATGTAACGTAATAACAAGCCTTTGACTTATATGTCTGTCACAAAGATAAAACTATGACATTAAAAAAAAAATTATTCTACAAGATTACTGTACGAAATATTTCTATCCGTGAAGACAAATATTTAAAAACTAAGTAGGATCCCATTTTATTTATTTTATTCCTTTGATTCCTAACCATTTAGGTTAAGGAATAAAACTGTTAAATAAATTTTGTAAACACGTCTATAGATAACACATTGTTCTACTTTGGTCATAAAAAACTTCAACACCCATGTTATACTCATTTCAAAAGGAAAGAAAGAGGAGCAGTTGTGCTGGCATGAATGCGTCCTCTTCGAATTATAAAGTCTATATATATATATATATATATATTTATATATATATACAGTGAACATTAACTAACAGTGGGCAGTGCCTAACAGTGGGCATTACATATAAGAATTCAATAGTTATTTCTCAGCACTCCTTAGATTTTAAGGTTCTGTATCTCAAAATGAACAAACATGGAGTTGGTCTACTAATCAAATAAGGCAATTTTATACATATACATATATATATATATATATATATATATATATATATATATATATATATATATATATATATATATATATATATATTGCGCCTTGTCTTTTTATTTCTTGTCTGAGTAACGCAATAACTCATAGCGACTGTAATTAATTTTATAGTGATAATTTAGCATAAATTAATGATATAGCCTGCACTCTCGTGCGCTCCCTTGTTCATTGACATTCTCCATTCTCTGAAATCTGATTCCCTAACGTTACCATAAAATGATATGACGTCATGTAATCACAGAATATCCGATCGAAAGGGGCATAGGGTGACGCTAGCTGCAATTTCATGATTTAATAAATAAATAGCACTATAATGTACTTCTATGTAATAATTTAAAATCCGGTGCCAACTTTAGCACTTAAGATTAATTTTAGAAGCAAAATTGCAGCCTCTTTATTATTCCCTACATTACATTGATTTCCCCGGAGTCTTTAGCTTTGGGAGGATAGGACCCAAACTCTTTTAAAACGACCAGTTATCTATTTAATGCCTCGTGTGTTATTTCCAGTGCGAGCGAGTTTTAAGCGTATAATTTTCATTAAGTTTTGAAAGCTTTCTACTGTGATTTTTGTTTTCCCATTTAATTTATGTATTATAATTCCCCCTTGAATTCATTAGATATGATGCTGATAATGGTACATTGTGCGTTTTAGTTAAGAAATATTTCACCCGAAGATGTTTTAATTTTAGTTTGTAGAACTTCATTTATTAGACTTAATTTTATAAGCATTAAAGGCCTTGATTAATAGACCCGGCTGCTTCAAACCATATATTTCAAGATGCGTCATGTAAGAGAAATTTTCGAAATGCATTCTTGTCGTGGAATTATTTCTCCATTCTCCTGGGAGGTCGGGCAAAAAACAATTCAAAAATAGTTTTTAAAACTTATGTTAGAATAAAAAAAGTCGTGGAATATATTTTCTTGGTAAATATTTGTATAAATGGAAAATCCAATCTTTTTTTAGTGTGATCAGACAAAATTTTGCTTTCTTCCAAATTAATATTCTTCCTCGATACTTCAAGTCTACAATCGTTTGTATGGATATACGTGTTTATGAAAAATGCTCAGGGAAATGGTCGATTATCATTTCAGCTTCCTGTTGCTCTTGACTTTCAATAAAGGATTATAACTTTTGATTTCCATAGCATTTTTGTTAACTAGTTGTAATTTTTTTTTACTTGTTAGTAACACTCTTTCAGATTTTCATAAATTACAGATCAGTGTATTGAGTAATCTACAGATTACTCAATTACAGATATAAAACGAAAACGTGTTCCGAAATCTGCTGATATTTTTAACTAGTTCATTTTTTATGAATAATATTTACGATGTTACCTCTGAGTAATGAGCAGCCTAGTCATCATATCACTCTACTGGTAATTCATGCATTAAACTTCCGGTAAATATAAGATTTCTTTCAGAAATTGTATTATTAAATTGAGGACAAATATAATTTAACCTCCAGTAACATTCTTGCAGAATTAGAAAGGGATCATTATATTTTCTATAAATTAATGATAGCTTACAATTAACGCATTTTTTACTTATACCGAGTAAACTCGTTTTCACCCTGAAATGTTTAAGACAAATTAGGATACAGGAAATTCATAGTTGAGAATTTTTTGAATCCACTGAATATTGCTTCACCTATAAACTACCTTTACTATGATATATCATGGCGCGCCAGCCCGGGGTGGGCCAAAGCCTTCTGAACCAGACGTTTTAAGCCACATCTACTAGCAGCCAAACTCCTCCAAATCCTAGCTTTAAGTATTAAACAATCTTCTGCAACTGCATCTACCCAACGAAGTTTAGGTTTTCCTCTTCTTGTGATAACTGGTCTAGCCGAGAAAATTTCCTTTAATATGTTACTGTCGTTCATACGGATGACATACACAACCCAACTGAG
Organism: Dolomedes plantarius; assembly: GCA_907164885.2. Lineage (NCBI taxonomy): Eukaryota > Metazoa > Arthropoda > Arachnida > Araneae > Dolomedidae > Dolomedes > Dolomedes plantarius. The sequence goes on from OU015500.1 coordinate 113,809,199, forward strand.
GCGGCATAATTTAATGTTATGAACAACATCTGGCTCTTTGAACATTCTGTATAATTTGGAGTTGCGTCTTCTGCACCAGACACCCTTTTCCAGGATACCTCAAAACACTTCTCAAGTCCCTACGTTCAAAAAGACCCAAATCGTTTCCACCTTCTCTGTTAGAGTCCAGGTCTCCGAAGCTTAAATCAAAATAGGGCGGATGAGCATCTTGTAGATTAGTAACTTCATTTTCCTGGATAAAAAGTTTGATATTAGTAAATGTCTTAATCCATAAAAATCCTTATTAGTCGCATCGAGACGCCACCTTAATTCAGGAAGGATATCATTATTACTGTTAAACATCGAACCCAAATAAATAAATTCAGCATCCGATTCAAATTTACAATCCCAATTAAAAAATGAGTTTTTAAGAAAGGGGTTATTATCACAGGCATATACTTAGTTTTTTTAAGTAACAAGACCCACTGGTCTAGACACCTTCTCAATAACTTCAAACGCTTCCATTAAATATATTTTGCTTCTAGCTACCAGTACAATATCAACCTTTACCAGAATGTGTTTCAGGTAAATCCTCCCATTTTATCATTTAAACTGTGAACCCCAGACCCCCATACAAAGAAAACAGATTTCGGAAAATAAAAATAGCGTACTTTAATCCAAAATTTCAGTCCTTTCCGGTTACTTTCGTATACATCTAAACAAAATTGCCTGTCTATAACGTGATAATTATTGTTTTTGTTTGTATCATAGTCTTGAAAACTTAGAGTACATTTAATGCATTTTATTATTTTATTTGATGCATGTTACTGTTTTATTACTGAATAATATCCCATTAGCTCTCTTCATAGAATTCGCTGCTTCGCATTCCTTGAATCTCTGTCCCGCCATCCTTTCGCTTTGAATCGTCCTCGATTGTATGAGGTTAAATATTTTTTTTTCCAAAATCCTCTCTCTCCTTTATTAATCTTTTCTTTACACCCTCAGTTATTCCTTCATTACCTACCAACCTAAACTTTTTAAACTTGTTATAATTTAATTCACTTTTTTTCCACACACACTCTCAGTACTATTATTATCAATTTAGAGAAAGGTAATCATGAGACATTCCACAGTGAATACACAGGATATGTAGCTCTATCTCCATATCCTCTGTATTCACTGTGATACAGATCAGGAACTTAAGTTAATTATGCATATGAGTACTGTTTTATTTTGATTGAAGACGTGCATTCTCTTAATTCTGCTTGAATGTGCATCCCCTTGTTAGGCTCCATGGTAGGTGGTGCGGCCGGGAACTGAATTTTAAGCCCCTTTATATGGACACTTTTTTTCAAAATCCCACGGTGAGGGATAAGTCACCGAAAGTAAACGAACGTACCGCTTTTTCTACAACCCGATTCTTTATCATTAAACGTGCAGAAGGAAACTTTCACAATATCTCCCCGCTTGTAATCTATCAATCAATGCAGTCTTTACTTGGTGAAGTTACATCCATCTAAAATCTGTGATCTGGGGACCTTTTAATTGAGGTCTCTTCAACCCAACAGACTACCGTTCTTTCAACTTGTACCTCTTTAGGCCAATTTCCAATTCTTGTATCGGCACACAGTACGTTAAACTCCTCGCGAGGCATTATTTCGGAGCTGGATTTTCTCAACACACCCGAAGATGAGATCCTTGAGAACCTGCGATATCAAAATATATCGGCTGTTAGACGTATCACTATACGTCGGGATGGGAAGATGCTTCCTACTAAGCACCTCATCTTGACGTTTAACACTCCATCCCTTCCAAGTCACGTAAGAATGGCTTGGGTCCGTGCTTCTGTGAGACCATACATTCCGAATCCTTTAAGGTGTTTCCAATGTCAAGGTTATGGACATTCGAATGTTTCCTGTCGTGGGTCCAATACCTGCGCTCGTTGTGCAGAAGTTGGCCACGACAACGATAATTGCGATGTGTCCCCTCGATGTGCAAACTGTCGGGGAGACCATCTTGCCTATTCTCGGACGTGTCCCAAGTGGTTATTGGAGAAAGAAATACAGACACTAAAGGTAACGCGAAATATATCATAAGCAGAAGCCAGACAAATAGTTAACAGCAGGACTCCAACTGTAGGTTGTGCGGTGTGTCTTACGCCGCAGCAGTCGCCCCCAAACCCATGAAATCAATTTCAATCCAGACGGAACCGGTCTTTTTTATGCCAATAAGAATGGAAAAACAGAACCCTAACCAGGAAAAAGATAAATCCCAGGTAACCAGTTACCTTTCAAAAATGTTCGTAAATCAGTTAAAAACTCCACAATAGTATCTGACCTCTAGCACGTGGCATGAAAGACAGATCTTCACCACATTCCTTTGATCAAAACGTTGTTGAACCGAAGGCGTCATGCTCCTACCACATAGACGCAAACTCGGCCATTCCTCCAAACCTAAAGAGGAAAAAAGTTGCCATCCCAAGAAAGTTCGTCGGTCTTTCCAAGAAATCGAAAGATCCTAATTATATATTTTAAAAAACAACCAATACGTCCGCAGGCTTGCGGAGAATTCAGTTGAATTGCAGTTGTACGCGTCCGAGGACTTGGACATTGATATTGTTTCTGAGGAGCCTTAACTCCTCTTTTTTTCTTTCGTCTGCTTTTTTTTGCCTTTTTTCTGCTTTTCTTATTTGTTTTGTATATATTACCATTTTTTCACTCTTTTATTTACATGACTGTCTTTTAATAATTTTATATGCCTTTGTGTTACCTGTGTTATATGACTGTTCTTATTAACAATTTTATATGACGGTTCTTATCACCAGGTATACATTTTAACCGTTTTTATCACATGTACATTTCACTGCTTTTAGCTTTGTTCTTATCACTCTTGACCACTCCTTCTTGGTATATATGTCTTATTTTCTGCGCATTTCATTTTACTCTGGACGAGAATTTGGCTAGCCTTGTCCCTTCCGGACTCTGCGCAAGAAAAATCTGACGAATTGTTTTTATATATCACCGTTTCATGCCATTGAACCTTTTTTTCACTTTTTTATATCATCGTTCTAATCACCTTTGTATGCCATTTCCTTTGTATTTTATCGTTTGTGTCATGTTTATAAATTTCTTTGGATGTTTCATATTTTTATCATCTTTTATATGAATTTCTTCAAGTTTGTGCATTCCTTTTTATTTTTATTCTTTGACATTGTTTTTTTATAACCTGATTTTCTTAGTTTTTATCTCCTTTTTACATCCGTGAAGAAACGAGGTACGTTCTTTTCATGTATTTTATTGAACCTACCATGTGTTTGGCGCAGCTTGTCCATATCTGGACCTTGCGCCAATAAACCCAAATCTACCAACCAACCTTAATTCTGCTTTTTATATTTTTCTTTGTTTCTAAAATATATTAAGCATCAGTTAATAAATTCTAATCATCAAGGCATAGCTAGAGGGAAAATGTGAGATTCAAATGCATGAGGAAATAATGTATGTCTCTACACATTCATAAAAAAATTATCCTGCATTAACTTGTGTTATGCATTTATCTCTGACATTCCTCTGACAAAAGTACGTGTGAATTTTGTTTCAAACCCTTACAGAAAGTGTTAATATTGGTGCTATGAGCTATTGCTTAATTATTTCCTGTTTCGTTGTAGTTTTTGTACTATCACTAAACTTAATTTCTACCCTATCTATAGGGGGGTAATGCTGGTCCACTTATACGGTGCTCCCAGAAAAGTGGCTAGCAAAACCGCTGTGTCATATGGCGGTAAGGATGATGTCAAAGAAATCGTCTGCCGCATTGGAGGAAAAAAAAACCTATCTGCTAAACCTTATAGGCAAATAATTTAGTCCAGCACACCACTTGCTGAGGGAACCCAAAGCTTTGAAATCAAGTGTACATTCGCAAAATATATATATATATATATAAAATGGTGTTTTCACAAAGCAGGCTACCCCTTGGGGAGGGACAAGGGCCAGACTGGAAAGTTTATAAAGCGTGGACTGAATAAGTGGTTTTCCCAATAGGACATCGAGCCAGCACTCAGCTTTAACAGACGCAAAAAATAGCTTAATGCCTAATATATTAACTCATTAGAGAGAGTTATAGACGTAGGGAGTGGGGAATATATTGTATATAGGTTTCAGGCGGCGTGAACTCTGGGTAGAATGCGATTTTAAGCCTCGTCCTCGCTATATTTTTGTTTAATTTTTACTTGTAAGAACATATTGACATATAAAATTTTGTTGTCATTGAACTTGTCTTTTCCCTTCTAAACACTACTCTTTGGTCACCTGGAAGATCATTCAGCTAGGTAATGACCCTTAAGATAACTTCATTTAGAAATGCCAAATAAGCGTTAAAAATATATAGAATCATTTTATAGAGTCTTCATAAAGAAATAGCAATGTACGTAAATACGCTAAATTAAACCTTATTTAAAAGCTGCCTTTAAAATTTAGAGAATCCATGAAACGAAATTCCAAAAATACACTTTTATACTTTCCTGACACATTTTATACCTTAGAGATTTTGAATCGAAATAATTTATTTTTTAAATGCCAGCCTGTTGACCATTAATTCATAGGGCTTCGTGCTATCAAATATTTATCAACAACACAATTACAATAAGGTAAAATTGAATTGAAATTATAAAAACATAATTTTCTTATGATAATTGCACTGGAATGTAGAACCCTTTTATTGAGTACTATCTAAGCGTAGAATTCTGTAAAATGAAATGCTGGAATTATTTGGTTTAAGTAATGTATCGAAAAAAAAAGTTCTGAAATCTCTATAAATTTCATAAATATATTATAAAGCTATAACTGAGTGGTTATTTAGAAATATTACTTAGAAGTATGTAGTCATGAATACGGCCAGAAATTGCGGCTCAAAAGTTTTCGAATCTCTTTAAACATACAAACTTCGAGAGCATTTTATCAATTTTAAATTATATAAGAAAATACACAGTCTTCAAAAACATCCAGTTATAAAATATTTTGTTTCAATGTATTTTAACTGAATCTAATAGTGGAATTCCTAATGTATTAGTTTATTTTTCAAGATACGCGTAAAATCGCATTTTGTATGCATTTCCTTTATTGGAATCTCAGCATTCAAATAAGATATCAAATGTAAGAAAATCTTATTCTTAATGTAGTACGGGGTTTTCTTTTAAAAATAAATTTGTAATGCACCGAGAGAAATATAATAGATATGAAATTCCGCGATGGAATTTCATGGCAATATTAGACATAGATACAGTTTAAAATGGTATTTTAAATCTAGATATATTCTGTATTCCCTTAAGACTGTAAAGTTTTTTTTCAAAAATAAAAACAGAACCATAGAGTACTATTTTCCATCTATCTGTAGCTGGTATCGGTTGCAAAAAAAAAAAAATTCAATTTGCAATGAGTATTTGATAACGGAAATGGGAATAAATTATAAAATACTTTGGAAGTTAATATATTTTCTGGAGTGCATTTATATAATATACTTTTGAGAAAAGTCAATTAAGGTTACTTTATTGAATGAGGAAATATCATTTTATGCCAAATGAATATACATGATACTCTTCAGTTTTTCCAAGAAAAAAAAATTCTGTCGAAGTATTTACAATTTCTAATAAATACGACGATCAATGTATATAATTGACGTAAAAAAAAAAAAAAATATTCAAATTAAATCTAATAGAACATACTAAAGAATATAGTACACTTAATATAGTACAGTTTTAGGAACATATCTTTTACTGTATTTTAATATTTTTTTGGATAAAATCCAATCGTCTGACGCATTAGAAAGAAAAACATTTTTTTGTTTGTCAATTTATTCCGTTGTTATGCACGTGACGTAAAGTTAGTTTAAAGTATCACAAAAAGAAAAGAAACCACGTGATCAGCATTTAATTAAATTCAAAAAATTAATGTTTAAAAATTCACCAAAAAAAAAAGAAAATTGATGTAAAGATTCGAAAAAGAATTCCTTTTAAAGGAACTTCTATGATCTTTCTCGTGGTATGATTTTTATAACCCTTGGATTATTATTTTAAATGCAAACTTTAAAGAATGTTACAAAAACAGCTTAAGAATTTAATTTAAAAAAATCTAAGAAGATTATTTCAAAAATCACTCTAAGTGCACCCCTACACTATAAGAAGAATCACCATGCAAAATTTCAGCCCTTTAGGTTCAACGGTTTGGTCTGTGCGTTATATGTCAGTGAGTCAGCCAGTTACGGAACTCTTTATATATATATATATATATATATATATATATATATATATATATATATATATATATATATATATATATATATTATATATATATATATATATACCAGCTGAAAACCCGCACTTCGCTACGGAGTACATTCAAATTAAGTGCAACGGTCAATGTATGCAATTAATGCCAGAAAAAGTATATATATTTATAATAAATACGACGATCAAAATATACAATTGATGTAGAAAAAGAATATATATTTATAAAAAAATCGTAAAGGATATCTTTATAGACAAAATAATGTCCAATCGTCTTCCGCATTAGCAAGAAAAAAAATTATTTTTGTTTATTTAGTTGTTATGCACGGGACGATAAATTTATTTAAAGTACCAGACAAAGAAATCACGTGATCAGCATTTAATAAATTAACTTCTAAAAATGAATCTTTAAAAATTCAACAAAAATCAGAAAATTTAGGTAAAGATTCGAAAATGATTTCATTTTAAGGGAGTTTTTATGATCTTTATTTTGATATAAATTTTATAACCCTCAAATTATTATTTTAAATGCAAACTTAAAAAAAGTTACTAAAACAGCTTAAAAATTTAATTTAAAAAATCTAAGAGGAATTTTTCAAAAATCTCTCTTAGTGCACCCCTTCACTATAAGAAGAATCACCATGCAAAATTTCAGCTCTTTAAATCCAGCGGTTTGGTCTGTGCGTTGTATGTTAGTCAGTGAGTCAGTTACGGAACTGATTATATATATATATATATATATATATATACATATATATATATATATATATATATATGTATATATATATATATATATATGAGACAGCACGGACGGCGGCGAGGGGAATAGGTGTTGATGGCCGCCGATGCGTCACAAAGATCTTTGTGACGCATCGGCGGCCACGAAGTACGAACTAGATTCTAGTTCGTACTTCAGTTCCCGCACTGTAAGTCGTGTTGGTCGGTAGAGATCGTTGTCGGATAGTGGCCATTCGAAGGCCCTCTTGAAGCTCTCTGACTGTCCCCTCCAGCCCCGGACACATGGAAAACACGCCAAATCTCGAACATAGACTTTATTGTCCACAACGTTACAATTTATCGGATCGACGACAATTCCACAAATCCCCGACAAAAACCTTGGTGGGTCTTTTAAAATATTCATGGGGTCGTTGTCACATGACCCCCTGCCCTTTGTATTGATTGGAGAGAGGCCCCCAGTCCAGTTTTCTGGGGGTTGAGTCCCGTGGGGTGTTATATAAGACTTTGTGCCCACGAGACTGGGAGTTAAAAGGATGATATATTTATTATCTACTATTGCTTTTGGGTTGCGCTCAAATTCTTTGTTCTTAACTCGAAATCGAAATTAGTTTGTTTACGCCCAAGTAATTTGAAAGGAAAGTAAAAAGAATTTGGAAATTCAAGAAGGTTATTTGTTTTGTATGATATATATATATATATATATACACACTGCTGGCCACCCAAGTTGCAACACCAAGAAAGACAAGAGATATCACAACAAAATTTATTTTGTAGATAATATGTTGACCAAGTATCAAATGATTAAATTTATAGACTTCTGTGAAGTGTGGTTCCTGCCAAAATCAGTAGCCAGTGTAGCCGCAATTGTTGGAGATCCCCGCTGCCACACGCCTCGGCAATGATTCAAAGAGACTTTGGATGAGTTCTTGGGGTACAGCAGACCAAGCAGCTTCCACACGTTGCTAAAGTTGATCTGCGGTGGCAGCTGGGGATGGAATCTGGGTCAATCGTAGAGCAACCATGGACCACATGCTTTCTATCGGCGAAAGATCCGGAGAGCGAGGCGGCCAGGGAAGCAATTCAATCTGGCGATTGACGAAGAACCGTTGGACAATGCGTGCCACGTGTGGTCGCGCATTATCCTGTTGAAATATGGCTGTGGGCAAGCCCTGAAGGTAAGGAAGGACAAATGGCTCCAACACCTCGGAGATGTAGCGCTGGTTGTTTAAAGTACCGGCAATGCGTACTAGAGGTGTGCGAGAGTGATATCCAATACCGCCCCATACCATAATACCCGGTGCAGGACCAGTGTGGCGGTGCATAACGCAGCTGTTCAGCATCCTCTCTTCACGGTGTCTCCAGACTCGAATGCGACCATCGTGGTGTTGCAGACAGAAGCGTGACTCGTCAGTAAAGACAATTTCATTCCATTCTGCCGTCCACATCCTTCTGTCATCGCACTATTGGCGGCGGAGACGTCTGTGGTTCTGCGTCAAGGGTAGACAAAGCAATGGACGTCTTGCGGACAGACCACTCTGCTGTAAACGGCGTCGAATGGTACGCGCAGACACTGGATGATGCGTTACACACTGCATGTGCTGTGCTATGGTTCGTGATGTGACTGAGCGATCCGTCACTGCCATGCACACAATTTGCCTGTCATCACGTGAAGTGGTGCGCTGAGGTGGATGCGATCGAACACGCCGGTCCGTCGTACCCTCCTGCATCCAACGATCACATATCCGCATTACAGTTGTTTGGTTTCGTCCAACACGACTGCCGATTTCCCTGAAAGATAATCCACAATCTCAGTAGGCCACTATCCTTCCTCTGTCGAACTCGGATACTTGATCAAAAGATGATCGCTGTTTTCGACGAGGCATAATTGATCGTTTTTTTTGAAAAAACCACAAGAAAAACACAATTGCCGAACTTGAAATCGTCGAAATCTCCAAGCCTTAAATAGCGATTGAAGTGGCGCTACAGGCGCGCGTGATGTGCGTCTGCGCTGAAATTCTAATCATTTGCATATCTCACCTCCGCTAATGCATGTTGTAAATTTCATGTTATTTGCATGTTTCCTTCAGGGTGTTGCATTTACAGTGGCCAGCAGTGTATATTATATAATTTTTTTATCTAAATATATAGTAATTGTACTAAAAGTATTTCTTTCATATTATGTATCGCTCGCAGTTCATATATTATTCAGTGGCAATTTTATTCATTATACAAATGAGATATATGGAACGTTAATAAATATACTTCTTAGAAGATAAGAATTTTAGAAAAGTTCATATATTCTGACTGTTTTGAGCCATTGGACCGTTTCTGACCATTTGACCGTTTTAAGGGGTGGCTGTCGGAAAAAAAGGTTTTTCCGATAATATTGCCTCTATTGAGTCTTCAATCAGTTCTTAAAAAATATGATAATTTATTGGGGTAGTGCCTGGCCAGAGAAGTTTCACTACATGTATGAAAGTATTTCACAGCAAGAAGTGACCACGTGCATTGAAACAAAAGTGATGTTAATAAATACAAGGGCTGAAAGTGGAAAGGGAGATTGTGTTAGGAATTGCATGAGATAGAGTTAAGAGAGAGAATTCTGCCGAGTATTCCGTCTGAAGATATAAAAGATTTGAATGACGCGTGATTCCTGAGGGGTCATTTAAAAATTGTTGCGCATTTTCACCAAAGGTTTCGTTACATGTATGGGACAATAAAATTTTCCGACCAATGTTGAATGAAGTTTTCCAGGATATGAATTTTTAGATTTTATTTTGCGGATTTCATTTGTAATATGTTTGTTACCCATTTAATTTTTAAAATTCAAATATATATAATACAAATGAAGATATTTGCAACGGCTATACATAAATCTTTGGAGGGACCCTTTAAAAAAATGACTCAAAATTTAGACTCAGATAAGAGTAGATTTCGGAGTTAGATAAAAATCCTAGAAAATTAAAATAAGGAGGAAATGGAGGAATTCCTAATATTAGGTTTTATGTGTTTGTTTAAATATGGTTTCTTAAGAACAAGTAATAGTATGTTAGTTTGGCGATATATTCCTTAAGAGTGATAGATTAAGTTTTAATTTCACCTGGCCATTTGTATATTCGCAGATAAATATTTTAGTTTAATTTTATGAATATTTCAATGTATATTAATATAATGAGAGATGCTAGTATTCTGAGGGTCAGTTACAGCCATCGAAATATTGACAGTCGATAAAAAATTGTACTTTTAGATAGCTTATATTTTTCCGTTCACTAACATATTCACATTTTATCGTTCCATTGAAAGAAATTGTTTGCATTTAAAACAAATTGCAGTGCACATATTTTATACGAAAGAATAGAATTAATTCATTATAATATAATTCTATCATCATATAACATCATAATTAAATTGATATATATATATATATATATATATATATATATATATATATATATATAATTGGTTTCATTGATACGAAACGACCGTAAACTGAGAAATTTTATAAAACTGGGAAAAAAATAATTTTTGGTTCAAGATTATTTGTTCAAATTCTGAAAATTCCTGTATGTCTTTCGATTCTTGATGTGTCGAGAACGAAAATATAGTTTCACAATGCAAGCAGATAAGTGTCAATCTTTCTAACTTTTCATAGGCTTTTTATTATTGTCATATGATTTTTAACTTTTTATTAAAGTTTTTTTAATCCCACATAGTTAGTTTATTCAGAAAATTAAACCGATATTTGGCCTCTTCGGGTTCGATTGGAAAGGGTCTTCAGCCAATATTTTTTTAGGGGGACAAGTGCTCCCTCATCAACAAAGAGTTAGGATCAGTCCTCTAAATACATATTGATTGCTCTTTTTTTTTAAATATACTATAAATTATTTTTTAAATATATTATAATATGGAATTTCCTTGAAATCCAATAAAAAAATTATCACAAAAGTTTTCACGACTTTAAATTGCAATGGCACTTTTTTCAGGTTAATTAATACTTGTTGCGAGAAAATGATTACTAAATTCTTGCTTGAAACATAAATTCTAACAAAAATAGAGCAAAAGAGCACTGCACAAAATTTCTTAGAGTTTCCTTTCAAGGGAATTTAGTTAGATCGTCTTATAGATGGAGAATCCCTAAAAATTTGCATTTCGCTATTAATGGACCTAAAGTGAACACGAACCGCAGGGTAGTTTCTGACAGCACGGCTTGAAAATAATGTATTTGACAACGTAATTATTCTAGTAACATGCGGCTTTTTAAGTGATTGTATAGCTCTTAAGCATATTTTAATCTCAGATAATGAAAATATGCATGCTTTAAGAAGTTTGAGTTCGCCTTTAACTTTGACACTAGTATTTTTTTAATGCCATAAACTGAAGCGAATAATATTAGACAAAATTTGACAGTGGACAAATGAAAAATACTCTCTAGCCTGAACAAATATAAAATATAGACGAGGATATACTAATTTTTCAATCATTATTTTATCTCCCTTTTGCTTACGACACGGTAATTTTCGTGAAGTAAGCAATCTTATTGGTGATGATTCTATCGTAGGTGAATTGACAAATCCGGCTTATTGCTAAGGGTGCCGTCATTTTGCAATGCGCCTGGTTAATTGTAAATTTATCGTCAACATTCTACATAGCCTGATATTTTTTAGGTTTATTGTAATGAACCCATACACCTTTAAGGATTGTTCACATAAAATCCGACCGCGTTAAAGATCCCGTTGCCGCTGATGGGCTAAATGGGTCAATTAGTGGTATACTATTGGTTACAAAATCTGACGCTGAAGGATTCTATGTGAACAGGCCCTTAGTCTAGTTAGAAAATTAAAAATATTGTGCTCTGACAGACTGGTTTCTTCCAGGCTTATTACAATGAGCCTAAAGAAGTAAATAACTAAAAATAAATAACAGAGATAGATGATTATAAGAATGTAGACAGAAATCAAGCCCTCAGGGCTCCACGCACCAGAGGCAAGATTGTGTAGTAGTGCCGGAACTAAACCAGAAATCGAGGTAACCGACTGGTCTCGTCATCAGGGAGCCTAACCAAAGCAGTTACCTCAAAGGGAACTTTCGGAATAGGATTCAGGTGTAACCAAATGACATTCCAAGGCCCCGAGATCCCTATAGAAACAGATAGTCAAGAGAAAATGAAAAGACGCGGATAACTTACAGTAAGGGCTCAACGCACCATACATGCAAGTACACATATAATCCAAATGAAAAGACAAAGATTCATACATACCCTAAATCAGTGAGTGACGGTTATGGCGAAACAGCAGCCATTTTTTACCCTAGCAGTTACGTCACTGTAGCTAAAACACAGCGCCACACTCCAATGAAGTATAAAAAATATGAAAACAGAAACCCTATCCTAACCGTAGTAAAGACTCATTAAAAATGACGAATTAAGAGATTGATACTAAAATACTTCCTCTGGTGAACATATGAATTAGTTAAGAGTTATAGGGGTTAAAAAAGAAGTAAATTGAAACCTACGAAAATTGTTGGAAAATTTATACTCATAAGAAATTATGATAATTTTTATAATCCTAAAACAATATGAGGTTAACTACTAAAAAACTGTTGATAATTTTCAAATTAGTTTGGCGATTTGCAAAATGACGTCGCTCTTTGCAATAATCCGGACTTGTCAATTCTCTTACGACAATTTCAATGAAACCTAAAGAGTTTTGAAAGATAACAAGTTCAGTCGTCCAGGGTGGTTTTGTCCACATTGAAAAAGAAACGTGATTAGATGTGAGAATATAAATGGCCTAATTTTGCTCTGCCATCATATGTACTCGAGGTCCATATACTTCCTAAAATAACATCATAAACCAAAGTCTTAACATATGAAATTCCCAAATGTATAAAGTTTTTCTCGTTCTGTTTCGAAATGAGTACTTTTAGTTTTCTACATGAATGCAATGAAAATGTTAAAGTTGAAATGGTTCAACCTATTTAAATTTGGGATAGCAATTCCTTAAATATTTGAACAGACGTATAGAAACGTTTATCGATGCTCGAATTAAATTTCTTTCTGAAACATTTTGGTGCTTATTATTTTATCTACTTTAATGTCTGTAAGATATTTCGAATGAAAATAGACGAAACTATATTTTTAAAAAGTTCTTTGACAAAAATTAATTTTAATTTTTGGAATATAAAAAAAATGAAAATAATTCAATCTTCCGTCCATTTATATATATTTGAGCTACGAGCTTTCACGGATAGACCTCTAGTTCGAATCCCGACCGTTCTCTTCATGACTCCTTAATTGGAAGAGATGCTGGTTCATCTACCTGTACATAGTATTACCAGAATTAAGAAGTATACAAATTCGCGGTGTTGCATGGGAAAATGTTGGAAAAGATGAGAACCTGCCGTGTTAGATATAAAAAAATTCCGTGTTAGACCAGAAAATTCAAAAGATCACTCTATTAGAGTAGGTCAGAATAATATATCGTTCCACCGATTAGGTAGGCGGAAAATGTAGTACCTGAATGTAGTCTTTTACTCGGAGCATCTCAATCCCACCTCGCACAGAGTAACAGAGGTACGAGCTAGTTTAGGACAAATGGAGCAACAGTTGCTAACACCATATTACAAAAGTCGAGGCTCCAACACCCACTGTTACTCTTAGAGCAGTCCATCGTCCAGTTTCCATCCGGATTGAGTGAAAGTGGTGACAAGCCGAAGCCTTGATTGTGATACAGTGACTCCATCAGAGGGTCCCATCCCTCCAGAAGACTCACAGTCGCGCTTTCTGTTACCAAACGTCTTGGTTCTCATCATGAACCTTGTCACCCTGGGAGCAAGCCACATCACACCGGCCCCACGGCGGTACTATTGGAGTAGGAGTAAAAAATAATTGGCACGAATAACTCAAGATTAAAAACACATTACCATCTGTGACATTAACAACTATGCCATTAACAACATTACATTAACAACTGTCACTTCTTTGCCAGACTGGGCTCACATTGGTATTGCCATTCGCACTTATACAAAGCTTTTGAACCGTAAATTTTCATACGGTACTCCTTATTTGAATACACTTACAGGATGTGTATAATATGCATGAAAATATGAAACATAGGAACAATATTGATACAGACTTATTTTAAAAGTTTGTAGTACGAGGGTGACCCAAATAAAAGTTAGACTTTTGTTTTAGAGACTGTGATTAAACAACCACAGTTTTGAATATGCACCACTAAAGGACGTTGTATCTCACGAAAGAAAGCTGCTATCGTCGGGAAGGTGTTTATGTGCAGGGTGAACGTGTTTAAGCAAGGTGACTACGTATGGTCCTCACATGGATTCCTCCAAACAAGCCCAGTAGGTGTACGTGTTTAGTCAATTTTTGAAGGCAGAACTAAGTGGGGCCAAAATTTATCGCAAGAGGGATGTGTATACCCATGAACCTCCCTTATAGTGCACAGTATTCAGATTGTTTAGGAAATTTCCTTATTAACGTCTGAAGATGGGACATGCCTTGACCTGGTCAAGCACACTTGGCCATCATCATGGAATCGTCTGCCGAGGACAATATTCTCTGCGGTGGTTCCCATGGGAAGTCATCGATACCCCCCCCATAGCTCCGTTCTCTTGCCTTAGGACTACCATATCTTTGGCACACTGAAAAAGGTTTTTAATGACCATTGGTATGATAACGGTACAGAGGTCTGGAACGTCGTTCAAGACTGGATTCGCAGACAAAGACAGGTGTTCTTCATTAAGAGTATCCGAAATTTAGTAAACGATGGGACACCCGCTTGAATCGACAAGACGACTATGTGTAGCGGATATGTAGGTCTTCTATCACTGTCCTATACAATATGTTCCCATATTCCAACCAATAGACCATTGCAGAAAATCTAAAAGTGTCACTTTTGTTTGGACCACCCTTATAGAAACAATTTGGACTTCCCTTATAGCTGCAGGTCCTGGTCTAATTAGCCTTGTGTAGCAAGAGATGGTCGTAATACTCTCAACCAACCAAAAGCCACATAAAGGGACATTATCCAAAAATATTATGTATCCTTAAGTTGAATACCTATTTGTTAAACTACATCCCCAATTAGGATCTGAATAACAATCTAATTGGAAATGTATTGCATTAGAAAAATAATTCCTAATTCCTAATTTGAGAAACGTAATTGAAAATATAGAACGTCAAACAATGTTGGTACGCATAACCGTTAGATAATTGAGACATCAAGCTAATTGAAATAGAAATATCAGGTCTAGTCCTACTAGACAAAACTGATAAACAGCCAGTTAGCGTTCGATATAAATATCTTAGAAAATCATCATTTTCTGCAATACCATGTTCTTTAATTTTACGCCGTAAAAAAGTTTGAAAGGTAATTGCACAAAATTTCTCTGCAATTTACAAAATATTTCAAGGAGTTTATTTGTGTATATATGCCGATGAAAATACAATTCATCAAAATTACATCCTAAAAAATATTTATTTTTTCCTAGTTCTTTAATATCTGTTTAAGAGCTTAAAAATTGGATTACATCTGTAATTACATTTTTTGTTTTGAAAAAATTAGCAATATCCTCAACACACACTATCAGTACTGCGTCACCTTTTAACATTTATATACAACAGACCCATTTTAATTTCACAAAACCTAAAGATTCTAGAATATTGCCAAGTTCCAATATCTCCCACTTCTCTGTAATACTTTTTAAGCAAACACTTAATTGTCTTTAACTGGGATTTCAAAACCAAGCGGGTGGCCGTATGTATATCGTCCATTTCAAAGTGCCTAAATGTATACAGACTTGACATCAATTTGAGCATGTTTCCAACATAAAATATATATAATTGATTTCATCCTGAAATTCACCTAAAAACTCGATAGTTTAGAACACTTCAAAATCTTAATAAAAACTTACATTGGGGGTTGTTCCTTTTCAAAAGTAATTTCCTTAATTCATGTGAAAATTCCTTCGATCATAAGGAATTCCTTCCTGTTCACAATATTTTTAGCATCGTTTTGAAAACATAATCTTACTCTGGTAAGCGTAAAATAGTAGACATCGACTCGATTACTTATGTTTTCTTCAATCCTCCAGTTAGTTGGATCAATGTCTTTGGTTCTATCATAGTGTTCCTTCTTCTAAATCAGCTTTTTACTGCTCGACTTTTGTTTGTTACCCTGTCGATTCCTTCTGGATATTCATCATACTTCTGCAAAACTGCATTTTTACACTTTCTTTTACTTCCAAATAGGGCACGAAAATGTTTGATTTCATTAGCTTTACTTCCATTTGAAATCAATATTTTAGGACATTTCGTATTTTAACATATCCCACCAAATTTCCAATTATTTCTATTGGGTCCAATTTATTCCTTTTATTCCTTGGAAAATGAATATAAGGTTGTGATCCAAATATTCTAAAATGTCTTACCGATGGCTTATAGCCAGTTCAAATCACTGTAGGGATTTCACTCCCTCTATTTTATGTTTACATCGATTCTAAATATGTACAAATGATTTAGTGCTTCTGTGAAAAATATCTCTTGTAAGTCATTGTCCTTTACCATAGAACTGTAACCATAATGTAATACAGTTCTACTGAATTTTTCAACTATTCCCATTTGCTAGGGACTGTAGACTGAACTTCATTCTACTTTAATACTTAATCATTTAAGATATCGTGAAATTAATATGAACAAACTCTAGTCCGTTGTCAGTACGTACACATTTAAGTTTAACACCATGTACGCTTTCTACTGTAATTACAATTTAAAACGTTTAAAAACTTCCATCTTAGATTAAATGTATATGCGGTTATATATCAGGAAAAATAGATCACTTTTAAAAAAAGATCTACGACCTCCCAGTGAACTTACCGGTGCAGGTCCCCATGAATTCATATAAACACTTTTAAGAATGTGTTTAGTTAATCTACTCTAGATTCTTTTTAAAAACGTACGAGTTGATTTAGATAATTGGAAGTTTGATATAATTCTATGTTTTCTATTATAATTTTAACACGTATGATATAGTTGTTATTGCTCATGAACTTTAATAAAGGAAAATTTGTGTCTATGAATGGAATATATATTACACTTGCTGTAATTTCGGCTTTCATTTACCTTGATTTCATACCTTCTAATTTCTAGTACACCATGAACTTTACAGAATTTGATATTTCTATTTACAGTAAAGAAAAAAATATATTACACCTAACATAAACTATCATTTTATCATTTGCCCATTCTACCCTATGACCTGCAGTATCTAAAATTGCACCACGCAATTAACTACGCTTCATGCTAGCAGCATAGTATACATTAACTAAAGTTACTAGTACGAATTCATTTTTTATTATAGATGTAAAAATTAATATAACTTACCTCTAAAACCTCAGTTTCGCTGTTGACATCTCCAATTAGAGCTTTGTTGGGGGGAAGTGATGTGTAGTTTTTAAACAAAGTTCTTTCTTTGAAAAAATGTAAAGTTGCTGCAGTATACATTAACCACTCATCTAGTTTACATGAAAAATGTTCAATGTTTTCAAAACTTGCAGACTGAACTTCCTATTTTCTGTATCGAAATTTTACCGTGTGTGTTATGCACTTGATGGTTTTATTGAACTTGCATTAAATGACTTTACTAGATTTCGTTGGTTCCTTTTAATTTTTGAAACTCTTTCTGACCTATTTTATTGCAGAAATTACATCTTATTACTTCTGGTTGTTTTCTACGCGAACATTTCGGGACCAGCACTACTCCGTAGTTCTAAGTACTAGATATTGCAGAATGAATCTTCCTAAATTTCTTCAATTATTATTATTTCCTGGCTTTGCGATTTCTGTGTCGTAATCATTGTCATATTATGAAAACCTTCAACCTTTCTTTTCTGCTGAATTCTTCCACATTCACTAATTAACTGTATTTCAATTTAATCAACTCTTCATTGTTAAGGTGGTACAAAGTTTGAACTAGATTTTGATATCTAGCTGCTGAAGGCCGTATTAATTGGAAACACTGATAAATCACTGATAAATTTTAAAGATTATTTGGAAACACTGATAAATTTTAAAACAACTGTTTCAGCACTTGTATTAGTGATATTCGCTTTCGTTATGTCAGGACACAACTTTACATATTAAACAACAGTCGTTTTATTACCACGCATTTTTTTATTCAACCACAACTTCAAATAATTTCAATACATTTAAAACGCGGGCCCTCTGACTCACGTTAACATTCGTATCTTTAGAATAACCTCTCTGCGTTGCCATCCGAGAGCGCAACAATAGACTTACAATTAGATGTCGCGCATGGTGTTGAAATTTGGCGATTACAAAAATTTGGAGATTTGTAAACGTTTTCCGTTAAATCGCCTGCAGAACAAACCAATAGTTACTTCCTCGGGTTTAAAACGTAAATCGCAAAATTCATAAACTACGCCGGACAATCTTTCTATCGTCGCTGATTCAAAGTTTTCTTTTAAAAATTACCAAACCCCCCCCCCCCCCTTGCCGTTAGTCGTATTTGCACTCAAAGATTGAAATTGCGTTGTGGATATTGTCATTGATGTATCGTAGCATACGACCTCGCCTATCTTAAGTTAAAAAACTGATTTTCTTATTCGGTTACATCCAACAGTAAAACAGATTCTTCTTCAATAAAGTATTTCCATACCATTCTTCCAAGTGGAATAGTTCGTAGTGGACAATTTTGGCAAGTAATCGAAAGGTATTTTAATATTCCGGGTGATCTATCTCTTTAAGCTTTAAACGATAAATTCACAAATTACGGCTCCATACTGGAAACTCCTTATAGCTAAACTTGTACCCTTTGGCACGGTCTGCTTAACACATAACCTATTATAGGGTAAAAACTATATGGAAATGAATAAGTCAACTGCAGAGTAGAAAAATGTTTATTACCTCCCAAAAGAACTGGCTGACTTCTTGCCAGACTAGGGTCAAAATGGCGGTGTCATTCGCTTTTAAACAAAGCTTTTGAACCGTAAATTTGCATACTGCACTCCTTATTTGAATGCACTTACAGAATGTGTATATTATGCACGGAAATATCCAACAAGAGTCGATAAAATTTCCATACATCCGAATTTGACTATATATCCCAAACTGTGATTATTTACGTTGGTTAAAGTTAAGGGTCGGGTGCACGCCAAACTTGATGATTTCGTTGTTTGATAACGATTTTAATCTAGAAAAATTTTTGGGGGAAATCCTGTTACCTAGTTACTTAATTTTTAAAGCCTATTATTTTTAAAACGGCGAAAACATAGTACCTGTTTTTTTTTAATTGCTCTCCGGTTTTCTTGGGATGAACTACGGAACCCGTGTTCTTTTTCATTTCTTTGTAGTTTTCGTTTTGAGAACTGCGATTGGAATCATGGCTGAAATTTATGATTTAGGTTTTATTATTGATTTATAGCGAAAGGGGAAAATGTGTGCTACATATGTGTGCATGGTAATGGTGCATGGTAAATGTGTGCATGGTAATGGGATTAATTGCGAATAAGGTTGAAAATTCGGTGTGGCAAGGATGAGATGCGTTTGGTAGAAAAAAGCAAAGGAACGAATGGTTGTTTTATCTAACAGCGGTATAAATAACATCGGTATAAATCAATGTAACAGCGGAATAAATCAACATCGTGTGAAAAGGTGTGTGAGGAGGAATAGCAATATTTAAGAGTGTAAGTTAAGTGTCATTCAGATTTTAATGATGTTGAATTTGTGGGTATGAAAGACCACCCGGGATTTCATTTCTTTTGGGATCGAAGTGGAGAAATGTGCCAAGGATTGGATGAGTTTTTGTAGAGAGGTGTGTGTAGAAATATGAGTGCATATAAATAGTATGATTGGGATCTTGGTGTGATTTTAGAAATCGACGAAAGCAAGTTCGGTAAGCGAAAATATAATCATCATAAAAGAGATAATGGAAACTGCGTGTTTGGATGATTTGAAAGGGGGTCTGATAGGTGTTTTTTTGAGGTTGTGGAGGACAATACCAATTTTTTTTAAAACATCATTTAAAAAATATAAAAATAGTACATGTACAGGAAAAGGATTTCTCGAAAAAGGTAAGTATTTATTTTTTTCTTTAATTTATCACATGATCCTAATTAATAATTTTAAAATTTGTAGAAATTTGCTAAAGTGTGTTTTATTTTCCTATGTTCATAATTTTCGCCAACTTACAATAAATAATGACAGTTTGGCAATCTTTTTTTTAAAAAAAGTAGCCAAATTCGCAAACCTGCACCCGGTAACTTTTACCTTTTCGTGAAAAGAGTAGTTCTTAAAATAGTACTAGTTGGTACCCGTCACAACATGACGGCTGAAAAGTAAATAAATGTGCTAATTTCACAAATTATACTCAGCACATCATTGCCAAATGTTGAAATTCAAAATATTAAGAATAGAGAAATACACTTTAAAAAGTTATTATTGAATCCAATAAAAATAAATAAGGTTACTAAACAGTGGGAAATAAACAACTTCCGTAAGGTTAAATTCTTTATCTCACAAACATAATTAAAAGTATAAATGACAGCTTATTCAAATTTTTTGAATGACAGCTTATTCAAAAATGTATAAATGACAGCTAGAAATTAATTAAAAGTATAAATGACAGCTTATTCAAATTTTTTGAATGACAGCTTATTCAAAAAAGTATAAATGACAGCTAGAAATTCAAAATATTAAGAATAGAGAAATACACTTTAAAAAATTATTACTGAATCCAATAAAAAGAAATAAGGTTACTAAACAGCGTGAAATAAACAACTTCCGTAAGGTTAAATTCTTTATCTCACAAACATAATTAAAATTAAAAATGACAGAGAGACAGCTATAGAGAATATCCTCGGAATAAACAAATTAACAGATTTAAGTGGCCTTGTGCTTAGTAAGTATCTAAAGCCAGATTTAAAAATATTACTGCGCATGCGCAGAAACAAATTAATGTGTTTATGTGGCCACCTGTTTGGTTAGTATCTAAAGCCACATTTAAACGTATCACTGAGCATGCGCAGAAAGCAATTTTTAATTGTAAACTATCTATAATTAATTGAAATTTCGGTTACAAAAACCAAATTTGAGACGCTTATAGATTAAAATCTTTCGTTTAAGACCAAAATGAAGTACATTGATGCAGTAGTTTTCCCTTACGGACTGCGCAAAGAATCAGCTTAGCAACTTAAATATATTGATGAGCAAATAGAAATGTTTTTATTAAAAGGGATTTAACACTTTGAGGGGCGCCGTTTGCACAGTATAAACGCCTAAAACTACTATTTTTTCACTCGTATTCCATGTATTCCAGTTAAATGAGCAGAAAAATGGTTAGTACTGCCATCTGTTATCAGCTTAAAGAAGTAAAAACATTTTGCAACCTTTAACCCGGAAATTTTCAAGATTCTTTAGGTTAAAAAAATCAGGGAAAAAATCTGCACCGAGTAAACGGGAGAGGTTGTTGCCCCTGAATGGGTTAAAAGAAAAAAAAGAGGGATATTTTGTTACAAACAGTATAAAGGGTAAGATAAAATCAAAACATTGTTTTTACATAAAGATTAGAATTCAGTTTTACTTAAATGGGTATACTCAGACAATAAGTAAGTCCCGCACCGATCAGCTTCACAAATGCAGCACAACTGTAATCAAATAAGTGTCAAGACATAATTTTTTTCCTAAAAGAAATAGAAGATGTTACTTTGTGTATTATTCATAAAGTTTCATATAACGAATGCATGTACTTTCACTCATCATATGATAACTTTAAGAAGGACGTATCTGGATGATGAAGTAGAAATGTAGAGAGAAGGCAACAATGATAGATCGAACCGGATAGTGAGAAATGATGCTTTCTAAATGCATTGGAGCATCATATATACCTTGTTTGACGGGTCAAGAGAGAAAAAGGCGTTCACTCTCCTGTAACCTTTCAAAGAAATTTAAGCAAGCCAAACGAAAAATGATCTTTGTAGAAACATATAGAGGAAAAAAATAGCAATAAAAGAGCCATTGTAAATTTAGGAAAAATTTAATCACATAATTGTCTATTCCATTGAAAGTAAAGCATTCTATTTCACATTTTAAGTTTTTCTAGGTTAAAAATAATTTATACTGTGGGGTATAAAGTATACATAAGATATACTGTATAAGGTATGCATAAGATTCGATTCACAAGAATCGAACTTTTGAGTGAATGAATTAAAGAAGCTGCTTGAGATATACTAATTTCGGCATACGCACTTGGTATAAATACCAAGCAGCTTGATTAATACAAGGGTTGAAAAAGGGTTGTTAAAGTTGATAGATAAGCGAGAGGGAGCTGCGAGGTAAGCAGTTCCAGGTGTTAACCGCCACTAGTGCTTAGGGGGCCCAAAGTTTACGTGGCAGTACTGCTGGTTTGACTCTCTGCTGGTTTGTGAGTATGGCAAAGTGTATTTTTATTGAATGCTAATATATATATTCCGTACAAGTAGTACGTATACTTATTGCTATAAAAGCAAATTCTATATGTGCAACGAACTCAATAAACATTGTTTCATGTATAAACTGTGTTTGTATCCAATTCATTTAGAGTGCCACTTCAAATTATATACACCGAAGTCTGGGTAGAAGTGAGCTATTTTCTCTACAACTGAAACTCGTAACAAGATAACGAAGTTGTCCACTTTAAAATAATAAATGAAATTTTATTAAATGCTTTTACTATAATAGAGGTATTTTTTTTCAAACTCCTTTGAATTTTGTCCACTCAATTATCTTTTTTTTCCTGTTTTACACCCTACGTAGATTTTCTTAGTTACTCAAAGTGATTTAAAAAATTCCTTTTTCTATTATGCTTAAGAAAATTTAGTTTTAGTGTTCAAAATTGGGAGGATATCACTAAATCTTTGTTTCACTGCTTAACGAAAATTTTTGTTGTTCTTTATTTTGATTGCTTCTATAGGTTCCGGTCAGTACTATTAAATATCATGGTAGCACATCACAAAACAACGAAATATGGTTTTATCTTATCTGCCATTTTGTTTGCGGACCATCGGCGACTCCTGAAAATTTTAATGTTTTCTTTACATAGCTTTACATTGTTCCCATTCAGATTTGCTATAAAGTGTATCTACCATTCAGCATTACTTATTATTTATCCTTACTAATGTATCTATTATTTATCAAGGTAAATAGCTTCCCTTTAACCACTTTAGGACTAAAAGAGGTCACTGGTTTGAAGCTCGTCACTGACAAATCCACTGCCGTGTACACTAATGGCGGGTGGGGCACTTACAACCTGTCGTGGCTGCAATGTCCTCCTAGTTCTCAAAAATTACCTCTGGAGGAGATGGATCAAGTGTTCAGATCTCGTCACTTGACTCGGTTCAAAATTACGGGACTGGCCCTTTGGCCAAGTCGGAATCCGACCCTTATGGGGCCAGTCAAAACAGGAGTCGCAACTTCATCTCTCACAGACTTCGGGACTTGATTTGATGTTGCTGTTAGTCAAGTGACATAAGCAGCAACGACAACATCAACACCAAAACTAAAAAATTGAGAGGTAAAATCTTTTCTTCAGCAAAAGTGCTTTTCCAAACTGTTATTTATTAAATTTTCTTTAATAGGAAAAAATAAGTCTATATAATTTTTCGGATGAGCATTTCAGAATTTAATGATGTTTATAGTGTTACTTTTTCATTCAACCATTTGGGAGGTTTAACAATTTACGAAAAACAGTGTCACTGGGTAATGTACTAATAAAACTGTAATTTTAATCTGAATGTTTACAGATTTCTACTTCTCTACAATTTTTAGCATGTTTTTATTAACTAGCTTTCTTGTTTGTTTGTTTGTGTGTTTGTGTGTTTGTCCAGTACAAATCTTGCAATCGATTTTTAACTAACTACCTGTCAAGCTAGAATTTTGAAACTTTTATAATAGCTCAGAACACGGTGACAATGCATTATTTTGATACTTTTAGCCATCTTTAAGCAGAATTCATTTCATTTTCAGTTAATTTTGTTTTATAGAATAGTACAGCCATCTATCGGACGGGACGGGAGTGAAAAGTTAAACGCAATTGATTACGCATTTGATACGTCTCTATTACGCATTTGATCATTTTCATTCAATTTGATGTGATAATTAATCAAAAAATTTTAAAAAAGTATTTATTAATACATAGAATTGTCAAGTTTATATGATTCAACAGAAAATTTAAAATCATGGTATTGAAAAAAGTTCTTTTTATCTTGTAATTATTTTATTTCCAATGGCTAGGTAAATATAAAGGTAAGAAAAGTATAAACAAATAAACAAAGGATGCACATAAAAGCGACCGAACACATTGCTTCAAAAGTTCTCTAGCTCGCCAATAAAGCGCCGTTTCAGAGTCGCCAAAAAGTGACGTACATCGACGGAGGTGGACACGATTCATTGGATCTTTCGAATTACAAAGAGGGCAGCCAGGACCCGAAGAAATTACAATGCGGTGGAGATGCTCCTGGAAGAAGTCATGTCCAGTCAAGAGCCGGAACCGAGCAATATGGATGAGAATACTGGGGATTGCTAAGAGATCTTCAATATTCCAACTCTTTAAATTTACCCTATCTTGAATTTGGGATTTATAACTTTTTCTGATATTTGTTACCATGTTTTTATTAACTCGCTTTCTTGTTTGTGTGTGCGTTTGACCAGTACAAATCTTGAAATCGATTTTTAACTAACTTCCCGACTAGCTAGACATTTGAAACATTTAAAATAGCTCAGAACTCGATTACAATGCATTATTATAATACTTTTAGCCATATTTAAGCAAAATTTAATTCCTTTTCAGTTAATTTTGTTTTGTAGACTGGTGCCGCCATCTATCGCACGAGACGGGAACGAAAAGTTAAACGCAAGTTAACTTCCAATTAACTTCATTTTCTTTCAAGTTGGTGGGATAATTCATCAAAAAAAATTTTTAAAAAGTATTTATTGATACATAGAATTGTCAAGTTTATATGATTCAACAGAAAATTTGAAAATATGGTATATTCGAGAAGTTCTGCCGACCACAGCGTGAGCTTAAACGGCGTTTATATAAAAGCATCCTCCGCGCAAAAAGCGACAACCTGCAACTTAAAAATTTTAATTCTTAATATCAAATCCTTTGTTTTTAAATCTATTTCAGTGGCAAAAATTTTAATTCCTTAATTTGTTCATTAATTTATTAATTAGGTGCTAAAACATAAAAAAATTCTTAAATTTCTTAAACCGTCAATTCTATCGACAGCTTCAAAACTAATTTCTATTTTACCGTGTTCCAACTGGACTTATAAATTTGATCTAATTATATCTTATTTAAGTTCGATTATACATTTCTTATTCATCAAATATTAACACAAACTTTAACACAAACTTTAACACAAGGAGTGCTTAGTTAGCAAACCGTACAAAAAAAATTAACTACATTTAGGTGGGCCACATTAAACCTCACCATTAAACAAATTCGGTATACACTAAACAATGCATAATAATCAAAACATAACAATACAAAAACATCTAATGCATAATAATACAAAACATGGTATATAAAAGTTCTTTTTATCTTGCAATTATTTGATATGTAGCATTATAGAATGGAAAGAAAAGGCCGAAAATTGTGTTTGTTGTAGTCGCGAGCCCTTTTTCGCGAGACTGTTGGCCCGTTTGTTGCCAAAAATGCCACAGTGACCAGGCATTTTTGTTCGAACCCACTTATAAACCACACGATTTGTTTTTAAAGCCAACTCCCGTAGATAATGCCGACATTGGGAGATTTCCCCCGATGAGGGGGGGACTCGAGGAGCTAATGGCCAATAATTCAGCTTGGGAATCAGAATAAACAAATTACAAGATAAAAAGGACTTTTTATATACCATGTTTTTAAATTTTCTGTTGAATGATATAAACTTGACAATTCTATGCATTAAGAAATACTTTTCTAAATTATTTTGATGAATTATCCCATCATCATGAAAGAGAATGGAATTAATTGGAAGTTAACTTGCGTTTAAATTTTCGTTCCCGTCCCGATCGATAGATGGCTGCAAAAGTCTGCAAAAGAAAATTAGCTGAAAATAACTGAAAATGAATTCAATCCTGCTAAAAGGAAGCTAAAAGTATCAAAAGAATGCATTGTCATCGAATTCTGAGCTATTCTAAAAGTTTCAAATGTCTAGCTAGTCGTGAAGTTAGCTAAAAATTTATTGCAAGATTTGTACTGGGAAAACGCACACACAAACAAACAAAGAAATAAACAAGAAAGTAAGTTAATAAAAACATGGAAATAAATGACTAGCTTTGCAAATTTATCCTCAAAAATCAACAAGGATGACCCTATCTTGAATTTGCGATTTATATTGGATTTTACATCTTTATGTAAAATCCAATAAAAGAGATTTCATCCTCTGTATATATAAGGGTAATATTTAATAATGATGTCATTTTTAATTTAATGAAGTAATTTCAATTTACTGATTCTTCAAGTTATCATCTCCTTCCATTCCAGTAAAATACTCGTATGTCACATTAAAAGCGGCTTAATAAACCCGACTTGCAGACTTAGTTAAATTAAATGACGTATAAAACCTTTTAAGAAAACAAAAATATTAATCTACTATAAAGTTCATTTTTTCCTGTCATATACGATCACTCATGGCTGAAGTTAAACACAAATAAAACAGAATAAATTAAGCTCATTTGCTTAATTCGTAACTTTCCCTTATTAAATCTCAAATTAAATAAGTAATTAATTGCTTCCCATTTTATGTAATAAGTAAACTAAAAGCACAAAAAAACCGCTTTACTCGGTAATATCGATTTGAAGATTACTAGAATAATAAGTGATACGCATGGCATTAGAAATAAATATGACTACATTTTATTTTCTAATTTTTTAAAATTCGAATCAAATTACAAAATACTAATAATTTAAGAAATGCATTTAATAAATTAACTATAATAAATAAATTCAGAGTTTCAAATATTTTTATATTACTTTCAAAAACTTTAAAGTTGGGATTTCTGCAAATTCCACATTATAAAATTCAGAACGATACTTTAAGGACATATGTATTTTGGGATAAAAGTGTAGTTCGACATTTAGCCTCCACTTTCTATGGAATCGGAAATTAACTGAAACAAAATTTAAAATTGCATTTTTCTAAAGTTTATCACAATTAAAAATCTTTGTTTTCACAATATTGTATAATTTTATCTCCTCTTAGATCGGTAAAATGGATTTTGAAATCGAATCTTAAATTTTCATCTAAATTACTCTATTTGTATTTTTGTTCTTCATAATACAGTGCTTAAGATAGCACCCCCCCCCCCACACACACATATATATATATATATATAATATATATATATATATATATATATATATATATTATAAATTTTTGAGATGCTTTCAGAAATTTAGACTGTAATGGAAAAAATTAAATATTTTTACATTTCTTTGCAATATAAATGTTTTACTATATTCAATGTATAGTGGAATAAGAAAGTATTATGCAATGTCAAGAGAATCTCAACGTTGTCCTAATAAATATCCAATTTTTTTTTTTATTGATACCTGTTTATTTAAAATTGCTCTCCATATTTTCTCAAAAATTTATAAATACGGCGATGCACCTACCTGTTTGTCTATCTATCTATATAACTCTCTAAGGCTTGATTCCCGATGCATCTTTCATGTTATGTTTAAAACTAGTTTAATAAATTGTGGAATTTTTATTTTATCTGAATCCTGCATTAAGCGTCAGAATTTTTTCATTTTAAGTTGTTACGTTATTTATCGCGCATTGATGCTAGACATTGATTTGAGGGGTGTGCTTGATACAAATATATATATATATATATATATATATATATATATATATATATATATATATATATATATATATATATATATATATATTTAACATCAGCACACGGCGGCCACGGACAAAGGTGTTGATGGCCGCCGCTGCGTGAAACAGATCTGTTCCACATAGTCAACATAATTCAGTTTCCGCGCCGGAAACGTGTTGCCCTGTAAAGCTCGCTGTTGCTTTGGGGCACTCGACGGCCCTCTTAAAACTCTTGTCCTGGCCCCTCCAGTCCCGGACACACAGAACACACCGCACTAAGAACAACGTTTTTTTATTCTATCAATTTCTACATG
The DNA here is from genome assembly GCA_907164885.2 of Dolomedes plantarius. NCBI lineage: Eukaryota > Metazoa > Arthropoda > Arachnida > Araneae > Dolomedidae > Dolomedes > Dolomedes plantarius. The sequence goes on from OU015500.1 coordinate 113,837,405, forward strand.
TTAGTTAAGCAACGACAATTCATCAAATCCCCGGACAAAACTTGTTTGTGTCTTTTAAAAATTTCATGAGGTCGTCTTCACATGACCGTAGAACTTTTCACTGATTGGATAGAGGAGATTTCGGGGCCCGATACCCTGGCCGGTTACATAAGATTTGGCACCCACGAGACTGGGGGTTAAAGGAATGATATATTGATTAACTACTATTACTTTTAGGTTACGCTCAAATGCTTTGGTCTTAATACGAAAACGAAATTAGTTTGCTTAAGGCCAAGCAATTTAAAAAAAATAAAAAGAATTTGGAAATTAAAAAAAAATTTTGTTTTGTGTATATATATATATATATATATATTTATATGCAGGCACACACGGACCTTGTGGCAATAAGAAAAGAAAACCTTTTGTAAAAACAGTTGCGAGTTTCGGACCACCCATTGAAGAGCAGCCAATCTGCACTGACTGCACGATCCCTCTCCTCCCAATGAAAGTATATCAGAATCGCGAAACAAAAACGTCGCCAAGGAGAATAAAAACACACATCCTTTGCTACGGAAGTAGTGAAAAGTAAGAAAAAAAGAAGCCAGATAAAATGTAGGGAAGCCAAAAAATAGCAAGCAAGAGTAAAAAAAAAGGAAAGGAAAAATATTCTTGAAAGGGAGGGAGCGAAGATAAAGAGAGAAGGCTGCAATACACTCGGTGATGAAGCAAGCAGAAAAAGATCCTTGGAAAAGAGCAAAATACGAGAAAGTTTTGCTGGCGAAAAGGGGGTGGGGGGGATAACAGGGGGGGACAAGACACCGGTCGGAGCGCGAGGAGGACGGTAAAAGCGTGGTGATGGAAAACTCTTGTACCTTACCAAATGTCACAAGGCAAAAAGAAGGAAATTGCATTAACCGTCGAAGCCGGCGTCCCAACGCCACTATGGAAAAGAGAGGCCTGTCCTGCGCTAAAAGCATTTTATCGATCCACGCCCAGAATTGCATGTGTAAAAGAGATGGAGAGTTTATATAAAAACACACAAGAGCCTCTTCTCAAAATTGCATTTTTGATTACAAAAGAAGCGGGGCGGGGTTTCGAAAAGGTGTTTGGGGAAGGGTGTGCGTTAAAGTCGAGGGACGCTTTCAGGAATTTTGAAATTTTATGATGAAATCCGAAACTGATATGTTAAAATATCTGAAAATTATCAGACGACCATACGCGCGCACGCACGCACGCACACACACACACACACACACACACACACACACACACACACACACACACACACACACACACACGCACGCACGCACGCACGCACACACACACACATATATATATATCGATAGATAGATATATATAGATAGATAGACAGATAGATAGATAGATAGACAGATGGATAGATAGATAGACAGGTAGATAGACAAAAAGATAGATATATAAATAGATAGATAGACAGGTAGATAGACAAACAGATAGATAGAAAGACAGATAGATAGATAGATAGATAGATAGATAGATAGATAGATAGATGCATAGGTAGATAAATAAACAGGAACCATAAATATGCAAATATAGACAAAATCGATGTCTAAATCGTGATGCAGGGTACTTATTAGGTGTTGATTTCAGAGTTGCCCTAACCCACACGTTCTGTGATGATCTAGGCTTGTTTCTGCTGGGATTTGGTAAGTTGCTTGATTGTTTCGACGCGAACTGTGAAGCCTGGGAGGTATATAAAAGTTTAGATAATTGAACACCTCCTCCCACGTTAAATTACTTCGGATCAGAACCTTCTTTCAGCATGACCTTACCCCGTGTCACTCTTCTGGTTCTGTCGGGGTCAAGTTTGATGGATTTTTTTGTTATATCCTATGTCAAGCAATTAAAAAGACAAGATAAACAGTATAAGAGAAAACAAACAACAACAATATATAAATTAAAAAGAAGATGGAAATAGAACGCTTTAATTTTTCAATTTCCTTACTTCCGTGAAAGTATAATTTAAGAAGTAAAATTTGATTCTTTGTTTCCGAGTAAGCATGTTGTCTGGTAGAGGCTTCAATCGAGGGATTTAAATTAATCCCAGAGGGCATACTAAAAATTTATCGAGAGTATGGCCATAAATGTCAGGCAGTCATTGCAGCCGATGGTATTCTAAGAATAAGATTAATTTTTTTTATAAATAAATACCCTTCCTTTTTGATCTTATCCGCGCCCGATTGTTTTTAAAATTATAGTATTCCACCTATATATATATATACACCACTGGCCATCAAAATAGCAACACCAAGAAGGGAAGCAAATAGCAAAACTATACATATTGTACATATACAGCATAGTAGGAAGAAACCTGATTAAATTTAAAGGCAGTTTGGGGTATACAGGGTCCGGAATTAGTACCGACAGGTGCCGCCTCTGGCAGCTAAAACGGCTCTCACACTGTTAGCCTTCGAGTCGAACTGGCCTTGGATGACATATACGGACAAGTCATTCCATGCTGCTTCAAGTATATGCCACACTTCATCAATCGTACCAGTCAGATGGCGGGGCGGTCCAGTCTCTCAGCAATCCATGACCAAATGTTTTCAATGGATGAGAGATCTAGAGAACGTGCTGTCTAGGGGAACAGTAGAACTACATGTATGTCGAGATAGATCAGGATACGATGGCCAACATTTGGTCTTGCGTAATCTTGTTGAAATATGACTTCTCCGGGGTCTCCCAGATAAGGGCACATCCACCGGCCTTAAGATATGAGAAATGTAACGCTGGCTGTTTAGATTACCGACGACGTGAACAAGAGATGTCCGTGTCGTGTGTCCAATGGCTGTCCATAGCATCACACCAAGTGCAGGGTCCATATGACGATATCGAATGCAAGCAGGACAGGTACGTTCTCCTCTGCCTACGTACATCATGATGCTTCAATCAGGACAAGGAGTCGTTTGAAAAGACAACATGGTGCCACTCAAATATCTCGTCTGGCCGTTGGTCGCACCACTGAAGCGCTCGCTTTACGCTGCATTATGAAGGGAAGCTGCAATAATGGTTGCCGCACAGACAGTCCGTGCTGCTCCAGAAGTCGTCGAAAAGTCGGTGCGGATAGTGGTCGTGCTGCGAACACGCCCATTTCCTAACACAAGGTCCATGATGTGACTGTACGATCATGAAAGGCCGACTTGACAACATGTCTGTCCCCTGGGGAGTTAGTGGCTGGAGGCCGTAGAAATCCTGCATGGCGTTCAGTATGACCCTCCTGAACCCGTCGATTCTATATTCTCATGACAGTCCTTGGATTCCGACAAATGCGAGAAGCAATATCGCTGAACGATAAACCGCACTCTCGAAAGGCCACAATTCTGCCATTATCGAATTTCGACTCGTGCTGGTAGCCGTTTCTCCTTCTTATACGAAGCATAACTCAACAACAACCAACTTTCAAATGTGATTTCCTATATCATCCATCCATCGTGGTGTATCAATTTATATATATATATATATATATATATATATATATATATATATATATATATATATATATATATATATATATATATATGTGATGACCCGAATGGTCATCTCTTGAAGAAACACAATCGAGGCCGAAATTATATGCAATTCCAAATCATAAATAACTGAAGTTTATTTAACGTAAAGATTAACACATCTTACTCAGTTCGGAGCCAGCCCGCGTCTCTCGCTAAAAGCGCCAAAATAGCATTAGGTGAAAGAGGTTGCCAGAATTGGCGGAGGAAGTTAGTATGTGGAAGGCGGAGCGTTTACGTCAAGATATGACGGACGGGTTACCATGGCAGAGATGAAGACAGAATGGGCGATTATAAGTCGTTAGTAATATTATCACATATATATATATATATATATATATATATATATATATATATATATATATATATATATATATATGTGTGTGTGTGTGTGTGTGTGTGTGTGTGTGTATATATGTATGCATGCATTTTTCAAAATGAGGTAACTGAGTTATATAGGATTGTAAAGCAAAATAACTGTCATACACGTAACACAAACACAAGCTCACTTTAATACTTTACTTAACATTTCCTTTTTTAACATTACCACACACGTATGAATAAATTGCACAAAAGAAAATAATGTTAATTGCTCTGTTTTAAATTGTTTTCATTTTAATCCTTGCGTTTACACTCACAACTACAATATATGAATATCCCCAATTATAGTAATACTAATAATTAGAATTCCATCGACGGAGTAAAAATAGCACAAAAATGAAACCTTAACGCTACTATAAATATCCCTTATCTCTTAAAGATCGTTAACATGGGACAAAATAGCCACCAATTAAATAACTGAGCATTTTAGCATTCTTTTCGATTAGTTAAACACTGCCAGATAAAGTTTATGTAATTGTCCGATCATTAAATATAGAAATAGAACTAAAACTTTCGTAATTAAAGAGATTAATATTCCCCTTTATGGCTGACTTTAATGGCGATAATCTATTGTGATATAAAGTACGTGTCTTGAAAATTCTGGTTGGTTTCAAAAGTAATAAAAGTATCTCTTCAACGATTACCTTTTGTCTAATGCTGTACTAGATATTTAATGAAACGCCTGGATAATGTATATATATATATACACAATAGTATACGATTTGTATACGATTAAGATACGATAAATTTTATAGCGATTTTGGGGGTTTATAGTAGCATGAAATAAGAACCAGTTCATTTGCAGTAATTGTTTATTTGTCAAATAAAAATGGTTCGTAAGGATAATACAAAACCATTTACAAAACGTCTTTGGCCACATTATTGGAGGTGAAGCATAAGACAAATCAGGGGAACATGTGAAATGTACACGTCAAAACGTATTTGTAGACAATATTAATAGTTATATATGACACACGTGGAAAATGTGATATTTACATTACAAAATCTCTTTGTGCACACTATTTGACTGTGCTGTTTCGCCGCATCCAGAGGAAAAAACTTTAGGGCCAAAACACAATTTTTCACATTGATTTTCAAACACACAATAGAATGTGTCATTCTGAATTAACAATTCGTCAGAAGCGGATAACTTAATCTTTAAAATGTTATCTCATTTATCGATTTTGCTTCAGTATGAAGGGAGGAAAAGGGATTGTCACAAAAAATCATCTTCTAGAAATAATATATATGTGGTATTTCCATGCAAAAAGAATAATGTACCCCTACGTGGATGTTGCCAATAAAGAAAATCATAAATGAAATGACAGAATGATAATAAATGC
>OU015500.1:113847652-113882652 GCA_907164885.2 Dolomedes plantarius
ATTTAAATTATGGTCTTTCACTGCAGTGAAGCTTGAAGGAATTCGCATTTGCCCCTAAAATTGAATTATATAACTCAATATTAATTTTATGGTTTGTAATTTAGAATGTCATACAATGATGACTAAATGTTTGAAGTTTATTGTAGACGTACGGACAAATATATTCTGTTAATTATTATGTTGTCTAAAATTTCATGTTAATTTTTTTCAAAAACAAGCATTTGTCATGATATGTTTCAATTTACCTAGATCCTAGAGCAAACCCAAAATAACAAAACATCCAATTATGGTGCGTTATAAATTCTGATATATTTAAACTAATAATTGAAATACATAAATCTGCTATAGTTATAATTTTATAGAAAAATAAAGTAAAATATTTAATTTACAAAGGAAATGAACTATACCATTTTTGGAACAGGCTAAATCAGTTACTGTATCTTAACTTAAGGGCATATTGCACAAAGTAGTATTTTCAGAATGAGAAAGAAAATAATATATAATTCTGTGTTGGGTTTAATATATCTTCCAAGACGGAGTTCTTGATATTAAGTAAGGTAACATACGCATCTTCTTCAGTATTTATCAAAAACTGTCATTGTCTCTTAAATATTAGCATACTTTCAACTAACAATGCGAAAGTATATTTGATACACAGATATTTTCTAATATAAACGCAATTTCTCTATAGAGACCAGAAAATTATTATAGTACTATGACTCTTGTAAAAACAATATAATTAAATTAAAATTATTGCTATATATAGAGTGATTTTTTTTTTAACTGACACTACTCAGAGCCATCTGCAGAGCGATGTATTAGCCAGAATTCCACGAAAATTGATAGAGGGACTAAGGACGATATGGAAAAGAGTTTCCGTGAAAAAAAAAAGTTCCAAAAATCGCCGATAGGGGAAGATATGGCGCTGTTGTTGTCGGCGCACCCGAAAATTTGCATAAAAGACAAGTAAAACATAAAATTGCAAATTCATGACTCCCTAGTCGACAGCAGCGCCAGTATTTTGGGCTATAAAGTGCGGAATCTGTTGCATTATCGCTTTACAGAAGAAAGAGTCATCAGTCGATTTTTTACACTTGCATGGCCACCTTGCTCCTCGGACCTCAATCAGGTGACATGTTTTCTGTGGGGTTATTTAAAGTCTAAGGTGTATCTTGGTGGAGTCTCGAAACTTGGCGGCCCTGAAGGGACAAACATCCCGGACTTTGATGAACATTCTTGGTGACATGTTACGTAGTGTCAGGATGCAATGTGTCGTCCACCAGTATGGTGATCACATTGAAGGAGGAAGAAGTGAATTTGCTGCATAAAGTTGTGTTGTAGTTACGTTTCTTTGTTATTCATTTATCTGGTTAATTTTTCTTTTATATTCATCCGTTATCTTTATAGCTCAAAATACTGGCGCTGTTGTCGACTGCGTAGTATTGAATTTGTATTTTGGTGTTTTACTCGCCTTTTATGCAAATTTTCGGGTGCGCCAACAACAAGAGAGCCTTACTTTCCCCTATCGGCGACTTTTGGAAGTTTTTTTTTTTCTCACGGAAAACTCTTTCCCATATCGTCCTTACTCCTTCTATCAATTTTGGTGGAATTCCGGCTGATAGATCGCGCTACAGATGACTCTGAGTAGTGTCAGTTTAAAAAAAAAATCACCCTGTATTTAAAGGAAAATGACCTTAACAAGAATCAAACTGGCCTTTGGCGTTGCACTTTTCCCCCATGATATAACAAGCTGTGAAGTTCAGCCAAGACATGCATCCGGAATAGCTGTTGTTTAAATAAAAAACTCGGGCAAGAAATCATAAATAAACAGACAAAAACCGTTCATATAGCAAAAAATAAATTAAGAATTATTATGAGGTTTGACTAGGAAAATGCATTTGAAATGATTGTGCACTGCGATCAGTTTAAACTTACTTAATATGAAATAAGACTTAAAAACAACATTATCATCTTACTTGCATAAACTGACGGGGAAATTAGTGTTTTCGGAAGTGTTCTTATTATGATAGGCTTTATATGAATCACTTAATTAATAATTTACCTTAGGAATACTAGCATGCTATATCCTATTCATATAGTATCCTTTCCATCGGTAAATTCAGTAAGTAGTATTTAACCCTTTAAATTAAACAAATTTAGAATTGACTATAATTTGTATCAAAGTTTTAAAGCATATTATGCACCGTCATACGGCAGCGGATTTTTCTTCAATATCTTTTTTTTTTGGGGGGGGATTTTCTAGGGCTGCTTACTTCCTGTTCTAAGTGGTTTTTAAAGCATTTATATTTGATCGATTCAAGTGGAGAACACAAAAGTAATCTATTTTAAAGCCAAAATGTCACTGATACCGCAAGTAGCAACTTTCAGGGATTTTATTAATCAATTTCCTTAATAACTTTCCAGTTTTTTATAAGAAATGGAAAACGATCAACAATTTAGGACCTGAGCTAAATGTAATTTATAAAAAGGAATTTTGGAACTGACTTTTGTAGGATTAATGACATAAATATTTCGCGAAGAACAGGAGCTGCTTCATTTTTTCTTTTGTTTCATTTCACCGTAGTTATATGAAAGATTAAAATCTGAAGATTAAATTTCTAGGTCCTGATTTTGACTAGAGGTCTTTATTGAACTTTCATTCTGATACCTTGAGTAAGTGATAAATTAATGTTATACTACGTATAAATGACTGTACAAACTACGTACAATGACTACGTACGACTGTGCAACCACTACTTCCAATCAGGTAAAATGTGTCTATATGAAATTCGTTAATTCTATGATCCAGGCCGGAATTGTGATTCAAAGCGAACGTAAAGCAGTATGTTTCGTTTTGAGTTGATCCTACGGCAACAAAATATATTCTAAAATATTGATGGTGGTTGTTTGCCAATTTACTAATATTTGGTGGTGCGTATAATTTATACTAATATTTGTATCATATAATATGGTAAATATAAATATTTGTATCATTTTATTTGAGGGTATGCGTCGAGTGTTAGAATAACGTGCTGAATATCTAACTCCATCATTAATTAATCACATACACCTTACAGATAACTGAGTCCTCACCTATGTATGTATATATATATATATATATATATATATATGATGCTTAAAAAAAAATTAATGTACTCTCTTCTACGAAACTCCCCGGGGTTACTAACGTAGTATTACTGATCGTTGCTTACCACTTTTTCCTCTTTTTTTGACCCATTTTGGTACTTTTCTGTTTAATTGCTTACTGCTACGGGGTTTGGTGCGCTGCCAAAATTATAATTCGCGACGCCAGACAATTTTTTTTTCTTCCCGTAGCACCGTTATTGAGGAACATAATCCTACGTTAAAACTGACTGAGTAGTAAGGTGGAGTGAAAAGGCAAATATTTTTTTTTTATTTTAATATTTCCTGATTCAAACAATGGTGCTGTTTGGCAAAAAAGACACTGCAAAAAAATCTCAGCGCAATCACTCTTCGTCTTCAGGTTCCACACAGGTGGTCAAAGAAAGGAATATTAACGTCAAAAGTTTAAAAAAATCAATTTTCTTTATTTAATTTTCATGTTTATAACAGATTTATTTGCTGACTCAAAAACAGTTCTACTTATAAAAAAGAAACAGGAAAACATTGTCGTTTCAAAAACATATCACTAATCTGCAATTTACTTTAATCAGTCTTCAATTTTGAATTTCACATGAGGGCCAAAATAATTTTCTTTGGTGTCAAACTTTGGAAGTTCCTTTCGTGACTTGATTCCACTGCGAATGTATCCATACCTGGTTTCTGCTTCACATGTTACCAATGATGTTTACGTTACTATTCGCATATGCCTCTCTACTGCTTGAGAAGGGCAAAATAGCTTCTCTGTTTCGAATTGTGAACCGTTTCTGATCATACTTACTATGTCGTCGTCACTGAGATTCATGGTAGCTGGTGGTGCCAAAAGATTGTCCCAGTTAATCATCTCAAAATATTCCTCTGCTTCGAAATTTAAATTTTGAAGATCAAATATTGTATTTTCCCCTTACAGTCAGTTTTTCTCTCAGTATTCTTCTGAGGCCAAATTTCTAGAATATGTGATCGTTGATTTAAAAGCATTCCCAACAGAATGCTTTCTGAGTGAGCGAAATAATAGTTCCTCTGAATAATTTTGTGAACGTTTGACTTAACACTAGAACGGCGGCGTTTTATGTATACCTAAAACGGCGAGGATCGGTCATTTTGACCACTCCCTAGAAATGATTAAAAAGTACACTTTTTTTCATGGTTTCTTTTCTGAAACAAGCATTTTAATATATTTAGCTTTTAAATTTTACATTTTCATTACATAAATTTTCTTCTCAGCTCATGCTTTATTTTATAATGTTTATTTTTTTTGTCCAAGAGCATATTATATGTTTTTATAAAAACCAATTAGTAATTAATATAATAGGTACAAAATAAAACACACTATGCAAAGAGATTACTTGGTATTGGTCAAAATATTTAAAATATTTATCACATATGATGATTTACAAAAACTTATACATTTAAAAGTATAAATATTACGAAATTACACTTACATTATTCTTTTTTAAAGTTTCTGCAAACACTGAACTTTATCACTTTGCTTGTACATGAGCCGCAAACTGATATTTTTATTGCGGCTATAGTTTTATTGCGGCATCGATTGATTTGACATTGTTTGCGTTTTCTGCTTAAGATAGTGGATGCTACATCTTTACTTCGACTGAAATTGTTAAGCGGAGATGTCTTAGAGGAAACATAAATTCTACTGAGCTCATCAGTTCATTGCAAAATATAATCAGTACGCTTGACGTTTATACCAGTGGTTTCTTTGTAAACGATCCAAGCATTGATAGCATCTAAGTCCGAAATATTGAAAAAAAAACTTGTACTGGTCACCGTCGTGAAGCGATTTTGTTGAATATTTGCATGCCATCTAATCAAGCACATATACACCGTATTGAGTAAAATTGTAAAATTTAACAATCTTGGGGGTCTTCTTTTCATTGCTTTCCATTTCAAGCGTAGGATGTTGAGTGCTTAACAATAGGACACTTTTGCCTTTCTTTCCTTGATATGCCGTCAGAGTGATATGATTGTGCCTGAGAATTTTCCTTGAACACAGTTCTCCCTTTTTGAGCTTGAATGATTCGGATACTTCTTTCTTTGCATGTTTCACAATGCCTACAAGACTAAGTCCTTTACTTCTTAAATTTTTGGCTAATTTTAATGATGTAAAAAATTATTAGCTGTAATGATCCTACCAGTATTTTGAAATGGTTCTGCCAAAGACATACCGCATGTTTTCCACCGGTGCCTTAATTCAGTCTACTTTCATTTTTTCCTAAATATGGAAAACCATTCAAAAGTACTTTGAACGAACGTCAGCTGCTAGCCAAAATTTTATCCAGAATTTAATCGGATTTTGCGGCTTATACTGTGTAAATAAGCAACGTGCCTTACTTGGGAATAGTTGAGCATCTACCGTTATATTTGCACCTATTTTGTAGCACAGTAAGCAATTTTCAATAAATGTGTTCAAAATCTCTGATACTAGAGCAAATTGATGTGTTCGACGTCTTTCGGATCTTGTTGACTTCAGATCAAAGCGCAGATATATCTGGATTTCTTTGAATCTACCACGAGCCATTGTTTCATGAAAAAAGTTTAGGCCCCATGTCGTGGACCACAAATTATCGATATTGAAAACACTTTAGGAAATAAAGCTCCACGGGCATACAGTAAGGAAAAAAAGAATCTAATTCATCAAAATAACACCAATGCGAATCTTGTAAGCGCCTGTACGCTTCTGCTTCCGAGCATTTGTTGTATGAGATGCAGAATTTTTTCGTTTATGAACAATCTCCAGGACTAGTAAAACTACCCAGAGTGACATGCCTAATGACAAATGTGCTGGGTTCAGGCACTTTTCTCAGCATATTGTGATGCTGCCGTATTCCAGAAAAAAGAGTATCAGAAGGAACGCTGTCCACGCTTGTTCCATCTTTTGCTACTTCTTCATTTTTCTCATTTTGGCCATATTGGGATAGAGGTGACTTGTTCCCGATTTTTTATCAGTACTCAACTTCGGTTTTGATGTCTTCTTCCTCTCATACACGGGTAGCAAAAAATAGATAGAAACACAAACATAGACATATACTGTTGGATCAGAGGTGCAAAATGACCGCAGTCAGCCTTTTATAGGTATACCATTTATAGCGGCGATAATAATGCGCAAAGAAAGATAATTTTGTCCGACATATTCTTTATGAATATTTAGGAAAAGCAATGAACAAACAAAAAATTAAAGAATGAAAAAGGGGAAATATGAGCGTTTGAAATCGTTTTGCGGTCAAAATGACCGCTGCCCGCCGTTCTAGTGTTAAAATATTCTGGAAAAGAATGAGGCTTTTTTTAATCCTTCCGTGCAGGTGACGTGTTCTATGAGTAGCTCTTGAGATTTTCTTTATTGCAAACCAGGATGGCACGTAAACTTTCATGACATATTCTACTAGGAGCTTAAAGTGTTCTGTTGGTTCGGCCGTCGACACATATAAGCGCAGAATTCTGTCTGGCTGTAGGAGCCATCTTGAATGAGACATCCGTTCCGGGACTTCTATTTGCCTTAAATCTGGAAGGCACTCTCCCGAGGATACTGCCCTAGAAATATGAAAAAGTTATTTTTGGTTTGCACTGAGGTCTTTTTTATCAATTTCAAGCAACTGGAATTTACCCAAAGGACCATGTCTTCCACAAGGCCTCAGGAGGATGATAACTCGATTTGAAAAACATGGACATGGAGTTCAGCCGGGTAGAGGACACGGAACAGTTCGTTTCGAAGTCATTGAAGATGTTGCCACCGCGTTGAACAGTCAATGGATAATTTTGTAAGCTCTAGTAGTGCATGTGCAGTGTCACGATACTTGGATGTTCCCTTTGGCACAGAGTGGAATAGGGTGCAGCGAAAAAACTTTTTTTTCGAAATTCACATTGCCGAGTCATTATTTGGAGGGAAACTGGCTGGAACAAATTTTCTCCAAAACTTGTCACAACAAGTGTTCGCACGTTTTGCAGCGATTTCTGTATGTTCCGGAAAACTGGTGGGCCCAGATGTCTTTCCGTCAATCTTCTGGAAAAGGTGGCTAAGTGGTAGTTCATTAGTATGCAATAAGCATACAAACCAGTACAATTTATGGCCAACAAAGATTTCAAGCCGTCTAACTGCGCCCCTTTTATTCCCAACGTTGACGTTCGTTCGATCACACCCAATAGCAACCAGTTCAAAAAGTGTAATCCCTTTCTGTGTAACGAAGTTGATGATGCTTCGTATACTATCCGCACTAGACCCAGATTCCGGCGTCACTCGTCCTATGTAAACGGAACCAGGTTCTGACAACAAAACAATATGCTTTTCCACAGCTATAGTCCTATATAAAGAACTTCCCTTATTTTCTTGCACTATAGTTTTGTCCTTTCTTCCATCGAAGTAGATGGGGTACAAAGACTGTGTTACTTGTGTAGAATTAAGCTGTGATCGTACCTTTAGACGTTCTCTTCTCAGCTTATTATCGTCAATGTACAACATGCCATTTCTAGCACTGCCATTTGACAAAAAATATTAATATTAATATTAATTCTTAAATAATTATTATTTTTAATTAATAATTAACATAAATTTATAAATTAATCAATTATTCAATTAATCAATTATTCAATTAATTAATTATTATTATTTTGATAAAAATACATTAAAAACTTTAAAAAAAGGCAATACAAATATTCACAAGAGATGTGGAGCCTCAAGATGGCAACATTTGAGCTGAAATTCGGAGAAAATTTGTTCCAGCCAGTTTCACACCAAATAATGACTCAGTCAATGTGAATTTCGAGAAAAAGTTTTTTTGCTACAAGCCTACTGAGTAGTAAGAATGGCAGGCGATCATGATTTAGGTGCATTTCAACGAAGTATGTATGATAGTTGGCGTTCGTGCAATGTGTCAAGGTGTGTTTGATTTCCGACTTTGAGCGATTTGATTTTCGCATTTCAGGGATATACCTCGAATAGAAGAATTCCAGTAAAACATTGGTTCTACTGCAACATTGTGGCCATCGAAAGACTCTATATAATCCTCAACGACATTGTATGACGACAATCGTACACAATGAAAGGTCACGCAAATAGCATCGCAATTAAAATCTGGGGCCTCTAATAACATCAGCTTGAGGAACGATCCTAGTACAATATCGGCTTTAATTGACGATGCCGTATTAGGCAGGCATCAAGGTTTTTCTGCACTTCAGTGTGAAATATAATTTTATAATATCATAGCGGTCATTGTAGAAGGTAAAGTTAGCTTAAAAAATTTCGTGTATATCACAATTTGTTTATTTTAAATAAAATGTAAAGAAAGTGTGAATTTCACAAGTACTCGGGTTTTTTTAACGGTAATTGTATGCCAATGAAAGCTACGGTATTAATAAATTAATATTTCACATTACGCTCCACTTAATATAACTTGAATAATTTTCCAACAATCATGTTGAGTTTTATTTTCTAAACATCGTTTTGGAATACTGACGAAAATAAAACATACAAAAATGCATATAACATATTTTAAAAGGAATTAAAATTGTCTGAAACTCATTTTCCGTTCTAGAAGAAGCTTTTATTGAAGAGAAGAACTCAATAGCTTCGATAAATTATCGTAAAGAAAGCTTACGTTGCGCATTATTCAAATTCTGCTCTCGTAAATCTCATAAAAAATAATGTAATTCAGAGATGTAAGGGAAAATTAGAGTGAGATATGGAAGCAGAACTATATTCATCTCAGAGTTCATTATTTCAATTGCATATTCGCTATTATTTCCAGCTTTCTTCAATTTGCAGATGATCCATATCTTGCTAAATGAACACGCTCTCGCGAAAAAAAAAGTGTCATTTCAACTAAAATTGTCACAAATTTAACGCTTTTCAAGCTGTAGAGTGGAAAGCAAAAAGTGAAATATAATTTCCAAAAGGGAGGCATTGCACTACTTTTTTCTACTAATATTCTTTTTTTTTCCCGGAGATAGTTATTTTATCTTAGTGAAGCTAAAATAATCATCCCTCCTACGTCAATTGATTTATGGTCCTTCGCTGACAGTGTCTTTTTATAAATCTTAACCTCGCTTCCAGGCGGCTTATTCCTTTAACGCCCTTCAAGGAGTTTAGGATCAAAAATTTGCAACGCGCAACGAAGATATTTCTCGCCTTTTGTGTCGCATTATACTTGCAATAACACTTTAACAATTCGGAGTTATGCGTAAAAAAAGAAATATTTAAAGCATAGTTAGATAATAATAATAAATTATATATATATATATAATTTATTATTATTATCTAACATTATTATTATTATCAGGGTATATATATATATATATATATATATATATATATATATATATATATATATATATATATATATATATATATATATACCCTGATGCAGTCTGTTGTGGTGGCCGGGAATGAAGAAACTGAAATTATAATCAAATACTGTATTTTTAAAACTTCAACTCCACCAAGGCTCAAACGTCATCATCTCATCGTATTGCTCAAATTCTCTCTCGCAACATACAAGACCGTTTCGCACCACGCAACCCCGAGTTCTGTACTTTACTTTCAAAATCGCCGTAGCATGAAGATGACTGTTATATGAAACATCGTGCGATTCTTATATAAGTTATCTTGAATATTGAAGACGATTTGATTGGTGCTGCCATCTGTTTTATTTTCCGTTAACTATTTGTTACTCGTTTAATTAATTTCAACTAACTTGATTTCAGGTCGTGACATATATATGTAATGATAACGCCTTACTATTATTACTTGGTGCATAATCTAAATTCTTCTCCCAAAAGCACAATCCCTATTTCAAATTGTGATCTAGGAATAAACGAATTAACCAACTATTCAATTCCCTTAACCGCCACGCGTGATACATGTGTTATTTTTAGACATGACTCAGCGTCACGCGTCTATATGGCCCTGCAGCACCTGTTTGAAAAGCAATGCGACGTGAGTTATACATTCACGTGGTTAGACCATATGTTCGTTTCTACCAATTATAGAAATCTAAACGCCTAGCGCGCCCATAGTATAAAAACATCGAGCACAGACTGTCGCTTCCTTCTTAGCCTTGCTCTCCTGTCTTTCTATCTTCCTTCGCATGTCTCTCCTTTTCTAGACATTGACCTAAATCCGCTGCTGTCCCATTCCGTCATTGTTAAAACTCCTGTGTGCCTCCTTTGATATCTGAAAACCTACCGTATAGTGATTTGTTGAAATAATGTCTTTGTTATCGTTATCCGGAATAAAATATATAATGCGCATCTCATCTTTGCTGCGCATGATCTTCAATGTGCTCCTCATGTGTGTGAGTCCCTCTCCGGCACTTGTCTGATAAAGTTACTATATATATATATATATATATATATATATATATATATATATATACTAGCGGCCCCTCCCGACTTTGTCCGGTTGAACAAAATATTATACCAATAAATTTCCAGTTGATGGAAAATAAATTGTAAATCTTTTTTTACCTTAATAATAACCTAAATAATACCTTAAATTAATTTTATGTTTGTTAATAATTAAAATAAATTTTTTTAAAGAAAAATGCGTGCCGGAGAACGACTAGGTTCGAACCGCTAGCGTCAGAACAGAAGCCCACCGCGATAGCACCACGATAAGGATCGTTGAATCTCGTCGGAACAAAAAGCGGTAGCATACAGTAGCGGAAACATGGAGATTGTTAGGATTAGCCCCTAACTTTATTTATCTGATCAGATATAATAATATATAGCCTATGTCCATCTGGAATAATGTACCTTTCAACAGTGAAAGAATTTTTTAAATAGTGTACAGTTGGTTCTGCAAGATTATCCCTCATGTATAAAATCGCTCTCTCTTGTATTCTATAAAGTCTAGATAGCACCACGCTAAGGATCGTGAAGACTTCGGCACAAAAGCGGAGAGGACAGTCGCGGTAACAATGGAGATTGTTAGATTAAGCCCTAACTTTATTTCTACTGATAGATATACATAATATATAAGCCTATGTCTCGGAATAACTGTACCTTTTCAACAGTGACAGAAATTTTCAAATAGGCACAGTGGTTCTGAAGATTACCCTCCACGTACAAAATCGCTCTCTCTCTTATAAGTATATAGATATATATATATATATATATATATATATATATATATATATATATATATATATATATCTATATATATATATATATTATATTATATATATATATATATAAAGTATTATAATAATATATATATATATATATTATATATATATATATATATATATATATATATATATATATATATATAAGTATGATATATATATATATATATATATATATATATATATATATATATATATATATATATATATAATTTTTTATCTAATTGGATATCAATTGTAGTAAAAGTACTTCTTTTACATTGTGTAACACTCGAGTTATATATGCTCCTCTGTAATTTTATCCATTATGCAGATGAGATATATGCAACGTCAATAAATATGCTACGGAAGAAAAATACTGATTTAACAAAAATATTGTTGCTCACTCTATGTTAGTTAAAGGGTTTATACACTAATAATACGGTGTCTCTTTTAACATTCCAGGAATGCATTATTTCCTAGAAATTGAATATCTACCACCAATATTTAAATATTTCAAATAATGAAATTTCATAATTAGCAGAAATGATTAATATAGTTTGAATACATTTTTGTTACATCTCCTTATGCATCTCACATAAACCTATCCTGCATATATACACATACGATTTTCAATTAAACTAATTTGTAGGAATCTGAATTTTAATATATTTTGAGTTGATTGAATATTTCGCGGAAATGAAATATTAAACATTCAACGAATACACGCTACACTATTCATTACTCCACACTCCAGTACAAATTACAATATGTCAGAGGTTCTTTTAATACCAATCTTTGGTAAGGAGCAGAGGGAAAATGTCCTAATTAACGAGAAATATATGTTTCACATCACATGAATAGATTATATACAATGATTTCCTGTTACTTAGCTTCTATTGAACACTCGATTATTGGACGATGACCCTAACTTCTTAATCATCCTTACTTAAGATATTGCTATTATAAGGAATATATTTTTCATGCGGGTTTTTTTATGAAAACGCCTTCACTTTAAAGTAAAACTAACACCATTATTTTAACTGATGTCGTGCAATAATATATCACATAAAGAATCTCAATGTGATATATTTGCCCGTCTTTTTCCGATCTTTAAAATGATTTAGCATGTGAAAAGGTTTATTCAACCAAGACCACTATAAAACTAAATATATGGTGGATATTAAATTCAATTAATCGTCCATTCACAGAGGCATGTATGAATCGAAAATGCTGCATTCAGATACGCAAATTTTTCTTTTATGTTGGAAATAACATAATAGCGTGAGGATTATAACTGATCTTTAAAAGTTTAAACTGAACAGAATATAAATGTTCATTTATTAATATTGAATAGCGCATAAAGCTTACGAAAAGGAATAGCATTTTAACCATTAAACATATGATAAATATATTTATTATATGTTTATTTGGAATAAACTATCTAAAATTTTGAAAATAGTTGTTGATGTTGTTATTAAAAAGCATATAATTCTTAACTACTTCCCTTTGTACCAGTTCATTCGAGTTTATAGTCCTCACCTTCCAGTGGTACTGTTAGGCCTATTGTGGGGCGTTTCCTGTCGATGCATCAAAAATAACATACTACATCAAAACATTTCCTTATTCAACAACAACATTAACTAAATATTACAACAACTAATATAAAACTACTAATCAGCAACAGAATTACAAGCTGACAGCATTCCTTTAATATCTAACATTTCCATACAAGCACCTTCTACAGGCGACCGCTGTGCTGAAGAAGAAAACAATATTTAACGGTTGCTGTTTCTAATTCCCCTGATTTATTCATTCTAGCGCTTTATAAAAATGTTGCATAAAAAAAGGAATTCTGTCAGCTTGTAATTCTGTTACTCCTTAGTAGTTTTAGATTCGTTGTTTAATATCTAATTGATGTTGTTGTTGAATAACGGAAAGTTTTGATATAGTCTGTTATTTTTGACGCATCGAATGGAAACGATGCTCAATAGACATGACACTACCACTGGAAGGTGGAGGAACTTTATACTTAAGAACTGGTTACAAAGCGAAGTAGTTAAGAATTATGTTTTTAACAACAACAACACTATTTCAAAATTTGGAATATTTTATTCCAATAAAACTATGAATAAAAAAATTATCCTATGTTTAATGCTTAAATGCCATTCCTTTTTGTCCATATAAGTTAGAGGAGAGATGCAGCCTCGGTTTCTAACGGCACCATAAGGGTCGGACTCAGGTGCACCTCAATTTTGACCGAGCACCCCAGATGTGGCATCTCTAGGGGGATCGTACCGGCTCCCACCCTCTCTGATCTCATAGAGGGACTTTCATGTCTACTGATTAACGTGCCCATATCCGGCCTAGACACGGAGGTATCCAACGACGCTTGTCTGGATTCGATCCGAGCACCCTCAAAACCGCAACCGGCACGCTACCGCTAGGCTACCTCGAGGACCTATGAAATAGATCTGCTACGTAATGAAAAAAAATTAAATCGAATATATAATGATTTATCCCTTTTAATACAAAAAATGTATCAATTTTTGCGGAACTGGCAAATCTTCTTGAAACAATATATCATACTACAGTAAACTTGCTCAAAGTACTATTATAATCTGAGAAAAGACGGATGAGGTGAAGAATAATGTTAATACCACGTAACTGCAAACTTTCCTCTCTCGGTTGAAAACTCGATTATTACAAGTTGTCCTTCAATTTACTAGATGATCCACAGCTCCGTAAGTAATGAAACAAAAATAAAGTGCTGAGGCTCACACATTCTGAGAAAATTGGATTCGCACAAAACTGAGTGTATATATATTTTTTTAGCCGTAGAATGGGAGCAATAAAATATAACGTGAGTTTTCTTAATGGAAGATGATGTCATTTCTTATAATTTTTTTTTCTCGCGGTAATTTCTTTATCTTACAGAACGAACCAAGTCTCTCCGAAATCATTGATTCACTACTGTTCTCAGCCCTGTTTCCAGCTTCTTAAATTTCTTCTCCTTTTTATTGTCTCTTTTTCCCTTCTTTTTCACGTCTTTAAGTGTTATTATGCTCCAAAAGATAATGACCATGGTGCCGAAGAATAAAGAACAATAATTGTCCATAAACTTTAAAAAAAATTAAAAAGTGTGAATTTCTATGAAGCGACTAAATTGAAAAGGGTAGCATTAAAAATTAGTTTGGTCCAAATTATTGTTAAAGCTGGTTATAATTACATTATTTTCAATTTACTCATTCAGATTGTCTCATTAAATTTATTTAATAATTTTCGACTTTTTGAATTCTTGTTACGAAAAAATAAAAGCTTATGGAGCTATACAAATCTTATCAAATGTTTCATCTAATGAGAAGCTGAGGTGAAATTGCAAGGAATCATACAGCTCAAATTTGAAAAATTTGAATTTTTTATCTATAACGATGTAAGAATATAGTTATATCAGTAGGCACTGTATGTTTAACGTTTTAAAGTGGTTTTTTAAAATAAATTATCGTCAAATTAATAACAAACAAAATCTTTAAATTACCTGAGTGTTGAAAAATTTACGAAAATTCAAAATAAGATTTTTTTAATTTTCTAATCGCTCTTGAGAAAAAAATCTATGAAATGTGTACCCTTCGTTTTCTTTCCAATTATATACTAAACCATAAAACATATATAGGTATTCAAATTTACATTCTTTTTAGTATTATGTATATGGAGAAAATCTAGATATTTTTTCAGCACATAACGTAGAAATTTAACTTACTTTTACATTGCATGTAGTTATTACATTTAAGTACCTGGTAATTGTACCTTTACTACTAGGAAGACGGGTGCCGTACTTTTGACGGTTTCAGGCTTACTATTGAGCGTTATCTCTGTTTTTATGTCCTCAGGCTTCTGAAAATTTTATGACTTTTTTCTAATTTTACGCGAAATATGCACACACATTGCAAAATTATATTCGATAGTAAAGAAAGGGAGAAAATGTGTCGTATACCCACTAAGACTGAAAGCCGTTAATTTGACAGCAATATAAAAAACAAGCAGAAATCTTTAAAATAATACCGGAAAAAATTTTAGTTAATCTTCGTCTCCTCCCTCTCTTTTGATAATAACAGAAATATTGACTCTTCGGAAATATTGGTGCTGACAAAATAAGGACTGCACAGACCATGCATAGTTTTCGGAGAAACCATACCAAGCTGTCAGCTCGGCATACCTGGATAAATATACCTAAATATATAATAATTTATTATATATTGGTATGAAATAGTTCAACATTTAAATTTTTAACCATATTTAAAAAAATTAAATATTTATATTCTTGATTTTATTTTTAACCATCAAACTGACGGCGTTCAGACTTTTTAGTAAGAAAAAAATTCCAGTCTTTTTATTGTTAAATGCTACTCGAATGATTGTATTATTATACAAACGTTATATAAAACTAATATAGTGAACAGTCAGGTTTTTATTATATCTATTATGGATTGCAATTTATGTTGAATTATTTTCTATAATACTTTTTTCGCATCTTTAAATAAATGTCGAAATTTGCAATAAAAGGTATTTTTATTATTGTACATAAAAAGAAAAACCATCCTTTGTTTAGATTTGAAATGTTTTTATCTAGCCAACATCTAAGGCTTTTTGAAAGGAATATAACATTCTACTCTAATTTCATTTTATAGATGAACTTACAGAAAACGACATCATTTTTAAGAATAAGGAAAACATATTTTTTTCGGGAGGGGGGTAAAACTAAGTACTATCCGATCATAATTAATGCTCATGAAATGCAGAATTGAAAGCAATTTTATAAAATTTATACATTATAAATGGCTGAAACTCCATATTACTTTAAGCATAATGAGTTTTTTTAACAAAGGCAAGCTAGAAGAACGTTCACAATTTGTTATTATAGTTACTTTCTCTAGAGACTGTTTTTTTTTTACATTTAAACTATTTTATTTATGCTTTTAATTTACCCTAGTTACTTATGTTTTATCTTTTTACAAAGAAATCACGTGCTTCAAATAAGAATAACGAGGTTTATAATTACATCGTTCCACAAAATTATAGACTACTTAGTTAAAAAGTTAGATAAAACATATAAGTTCAAAAAAGAGCAGGCTTAAATTTATATTCATTTGCGGATGTATATATTACATGAGACATTCTATAAGATAAACATTTTTGTTTCAACAGTGTTACGTAAGCTATAGATTTGGAAAAAAAACTGAACAATTTTTCAGACAATTTATTTTAAATAATTCTAAAATAAACCATGTTCGTAAATATTACGTAATATTTTTAGGACTAACAGACTGTTTAATGCTTTGACTTATTAAGTAACTGATTAATTGTTTTGACCGCAGCCATTATTGGCCCAAAACAATAATGGAAGGCCTTCGAAATGGGTAGACTACTAAATGAAGGCCTTATTTGAAAAGTGGTTCAACTCCATTCTTGTTCCTTTCGAGATACAGAGCCTTAAAGTCTCATGAGTGCTGAGAAATGACTGTTGAAGTCTGACTTGTAATGCCCTCTGCTGGCACTGAAATAAGCTGGAGGTGAACCAGTTGCAAAAATAAGATAGAAATGACTTGTATGAACATGCCAGTGAGGCTAACTCCATTTTTGTAAAAGTGGAATTGGACCAGCTATTCAAATAAGGCCTTCAATTTAAAATAGCCTTTTCCAGCAAAATAGAAGGTTCTTAATGCAAGGCTTTCGAATTCATGGGGTATATTTTTTCAAGAAAGCCTTTTAAGCAATGAGTTTTGTTCAAGAAATTTTTTTTTAAAAGTAAGCACCTTACGCTATTTTAAATGTGGTACATTGTGGGAGATACTAAATAAATTGGTTAATGATATATGGTGTTTTTCTCCTTACTTAGTCTATATTCTTTGTCATTTACACTAGTTCGGTATGTTGCTTGAACGTCTTTGTGCATATATTTTCTAACTGCGTTCAATGTTTAGCCTTACTTCCTGGTGAGGTACATATTTATTTACTGAGAAGCCCGAATATTGCTGGTCAGTTAGTGTTCTAGAGTTTTTCTCGTTTGTCTATCCACTAGAGAAAAGGGAAACGTAATGCAGGGACCTCCAAAACTCTTGTACATTTCTTTGTTCTCTAAAATGGGATAAAAGAGTTCTGCATTTTCTCAAACAGCAAACACCGTTTGTAAAGTCCTAGAGCGCGATCAAGTTCTAATAGTTTGCACTTCTGCATCCGTTCAGCATACTGAGCGACCTAGGGAGGAAGAAATTTTAATATTTGTTAATATATGGTCACTATTCCTTTTCTCATTGATTTAAGGCAGTTTGAGACTTTAGAACATTTTATGACAATTGCAACTGAACAAAGATCTTGTCAATAAGAGAAAAAAAGGAGCAAATAATGTGTAATACTCGTGTCTCCGATTATTCCCTTGACAGATACAGTATTTTAAGGTCTACTGTTTATGTGTTCCTTACAACACATAAGCCAATTTACAAGGTGCGCCCATAAATTAACAGGACAATATTTTTTATAAATAAGAAAAATATTAATCACCTTCAAATAAATTTATCTCCTTTAAAATTATCGCAAAGAAGTGTATGCAATTTTCCACCTTTCTTCAAGTTATCTAAACACTATTTATTGGCGTTGGAACTGACCGTGCGCAAAATGCATGTAACATTTGATTTAATATCCGAGACGTTTTCAAATATCTGTCCTTTCATGGCCATCTTAAGCTTCAGAAAAGGGAAAAAACAGCTGGCTATAAGTAACAAGTCAGCAACTTTCAGACATGCTTGGAATAATCAAAGAAAGCGTAGATTAATTTTAAGTGAAAATCTGAAAATTAAAAAAAAAGTTTGTGCTCGATTAATGCCTCCGATTTTGACAGAACAGAAAAAACGAAGACAGAAATGTTTGCTGTGAAGATTTGCTGACTACTGCGTAACAAATCAACAATTTCTTAACGGGAATTGTAGCAGGAAGTTAGACCTGGTGTCTCCAATACGACCAAGAAACAAAAAGACAAAGTGCTCAATGGAAAGGACCATCTTCTCCCATACATAAAAAAGCACGGGTGTCAAATCAAAGACTTTGGTGAGTGATTGCATTTTTTGACTACAAAGGATTATTTACCACGAATTTGTTCCTGAAAATCAAACAATAATCAGTATTTTGAAAGGAGCTCATTTTTTCGATAAATTGAAACATGATAAGGTGATGGTCGGAAGGAACTGTTTGATTCTGAGCAATGTTTTTTTTTTACAGGATATTCTAGGCCCCACACAATTTATGTACAACAATATCTTGCTAAGCATTAAATTACAGTGATAAATCATCCACCATATTCTCCCGCCAGCTGTTTTTTTTTCCTTTTTTCGAATCTTAAGATGGACCGATGAAAGGACAGAGATTTGAAATCGACTGGATATAAATCGAATTGTTACGTGTATTTTGTGCACGGTTAATTCAAAAGCTATTAAACAGTTTGATGACTTGAAGAAAAGTTGGAAAACTGTATTCCTCAATTACGATTATTTTGAAGGAGATAAATTTATTTGATTTGAGTAAATATTTTCTTATTTATAAAAAGTTGCCCGGTTACTTTATGGGAGCACTTTGTATTATGGAATGTAAGTTTCATGATTTACAATCATAAAGAGTGTATATCAAAAATTCCTTGCAAGTCTATATCTGTTAAATTCTATGCAGCGTTCTTTTGGATTAGTTTCGTTACACGTCTATGGAATTTTTAGTTTAAAGAAACATACTAAAAATATTTTTCCAAAATCCAAATTTACCCAGAAAAAGATTCTCTATTTCTTCATTATTTAAAGCGATTAAAACTTTTACAAATAAAACGCTTCTTAAATTCTGGTGAAACGCTATGTTTAAACATTTTTCATAAGCGTAAAAAATGAAATAGATGAACGAAAATAGATAAAACGGTATATCAAAAGCGAAACATGCTAAAAATATCAAATTTAATTTTTCTTGTAAACTAAATTTTAAAATATCCAAGTTTTTTTTTCACAACTACTATTTTCTTTTTTAAAACCGTTCAGTCGTAGCGGAAAAGCAATAAGAAATGTGTGTTGATAAAAAAAATCAAATTTTAAGTTCTCGTCCTCTTTCAGTTAAATAACGCAGATTATTTTCGTCATATATGCAGCAAATAACTTCTTCCAACCCACAGCTTGATATTTTTATCAGACACTTGAAAAACAACCACTAGGCTAGACACTCGAGTTTGTCATTCGGATAGATGCACTCATCCGATATTCAAGTGGGAAAACCTGAATTTCCTGGAAAAATCTTATAACTACTTAAGCCTGAATATGAGAAATGTACAAGCATTACTATAAAAATTTCCTGATATTTCAAAAGTATTATCGTTGCTAAATAATATATTATTATTACTATTTTTATTTCAACAATCACTTAGTCAGTTAAAACTCGATTGATATGGAAACTCCTTGGAATAATGAATTTAAATATTACAAACAGGATTATTTGAATTGAAGTCTTTATGTGTAAACTACAATAGAGATGAAAATTATATTACACTAAATAAAATTATCTTAAATATATATTTGGAGAAATAATAACTAAAACTTCACGGAGCGGAAAATTTCCCCTGTAATTTAAAATATGTGGTTTCTGTATCTGATTAACTCGTATTTTCTGAAGAATATTTAGAAATGAGATACCTAAGTAAATACTCCCCTTGATGTCTCAAAATTTGAAGTTTTCGAAACCAGAAGATTGTTTAGGACAGTGGTTTTGAATCTTTTCTTTGCAGTCAATCTCTTTTTAGTATCTTACCACAAATCCAGAGAATCCAAAACCAAGCATTTCTATCTTCCCCTAGTTTATGCTTCCAAATTTAAATTAATATAAAGTTGAAATAGACATCACGAGTATTGTATAAACAATTTCGCATTAGTAATAAAACACAGAAAGTGTTTCCGTTTGATAAATGGAGGGGTTCAGTGTTAAAGTGAACTAAGTCCTCTTTGTGACTTTTTAATACTAACACTGACATCAAACAGGAAAAGCATTATATTTTTAATTCAATAGTGAACCAAGTTCGTCCTATAAATTTTAACATTGGATGGCAACAGTTCTATGTACCACTTAATAACAACTGATTTTCTGTTTAGAGGTATAGTGGATCAAGTCCATTATGTGAGTTGTGAACACGGATGTGCTTAGATAGGGTATTCTGGGATTTAACTTATTCATTTCCCTGAACTTACTCCACAATAAGTTTTTCAGAAACTATTTTTTATCATTTAGGAAGTTGTCCAACTATTCTAACAGAACGTTTTCTTGCGTGGGTTAGCACAGAGCTCAATGAGTGTGAGATCATTTTCAAAGGTTGGAACTGGTTCAGCTAAAATAAGAGTTTTTTTCTATTTTATTAAGATGTAAATGTGAGATTCTAGAAGAAATTTTTAACTAGAATATTGCGAATAAGTTAGGAAAGACATATAGACGCATATAACTAAAAATCAATATTCCAACAGAGCTAGATAATTATAGGAAGAATGTAGACAAACAATAATAAATAGAAATCAAGCACTCAGGGCCCTACGTACCATAAGGTAAGATTATGTAGTAGTGCCGGAACTAAACAGAAATAGAGGTAAACGACTGGTCTCGTCATCAGGGAGCCTAACCAAATCAGTTACCTCAACGGTAACTTTCTGAATATGATACAAGTTTAACCAAAGACATCCCAACGCCCCGAGTTCCCCACTGAAACAGTTAGTCATAAAAAATAAAATAACGCGGACAACTTACACTTAGGGCTCAACGCCACTATATATGCAAGTACACATACAATCCTAAAGAACACAAATGAAAAGTACGCGAATAAGTACACAAAGACAGAAATGCAAAGATGCTGCTGTTTCACCGGTTATGGTAAAACAGCATCCACTTTTATCCTAGGAATACGTCACTGTAGCAAAACCACACCGCCAAATCCCCATAAAGTTTAAAGAAAGTATGAAAACAGAAAACCCTGTCCTAAACGTCCTCTAAAATATACCCGAGTCTAAACGCCAAAAATTCAACGCTGGGGTAGGTTTTCAGTTAATTTTTTTGGCAGTCCACGCCCGTTTTATAAACTTTTTGTTTGGTTGATTGTTTATATTATTATAACAATATACGCCTCAGTAATAAAAAGCGGTTTTGAATTGATGACAACAGAGGTAGACATTTTCGATTCTGACCATAATTCTAATGCCCCTGCCCACATCAAATCTTTCTCTTACTACAAGATTTACTACACATGTAAAAGTATCTGCATCGTAACCTTAAAGAGAAGGAGTGTTTAATTCACAGTAAATTTTCATATATCTGAATAAATTTTCTAGTAAATACTGATGATTAAAAGTAGGATAAGTTTGTCGAATCTCCTGGCGTTTTAAAAGGTACGTGTCCCCCTTAAATTATTTGTAACAGCTTTCTTTTTTTTTAGAGAAAATTTCGACTCAAGATTGCACTAGGAAATAATATTTTTTAAATCCTTTGTTCACCTTAAAGGTATATATTAGGCATACACTGAACAAAATTTACGATCAATTAAAAGGATTCACTCAGTAGACTATTGGTCAAACCGATAATTTAAATTGTTTATTCGAAATAAACTTTTGCCTGAAGAGAAAGGATTTATTATAGGTCATGGTGTAGAGAAATAATAAGGGTATTCAAATCAAATCCCCGCTGAATGACCAGCATGATCGCTTTTAGTTTTATATTTTCATTTGTAAAATAACTCAACTGAAAGTAACATATGTAAGGAATATTACCATTACCTGTCATCATAATATACATTGTTAAGGGTATGAGGAGCTCAGCCAAAAATTTATAAACCATTGCTGAATTCTCTATAGGCTGATTCTAAAACATCATGATTAAAAAGTGAATTTCCATTACTCCAGCACAGAGTTAAAAATAAGACTGAGAACCCAACACCAATGATTTTAAGAATTACATGCCTCTCTGTATGTGTGTCTATTTTTCAAAATTAAGATATCGACACATCAAATAAGAAATTGTTGGGGAAAAATTTTTTCACTTAAAAAATGGGGTAAAAATTCAGCAAGTACTAAAATATAGTGTGGATTACATCACTATCTGTATGTACTATTGCGTGTTCCCAATTCAGATATATACACTTAATCATATCAAATAATAAATTATTGGGAAAATTTCTTCATTTATAAAATGGAGTAACAATTCAGCAAGTACTAAAAAAGTGTCGAAAAATTCAGTTATTACTGGCTATCGGTTGTTGTGTTATGCCGGTGACGGTTAAGCCTAACCTTGCAATTATTTATGCTACTCTCTTTCACTCCTCTCTCTTAATTAATTATTTCTTCTTCGCTTTCTTTCTTGAGACTGTTCCCAATTTTCACTTGATCGTGCATTAGCTTCGAGCATTCCTGATTTCAGTGCGTAAATCAATGTTGACACGTGGTTGCAAATTGCAGATGGTCACTAATGTTTACATCTGGTAGTTGCAGCCGTTGCCATTCGGAGTGTAGAAATATCGTCGATTTTTGTGCCGCATACCTACGCGTGTTATATATATATATAGATTATATTTTCAATACGTGGAAGCATCTAAAATATAATCTGCGGTAATTTATTGATAGACTTCCTGAATAAAAAGCATCTCTAATCTATACACTTATCACGACTTGCTGTTAAGACAAAAAGTAATGGCATTTAATCCAGCAACGAAATACAATTATCCAATCCCCAATTGCAGCAAGGAGCCTGAACGTGATTCTTTGCATCTTTCCATCAAAGTGTCTGTTAAATATTACATTTTTTGCATTACAACAAAATCTATCCATACCACCCGTATGATTGAGAAAAAAATGATAAAAGTAGAATGAAAAACACAAATTCATAAAATTCAGCGAATGAATTCATCGCTTTTAAGTCGCTGAATGAAAAACAAAGAAATAAGAGTGATATTTCCGAACGATGGCGTTGTCTCTTTTCTTTACATTTATATTCTTTTTACACGCTGTAATTTCTTTATCTTAATGAAAGTAACGAGATTCTCCCCTAAACCACGTGATTTACGGCCACTTTCTGAGAGAGTCTTTCTTAAATTTCGCCTTTTATTATTGCTCCTGTTATGTTCTTCCTTAAGTATTTCTTCGCAAGCGTGATCATGTTCCCTGAAATATAATCACAGGTTTAGGAGGGAGCTCGTTAAAGTTTAGAATTACTTTAACAATGCGTAAATCTGGGAAAAAAAGAACCCAATGAAATCGATGATAAAATGTGCTTTATATTCCGATATTATATTGGGCAAATTTATAAAGAAAAGGGAAATGAATCTGAGTTTAGCGAAATTTGCTTTTTTTATCAATCACTACCAAGTGAATACGCGGAGGATATATGTTGTTAGGCATTGACTTTGATTTAGCTGCCAGCAACTAGTGATATTATTTATTTTTCATTGAATCTCACGTAGTTAGTTACTTTTAATTAAAAACCTTATATTAATTTCTTACCAAATAACAAAAGTTTTATCTGTCAGTATGTAAAAGATAGGTGAATACTTTGCAAGAAGTCTAAAAATGTAAGATATGAGCACAAACGTGTAGCTTAGTCGTAAATAATTTTTCCTAAGAGAGGATAAGAGATTAGGTCATCACTTTGACAATGGTTCTTTGTTTGACCGTAATTGTCTAATTAATAAATTAGAAAAAAAAATTAAAATCGTTCGTACATTTGCCGTTTCCAGTCCTCTTGGTGTAGGAAGCCTACAACAAGTCCAATGGACCTAGATCCTCAAATCCTAGGTCCTTGGCGAAGGGTAGTAAGAAGCTTCAGTTTAAGGCGATGTGCCATTAGGACTGAAGTCTGACTTGACCTCGAAGAACATCGGTTTCGTTATTTTGAACCTAGTCAAGTGACGAAACCGGAACACATGCCCCCGCACCTCCTAGAGGTAATTGAGAACTTGGAGGTCATTGTAGCCACGACCTATTTTACGTGCCCCGGACACTATTAGTGAACACTCGTATATTAAAATTACTTAAAACAGGTTTTCTTCTGGTAGAGTAAATTTTGAATGAAGGTTGCACTGAGAAATAATATTTTTTAAATCCTTTGTTAATCTTAACGATATATAATGGGCATACAGTTTTACGATATAGTGGTATTATTCACCCAGTAGATTATTTGTCATGATTTGGTTGCGCTTTAAAAAAAATATTTTGCAGATACAATACTACAGTCGGATTGGTAATGCAATAAATTATCTTACCTTTCAATAGAAATTATTGTGATAGTTGGTATGTTTGGAAAATCTCACTAGATATTTTTTAAAATTTACACATATTCTGTAATAAGCCTAAAAAATAATTATATATTTTCGTTTTCCTTAGGATTAAAACTTTACCCACTTTAACGTATTCGTTCTAAGGATTTTTTATATGCATCTTGAAGCAATAGCTCTATTTAAAATTAACTTTTACTTTTCGGATTGTTTATATGTGAATATGTCTCCCAACTTATAAAAATGTCGTGAAAAAACTTATCTCTTAAAGGATTAACATCCTTTATCCATCGACATTCCGCTTAATGGAAAATATTTTTAGACTTTTCACACTCAAATCTGTTGAAAACATTTTAGGTATTCAGTTAAATGTTTAAAGATAGGATTGGCTTAAGATATCTCATTAATGTATTCTGCTAGGAACTTCAGTCATATATTTTTTTTCAAACATGGAAATTAAATATAAAAACAATTCAGAGATAGACTTAAATTATAGAAGAACAGCTCAGTATGTGTAATCAATATACTTTAAAAACATTAAATTGTTAATGTAACTATCGTAGTATCGTGAATGTATCGTAGTATCGTAGTATCGTAGTCTCGTAGTATATTCTATGGGCTCTATAGAGTTGTCTAAACGATATAAATAAAATTGCCCTTTTATCGTGACCATTATGGCTCGATCCGCCTCAAAATGAATCATTATTTTCTACAAGTTCTAAGATTACCTTAATATTATACCCTGGTACTATACGTGTCAGAGGTGAATTTAAATTTGATATTTTGTTGGTCAACTCTGATGGCTTTGTGTGTCTGAGTGACCTTATCATAGTCTTTGGTGAAGTTAATTGTTTTTCTTTTTCCTGTAGTTTTAAGGTGCATGCTAAGGAATGTAATACTGAGGAAAACTACATTAAAAACAATATATGAGTAACAATTAGTTCCAAAGCAAAAAATGTAACTTTTTATTTGAAAAATATTATGTTGCAAATTCCAAATGTACTCTGTTAAACACAAAACTATCCTGCCTCAGGTACTTCTCTCGATGGTCATTGTTGAACACTGATGTTAGTGACTGAAGCTTTAAGAAACTTTTCTAATCAGTTATAATATTCTATAGTCATGTTGAGTATAAACAAATCTTCAGCCCTTATGTTTTCCTCAGTTAGATAATGTATTTAAATTTGTAATTGCTTCAACGTCCTTTTTAGTCCCTTTTTTTAAATCTAGACAAGAATAAAATAATACTTACTCTATAACATTGAAGACTTTAAGACATATATAAAGAGAAAAAAAAAGTCTATGTTATGTTTAAGATAACGTCTTGTTTCCCAGAACTGTATGAAAACATCTAGAAGTAAAAATTGACAAAAATGACGTAAAAGGCGAAAATGTTTTTTTTATAAAACCGGCTTAATATACCATATATTCAGTTTTTGTCAAGGAAAAACTATTTTTAACTTCGAGATATTGATGGCAAGAAGTGAAAAGAAATGTAATTTAACAAAAACGTCAAACATTGTGAAGTTTTATAGACATCTATAGGAATCACAATCTATAGGAAACAGGTTTACTATAGAATTGTGCAGTTCTCTTGTAGATGTGAGATCATTTTTATTCTTGTCATTTTTGAAAAAAACTTGTCATAGGTGTCTAAATGGTGCATTTTTTGGGGTTATTAAAATCACATGTTCAAACTACGTGGACTTACAGAATTTATACTTTAGAGAAATTAATTAATAGAAAGGTTTCCAGCAATTTTAAACAATTTATTAAGAACAAATATGTTAAAATATAAAAATATAGCCGCACTTTAAACGACAATTATTTTAGGTAATAGGGGACAGATATTTATATTTAATCATATTCTTTCGAGTTTCATTATCTTCAGCATCCTTTTAATATATTTTAATGAAATTTTCTTGGTAGTTAGAACAGATAAACTCTTTGATGTCTAACAGCTATGTTTATGTAATGTAACATAAATAAAATAAGCTAATTGTTTCATTTATGTTTACGTTTCCGAGAATTATTTGATAACATATAAACTTCTTACTTTGAGTACATTATTATTTATAAAGTTTTAGTTTTTACAATATTTTATACTGCAAGTCAAAATATTAGAAATTCTATAATCAATTATGAAACATTTTCTAGTATTGCCTTTATTTAAAGCAAATTACTTTAACGAATCTTTTGAACTAAAATGGACCTTAGACGTTGCCTGAAAGGGCGCTAATTATCATATTTTAATAATTAATTATTCTAAACTATGATTTCCTGCTACCCCTTTTAAAGCAAGCTAGAATATTTTTAAACGCTATTTTTAATCTTTGAAAGGTAATTTTTCTCCCCTCAATGAATTATTCATTCTTCCTGTCAATCGATCAAACTCGAAGAGAAGTAATTGTTCCTACATATGTTTAAATAAAACTTCGGTATAAAATTCTAAAGTCTGCAATTATAAATTAACATAGTCACGCATGAACTAAAAGCTATTTTGTATAATTAATATCGAATGTAAGAGTTTTAATCAGTATGAGGAATAAAAAGCATATTTATTTATATGCTATAACCATACATATTTTCTAGGAAGTAAAAAAAAAGCATGGCTCATTTGTTAATATGCTAAGAAATAACGCATTCGTGGATCAGATTTTTTTATTAGGATGTATGATAAATTTGGGAAGCCTAATTTTTTTAAAAGATATTTCTCTTGTTTTATAAAGTTTTTTTTTATATATATGTGGTTAAAAGCGTCAAGCTGCCATTCCACAGGACCAGGGTTTAACCCTGTGACTGGGCAAGGTCGACTCAGCTTTTCATTCCTCCAGTGGGTCGATAAAATGAGGACCGAGCATGCTGGGAACTAAACTCTGGGGGTCCCACGTCAGGTGACCACCGATGAGACATTATGCTGTATGGCACCCAAGCCCACGGTTTCGAAAGCGGAGATGGGTACCGCCGGCCCTGGTCCACATCGGACTGTTGCACCGTGAGTTTTTTTATATATATGCTGTAAAATATCATAAAACCTTTTCAATTAGTTTTCCTTACTAAGAAGACTTAAAATTTGTTCAGGGTGATTCATCAATCCATTCAGGTGTAATAAAATGAGGACCAAGCATTCTTGAGAACTAACTCTGGGGGTCCTGCGGCAGGCTGACCACCTGCCCGAGATATATGCTGTATGACACCCAAGTTCACGGTCAAGAAAGCGGAGATGGCATCACAGGCCTTGGTCCACAATGGATTGTGAGCCATTGGTTAGTTAGCTAGTTAGATTCGGCAATATTATCGACCGATTTCTTACCTTCTCTCGACTTGAATTAACATTTGGAAAAAGTCGATTTGCGCCTTAAATTTTTCTAAAAAAACACGTATCTTTTATTATGCACCTTACGAACATAATTATTATCTTCAAATTTAAATGGATAGACTCATGAAAAACCTATCATTTGCTAGAAACCTTGTAAC
This sequence comes from Dolomedes plantarius, assembly GCA_907164885.2. NCBI lineage: Eukaryota > Metazoa > Arthropoda > Arachnida > Araneae > Dolomedidae > Dolomedes > Dolomedes plantarius. The sequence continues at coordinate 113,875,700 of OU015500.1, forward strand.
AAATTTAGATTTTTCGCTATTCTTAGAACAATTTCATGCAATCACCAGCAATTATAAGGCGATTTTTTTAGCACTTCTTTTATTCACATTCTCTGGTGTATTTTCATACACTTAGCTGAAGTAGTTCTCAACTGTTTTGCAAATCTTAAATATTTTACATGCATTTTTAAATACAGTTTTATCAAAATATATAAACAAAAGTTTAAAAAAATCTACTAAACATGTTCGTTACGTAAAAAAGCTACGCTGATTAAAGTATTTCCCCCATCGAAAAGTATTTCTGCTATATAATTGATCAAATGTTTATATATCCAGCGTTTGAAGTTCTTTCGTCAACGAAAGTTCTGCAAAATCGAGCTACGGTTTGGATGTCAACTCAATGCGCACAATCGCTATTTAGAAGCTGCTCTGGCTATGTTTATGAAATATCTATTGTATGATAGAGAACTTTGAGCAGTATTTGAATAGCAATAGCTTATTGTTACTTTTGCAAATTACGAATATCAGCTATAACGTAACCAATTTGGTATTATTTTTGTATTGAAATTCCCTGCATATCTTTAAACACTTTGGAAGAATTAGTACTCTAAAGTATTTAAAAAATATGAATATAATATGTTATATTTCAAAGGTTCTTTTTTAGACTTTAATAAAAGAACTCCAAAGAATTATAATGTACGTTATTAAAATTTTTAAAAAAATGGTAAATTTATTTTTACTTTCTTAGGATTTCGCCGGTCGATTTTTTGTTTCTTTCCAGTGTTACGAATGAAAGTTTTATGTAATTAACTTAAAATGCTAAACATGTCCTTCAACACTTTATAAACAATTTTGCATGATTTTCCCCTGACTGTTAATACTGAAAACTATTTAACTACAGATTTAGAAAATTTTAAATGCGTCTTACGCTCATTTAAGAAACTCGATGTTTGCATTGGCAGTACATTTATCCTTTTCCTTTATAGTTCTTTTTGTTTCTTTTCATTAAATTCATTAATCAATCAAAACATACGTATATATTTATCAGTGTAATAACTTCTACTATTAGCTTTTGCATTTGGAAAAGGTAACTCTGAATTGTTGTCTCACAAGCAATATTTTATTTAAATTTAAATTGGATTGTGTGACACATTATTGAATATAAGTAATGCCATTAGTTTTCATTCCCGAAACTGTTTGTTTTATTGATACAGCCTCAGATAAACTTATTTTATTTCATATTTTTCTTCTAAATTTAATAAACCCTTGCGGATTTCATATTTCCAACAAACTCCGTGAAGTATTGGACTTTAATGCGTTTTTCTTCTATGCTAAATATTTCATTAGTTAGTACCCCGTTTCACAAAGAGTATTTATGCGTTTATTTCTCTTTTTACAAAGCTTTCTGTTTCCGCCATGAAACTGGAGGGGAGGTTGTCCACGTAAAAGCTGTTTATTTGACTAAATACCGTAATATAGGGATTTGAATTAGCGACAAATTTATTGAAAGAAAATGATTAATTTCATAATATTTCAGGACATACCATTTTCCCAAAGGCGTTAATTTTTTTCCCAGAAAGTTATAATTTGGAAAATTGATATAATTAATCTCTACGAGAAATTAATCTTTTATGTTTAATTAGTACGTGATTTATATAAGGGTAATTGTCACTTTTTATTTATTTTATTACCTTCCGAAAATTACTATATACGAAAAAAAAATTTTCATAACATATTATGGTAACAGACTACGTTCGGAGTTCAATTTATTTTTAAAAAATTTTAAAAAAAATAAAGGTTTTTTTGGTTTTTTTATGATAAATAGCACTTAAAAAATTAAAAGGAACAAAACTTACCTGTAAATAGCAAACTATTTTATAACTTGGTCAATTTGAAGTAATTTTAATGAAATTTAGCTAAAACGCCTATCATCTGCACAAAAATCCTAATGCTACTATTTTAATTTACTTCGCACATGATACATGAGGCAGTTATCTTAAAATGACCTACAATCTAAGAGAAATTTTAAAATGCAAAAATAATACATGCAATTTTATGTTCCAGTATGAAAATGTTCCCCTATTCGTCATTCCTTTCCTTATAAAAACAGCCTCGCAATAAAAAACTATTTATTATAGACCAATTATTGTGCGTCATTTCATTAACAATAGCATCTAAAACATTTCCTGAAAATTTTATCAAATTGTATACATATTATGTGAGATATCATGATAACCGTAGAGATTTGTGCTAAAAGGCATAATAAAACGCATTTAAAGTTGTTGTCACTTCAATTTTTTTAGCAAAAGATGTCTTTTTAAAATCTATAACTCTGCTTCTAATTGATATAGAATGAAAATCAAACAGTTTGAAAAGAGAAAGATTGATTTACACGATTCTTGCAAAAAATAAAATTAACCAAATTAGTAGAAAAATGATATTTTCAATGTAGGGAGTCAACTTAAACAATTCTATAATTTTACCTTTTGAGAACTTTTAAAAGTTCATTTTTAATACATAGTTGATATTTTCTCTCTTTGATTATGTACTACTTCAGTAACTCGAGTGCAAGTTCTTCAAAAGATTACGACGTTGTATCTTATCTCCCGTATTTTGTTGAAACATAATTTGGCAGTTTATGTCATCAATGTTCATAAGCGAGACAATTATAGTAAGTGGCCGTCTATTATTTTTCCTGATACGGAATATTACTCTTTCATTCCATCTACAACTTCCACTCCTCCTTTTGTCTCATTATTGAAATTAATTATTTCTTCATTCTTCTCTGGGGAAGTTATCAGTAGAATTATCATTATGCATTGTAGAAATCAATGAAACAGTAGCATTATTGGGGAACATATGAAACGAATCATATATCTCTGAAATCCAAACTCACGGGAAAAAATTTCTCTCTGCTTTGAAGGGTAAGGATGCTTGTGGGATCTCCCTTTTATTTTTCCTTTATGATCCTACCATTGTCAAATTATGCTTCTCTAAATGTGTCGTAGCTAAAGGAACATATGTAAACCAGTTGTCCAGAAATAGGACTCACAGTGGGTGACAAAACCTGCAGATTCAGTAGTCGCACCGCAGTCGAAACGACCGATTTCATCTTTCAAAAGCAATAACTTCCAAGAAACCGAGAGAGGATCTTAGTATCTCACACGTTGGTAGGAATTATACATGTGGTCAGTTACCAGGAATCTTATCTGTACAAGTTCATCGGGAGGGAGGTTACAGGGGAACAATTGGAAAATGGCGGGGAATCAACCAACGCGCAACTACTGCCGGATTGAATATCCCGTCGTTCTACTGTCCGAGTCAAGAAAGTTATCGAGTTTCTTTTCATTAACAACATATTATGGATCGTCCAAGGGCTAACCATAATTTTGAAAATCCAAATTTAGAATAAAATAGTATATTTCTTTTATAATGTAATATATACCAAAACATGCTGTATAGATTATGGAACTAATAATAAAAACAACCTAGTCAATGATTTACTTTGACTACGTTCCTCCAGAGAATGAATGGTAATCTGCTAAACGGTTTCCGCCGAGTTGGACCTATTGCATGAAATGTTTACAAATTACCTTATTTAAGGGTGGTTCCTTACTAACGTCACTGATAAAAAAATATAAGCATTTATATCAATTCATTGTTCAATGAACATACATCGCATGTGTACTCGTAGTCTTTTGGGAGTAGTAGAAGTTTATACATCTCTTGCTGATATCTTCATAATGTACAGTAATGGGTTATGCAGGTCATGTTCAATAATAGAAAACTATCGAAAACAATCGAAATAGGTTATACGCAAAGGTTTTTAGGTCAATAATATGAATTGTGGCACTACTATGCGTGTGAAGCATACCTATACTGAATTATAATAACATCAATTTTGCTAAGTGAAAGTTTTAAAGTGAAGGTTTTAAAATCTTCAGTTGGATTTATATTCTGAGTCATTAAAAAAACTCAGGTAGGAAAAATATCACCAGTTAAAATATCACTAAAACTAACTCTGAGATACACAAAAATTAATTTCCCACTATTTTCTAAGAAATTACACCAATAAAAAATTCAGAACTGTTTACTGGTGCTAAGCAGTAAATTCCATCTTTTGTCATTCACATTTTACGTTCACCATCAATTTCGTTTAACATGTTATTCTTTCAAATTATTTATTTATGAATAATTTATTAGGCAGTTATTCCTTAATGGTTTTAAATATTTAATTACCTTGTTTCATGACTCTGGAATTAAAAGGAAAAAAAAATCGATTGCCTCTTCTCAAAATGTTGGGAAAAGCTGCTTTAGAAATAATTACCTCGATTTACAATGAGCTTGAAATTATGATTCATAGAAAGTATTTAAAAATCTCGTAGGATAATTTATGCTTGTATATATATATATATATATAATTTTTATTCAATCCAAAAAAAAACTATTACATAAAGATGCAGTTAGAAAACAACTTCATTAAAAATTTATCGATTTTTTTATACTAAAATTCTGATTTTTTTTTCTTTTTTTTTCTGTAATTGAGGGGAAAATTGTCTTCCAAGGCAGAGCCTTTGTAAGACTGAGGCAGTCCAGATAATATACATAAATATAATACATATAATTAAATATGATAATGTTTTGTTAAATCAGGATTTGACTCATCAAATTATCGGTATAACTAGGACATTAGGACCTTTAACAAATAATTGTTAAGAACATATTATAAGACTTTCAGAAAAAAATAAAAATTCAGGTTAGAAAAAATTCAGGTTAAAAATCATACATTTCTTTGATAACTACATCGTCAGATCAGAACTGATTTCCTGAACTGTCGATTTTACCTGACAACATCCATTATCTACATATTTAAGTTGCTAAGCTGATTTTTTGGGCAGTCCGTGAGAGAAAACTACTGCATCAATTCACTTCATTTTGGTCTTAAACGCTAAGATTTTAATCAATAGATGGGTCAAATTTGGTTTCTGCAAACACAATTTCTATTAATTAGGGGTAATTTAGAATTAAAAATCGCTTTCTGAATATGCTCAGTGACATGTTTAAATCTGGCTTAAGATATTTACTAAGCGAGTAGCCGCATAAACACGTAATATGTTTCTCTGAGGAATCTCTTTTGGTGTCTATCATATTTATTTTTAATTATGTTTGTGAGATATAGAATCAAACCCTGACGAAAATTCTATATTCACGTTGTTGATTAACCATATTTCTCTTATTGGGTTCAATAGTAATTCTTAAGGGGGTCCAGGTCACACAAATGCTTTCAAATTTTCGAAAAAAATGTATTGCTTTTAAAAAAAATATCTGCTGTTTACCGCTTAAAATGACGTTTAAATCACGTTTCTATCTTAATAAGAAAATGAGATATTTTTTTTTTGTTTTACAACATTCTAATAGCAGGCAATTTTTGTTTAAACCTTTAAATCGTTTTTTTCTTCATGATGGTTTTTTTTCAATTTTTCTTGACTTAAATTGTGATAATCAAGAAACATTAAAAAAAAGTGGTTCAGACCTGGAAACCTGTCTTTTCCAGTTATGTTACTTTATTTTTAATTCAGAAAATTTGAAAATAAATATTTACTTTTTTAAAATATGATTTTTTTTAAAAATAAGTTGCCTATATTTTTAAAAATTTTATTCTAAATATTATTAATTTTTTTTTTAAAATTAATATTTTAAAAAATGCTGAATTGAAATTAAAACATTATTATTGTTTAATTAAATGAAAAAAAATTAAATTCAACAAATAATATTTCGAGTTATAACGACTTTAAATTCCAAATTTTTTGAATATTTTACATTTTAAAATTTTCTAAAACTTTATGAAAATTTTATGATGTGATTTTTTTTTTCAAATTATAGAATCACCATCACCACGAAATTCCAAAATTTAACTAATAAATAAAAAAAAACTTAAAATTTGTCCCCGAACCGCTTAAAGGTATTTCTCTATTCTTAATATCATGATTTTAACATCTGGCTATGTTGTGTTGAGTATAATTTGTGTATTGTACATTTAGTTACCTTTAACCTAGCAGTCATGGTTGAAGGTACCAATAGTCTAATTAACCCCTCGGTCTGTAGTAAGCATCTAATAGGCACATGTCTCACTTCTCTCCCCCCCCCCCCCCCCCCTTCTTCCTCTTAGAGGGCATAGCCACTAGCGCCATACTGTAGCTGTTGCTTATGTAATGAATGTGTCATTACGTATGAGTCAATTTACAGAAAATCTTCCCAGTGGCTAGAGTTATCAAAGTGATTGCCAGGCACATTAAGCCCGATCTCGCAACAATTTTGCAAGGTAGTTATTCAAAAATATATTCATTTAAAATAAGTTTTTAACTCATTTTATAGTGTAAGAGTACTGTAAGAACATGTAAAAATATACCGAAAGAATACGTCTCCTAGGTCTGAAAATCTCAAAAATTTGAAAAAGGTTTCAACATATAAAAAGTTTTCAGAAAATGTTTTTATGATTAAAAGTCACTGTTTTCAATAGGAACTGTATATTATATTGCTTAAAAACAATTTAAAATATCTTCCTGGATGATTTAAGTAAATAAAGGGGTTTTTATAGTTCCAAAATGCATCTTTATAGAAAGTGCCAACTGGGTTATAGCGCCCGTTTATGTGACTTCAACATTGCACCTGACGAAGGTTAACTCGGAACATAATTCTTTTTTAATCAGCATCCTTCCTCGATTTATTCATAATCCCTGCTTGGCATCGCTATGAACTAATTCCAAAATACTTTCTTAGGCAAAAATAGCTTTGAATAAGGTTGTTTTGGGCTTATAAAGAGATAAAAATACAGATAGAATTTTAATTCTATAACTCCTAACGACATCATGCGATGAAGCCATTCCTATGGCTATAAATGCAAAGAAAACAATGAAAGTAGAGCAGCTATCAGTGAGCAAATATATCGAAACAAACTTTAAATTATTCGCATA
>OU015500.1:113885152-113888786 GCA_907164885.2 Dolomedes plantarius
ATAGCAAAAGATAGGAAACAGTTTCAAGATTGTTTTGAAGATCATAATTCACCCAAAAATTTTACCCCAGACTCCGCACATCCTTAAAAAAAGGTCCTTAAGCAAATAAATTCCGATCCATCATTTATTAAGACATGAATGGATTGAATATTAATACAATCTTTAAAAAAACTTCATTTGAGACATACAGAGTGTATAGTTTAATCATAATAACCCACTGCCCGTTGGGTGACACAACTTGCTATGGGTGATATTTCTAAGAATAGCTATCCATCACCGGGAACTATTTATTTAAACATACAGTTGTTCATCCTTCAGAAAAAAAAACCTTATTCCATTACATTAACATAATTTTCTACTGTCTTCATAACTTTTCAAGGTTTCATTTATTCATTACATTTTTTTTTCTTGTCATTTGTCATATTAAAATTTTATTTCCGCGACATGAGAGCTTTAACGCAAATTTCCAAGTCGCAAATAAATTTAGGAATAATCCAGAACGAATAATGTATGAAAACTCCATCGAGAAAGAATATTTTTTTTCCACTTACAAGGTACTTATTTTGAAGGCAAGAACTTCATCAGGGAATAAATATGTTTACGTTTGCGAAAATATAAATCCACAACACTTTGATACAAAATTAATTTCATTGAGGAACTTTCCACGGAAATGAGACGAAGGCTTTTGCAGCGTTTGACGTACGGCATCTCGGGAATTTAATAACAATTTTTGGCATTCTGTTTCATAAGATTTTTCGTCCGAACGTGCAGAAAAATACATTTACCGGGGGAAAATGCGATAAAAAATGACACACCGCCGACTTGCATATTTCGTGCGCGCAAACTCAATTTCTTTCGACTTAAGGGCTGAAAAAAAAATAAATAGGGGGCTGCTTCTCCCCCTCTCTCCAGCCAACTTCACACCTAACTTCATTTCGCTAGTTTTCTGTATAATAAGGCTAACTTGTGCCCTTCCGGAATCTTTCCCAATCTAAGCCGGGGGCAGAGCAGATATCTGGGAAAGGAAATATATTCCGCATTTGTGCTCCAACCTGGAGAGCATACAGCTACTTACTTAATGTTAAACTGATGTGGACACAGCTCTGAGTCGTGTTTGACCATTCTGAGGGGGGGTGGCGCGGTCGGTGGAAAGCCGGCGGGTACTTTTGAAGTTAGAGGTAAAATGGTTTATATTAAAATTGCAATTCGAATTGTGCTGACATTACTTGAAGTTGAAGTATTGATTCCATCAGGAACATTGACATGATGGATTGGTTATTAGACACCTTCGTTATGCTCTTAATATCACTGATCTGTCATGCGTAATGCCATAACTAATTTATTTCTATTAGTAATTATACCTTTAAAAATGAGGTCCTATGCGAGTTTCAGGTCTGTAATACAATGTAAAGCCCTCAAATACATGCATCCCTTATATACATCCATATATACAGGATGTCCGAGATAAACGTATTCAAAGGTCATGACTTATTTTTACGGAACTATTCTAAGCAGTTTTTTAAAAAATATTTATAGAAAGAATATCTCACCGAGTTTTAATATCAATCATAGATATCGATGATAATATCATAGATTTCGATGTGTGCAACTTTTTGTAGCACGACAAACGGCTAAATGTATCCAGTCTCTCCAACTGTTTTGTAGCATTTCATGAGTTATTACAAGAATTGATTGAATGATACATTTCTTCAACTCATCCACAGTTTAAATTTTTTTGTTTATACACAGCGTATTTAATGAACCCCCTAGCAAAAAAGCCTAATAACTCCTGATATGCTACGTACGAAATTGGAGAGAACTCGATACCATTTAGACGTTCGTATTGCTACATAAGGTGCGCACATCAAATCTATGATAGTATGACCAAAATGCTATGATTTATTATTAAAACTTGGAGAAATGTCCTCTCTATTTAATAATATTTTTTTTAAAATCCAATGGTTAGTTCTGGAAATAATTCATAACTTTTTGGATACTTTAAGCCCGGACGTAACTATATATATATATATATATATCTATATATAGATATATATTATATATATATATCTATATATATATATATATATATATATCTAATATATACCATCAGTAGGGCAAATAATAAAGTCAACAAGTACCATAAGATCCAAATATGATTTATGTGTAAACTTTTATAAGTCACATTATTACCCACTACCAGTAAAAACAAATCCCCCACGTCTTAAAGCACAGAAGTTCTCCCTAGAAAGTGACACTGATTATATTCATGGTATACGCACGTAAAATTAATGATTTATGCATGTTACCCAAGTGGCAAGCTTATCAATTTATTATGCGGTTAATTTAAGTTTAACTCAATTTATTTCACATTTCACAAACCACCATATGGAAATATGCATATATCATAGTAATCATTAAGTTCTCTGCAGATCAAAGCCCTCTTAAAGTCATTATTCTCGCTAACCTAGTGACGTCTATATCAGCGCCAGATTCCCTCCACCGGTAAACTGTAATTATATTAGTATCCGGAGCATTGGGAAACGTATGGAAAATGTACATGTTAGTGAAAGAAAAGCGACATCGAATGGCTGCATGAAAGAAGAAAATAATGGCACATGGCAACCGCGTCGGATCTCGACGCTAAGGGTGGTCGGTACGAATACTGACAAGCATCATTAATATCTTTGTGGCTCAACCGGGTATGCGCACGTTAAATCCGTAGACCGTAAAGTCCTTCTATGAGATCAGAAAGGGTGGTAGAAGGTACTATTCTCCCAGATGTCACCCCTGGAGGTACGTGTTCAAAATGGAGATGGCATCGACCCAAGTCTGACTCCGACAGCACCCGGAATAGCATTCTCAGACCGCAAAGCTATGTGGAACTGATCTGGAACTTCCGGAAAGGGCCATTAGCAATACCAACAACAACTAAGAAAATAAATATGAACTAGCTAACAACTTGTGACTTTGGTTAAATATTTGAGAGAGGTTATTTAAGCGGGTCCGGGACACATTTTAATTTTTTTTTTATTTATTGTGTTTAAAATTTTGAATTTTTTTGTGATGGTTATCTATATAAGTTTTAAACAAAATCACTTCATAAAATTTCTCAAAGTTTTTTTTAATTTTTTTTAAATTTAAAATAAAAAAATGGGGTAATTTAAAATTGTTATAACTCGAAATCTCATTGTCGAATTTCAATTCTTTTTGATTTAATAAACAGAATATATAAGTTTTAATTGTGATTCAGCATTTTGTTAAATAGTAATTTTTAAAAAAATTAAAAATATTTATATTAAAAATTACAGAAATGATGTAACATATTTTTAAAAAAATATATTTTCAAAAGTAAATATTTTTTTTTCAAATTTCCTGAATCAAAATTAAAGTAAAATAGTTGAAAAAGACATGTTCCAAGTTTCAACCATTTTTCTTTAACTCGGTTTCTTGACTATAACAATTTAAAGACGAGAAATAGGGAAAAAAACCCATGATGCAGATAGAAATATAACAGATCGATACACATAGAAATATAACGGTACATAAATCGATACATATTGAAAAATATCGATATATTATTCGATACACATTGAAATATATCGAGATATAAATCGATACACATATAAATATAACG
>OU015500.1:113888886-114138886 GCA_907164885.2 Dolomedes plantarius
CTCCAACAATGGCGACTACTCTGGCTACTGATTTTGGCAGGAACCACACTTCACAAAAGTCTATAAATTTAATCATTTGATACTTGGTCAACATGTTATCTACAAAATAAATTTTGTTGTGATATCTCTTGTCTTTCTTGGTGTTGCAATTTGGGTGGCCAGCAGTGTATAATAATATCTTCATTGATTTATGTAAAAAATACATAAGAAAGTTTACAGTTTTGTTACCTTTATATATCAATATCTGAATCGATACATATAGAAATATAACGATATTTAAATCGATACACATAGAAATATAACGGTATATAAATCGATACACATAGAAATATAACGGTATATAAATCAATACATATTAAAATGTCGATATCTTTATCGATACACATAGAAATATAACGATATCTAAATCGATACAAATAGAAATATAACGATATCTAAATTAATACGCATAGAATTATAACGATATCTAAATCGATACATATAGAAATATAACGATATCTAAATCCATACACATAGAAATAACACGGTATATAAATCGATACATAAAAACATATATCGATATCTAAATTGATACACATAGAAATATAACGATATCTAAATCGATACACATAGAAATATAACTATATCTAAATCGATACATATATAAATTTAATGATTTATAAGTCGATACATATAGAAATATAACGATATCTAAATCGATACATATAGTAATATAACGATATCTAAGTCGATACATATAAAATATATCGATATCTAAATCGATACACATAGAAATATAACGATATCTAAATGATACACATAGAAATATAACGATATCTAAATCGATGCATATAGAAATATAACTATATCTACATCGATTTATGTAAAAATTACATAAAAAAATTTAATTTACAGTTCTGTCACCAGTGGATCCATACGTGAAACCACTGGTGTTTGTGGAGAATCAGGCCATGGATCCATACGTGGATCAGAACTGGTACAGAAGGGGTAAAATACTGCATTTGGTCGAGAGTTGTAACTACCTGCCTTTTAGATTCAGTATCATACTTTTAAGTACATGTATAGTGATTCAGTGCCACTTGTCACCGAATATAAGCTGCCTATATTGCAGTTTGTCGGATTCTCGAATCTTACAATGGACAATTCTCTAATTTTCAGAACTTTTAAAACAGGTAGACAAGTATTATATCCTGAGGAAAAAGTATTTAATAGTTCTAGCATTAAAAAGAGTTTGGTTAAACTATCGAGTACCTCGAGTGAATAGCAGAACTCAAACTTATTAGATGACATAAAACTTATAGGTGAAAACTAAAAAAAAATAATTATTGATATGTTTCTAATCTTCATCACCACATATTGAAAGAAATAGTGTAACACAATAAACACGTGCTGATATTATAATTTCAGTAATTTGCCGCACCTTCCTAGTATGGTATATACATTGTCTTACTGGCAACTCGATTTCTTGAAATCAATCCCACCAAGGAAAACTTGGACGAGACCCGTCTAATCAGGGTATTAACAAGCCTAACATTGGTAGCCCCAGGCCACTAGGTCGAACAGTCAAATTATCCTAACTAACAAAACCTTAACCACCATACCTTCCCTATACCACACATTCTCTAAACTCGTTATTATTTTTTCTCTTTACATCTATACATATATCAAAATAAGAAAACAGGCAAATTTCCTAAGTATTAACAGTGTATATACGTTGCAATTACATTACTTCTATACTTTTCAAATACTAATTATACAATTCTATAATTCGTGTTGATACAATAATAGAATATTATAGATTTAAAACATAACTGTGTTATAAATAAGCTCAAATCTTGTGATTTATTTAATCAGTCGTCTTTGTCACAGTGAAAGTTCAGATGTCAATACACTATATTATCTGTTTAGCGCCAGAGAACCTGCAGAGAGTTGTAACAGTGATGACTGATCGGTGTAGAGAAGATAAGTTGACCAATAAATCTATGAAATTATTACATAAAAAATTTTACAACTGATGCCCTTTTGTTGGAGAGAAAAAAAATAAATTACGCAAAATGGTATATGACAAAAATTCCCACTAAAAAGAAAATTTAGCATTGTCAAAAAAAAGATAAATAATGGATAAATTTTGTGAGAAAGAAATGTTGTTTTCTTGGCTTTAAACACAAAATAGGAAAGCGCTTTGAGGGGTTTTCGTAAAAATGGGGAATCCTTATTTCACCTAGTTGCTATATTTGGGGGTATGTCTTTATGAGCCACATTATGAATTAATGAACGAAAACTCATATAAAGTTTTATTTAAGTTAATTCAATATTAACTAACAAATAAACGTAAAAAAATGCTCGCCTTCTTAAAATTTATTTAATTACCACCAGGTAATTTAAGTGGCACTTTAAAGTACCGCTAGTGTTATAACCTTACAAAAATCTTCCAACCTTGAAAATTAAACAAATTTTTTTAAGAATTATATAACTAGTTATTTTGAAATGTAGAACAATTTTAAATATAATGAAACTTCAACTCTTATGATAGGCAAAAAAGCAATTTTTTTTTTAATTTACACATAAAAAATTACACGTGCTACATTTTGAATGAAGTTTTTATTGCACTTTTCTTTGTGCACTTAGCTTGCAGAGACTTCGATATGACACAAACTTTGGCCAATGATATCTTGTATTTTTAAGTCTTATGTCATTGGAAATTGAAAAGTCTCTTTCCTTTTTTTAGAGGCATAGAATTGGAAGGAGATTTTGAGTCATCGTTTTCGATTGATCTCTCGTTTAGGTTATGTCTTGGCTTTCACAAGCAATCTCTGTGTTACAAACGTTTGTATTCTAATACGAGGATTCCTTCAGGCACTTCGGTATATGCTATGTATGTATTTACGCATGTTATTTCCAACATAGCAAAAAAGAGCCCATAGCACCACTTTTTTGATTTCCTGTCTCTATCATAGAATAATCGTAGCATATCGGACCTATCAATGGCACCCATGTGTGTGTTCTAGACTTAAACTATAATAGGTGCAGATACTTCAAATTTTGTGCCATACTTCTGCGTTCTGCTGTCTGTAGCATCTTCATTGTTTTCTCAGTCCTCGGGAATTTATTTCCAGGCATATAAATACATTGAAAAATAATTATAACTATTGAAAACTGATGAAATGTAGTTACATCCAAAAATATTATCTATAAATAGAAAGTGGAGAGAAATTTTAGGAAATGTAAATTTATAATGTAACTAAGGAATGTATATTTGAGGTTCTATATCAGAAAAATTATGAAATAAAAAAATCATAAAATAAAAAATATACATTAGTATATTGGGCCTTAAGATTTTTCATGTAACACCAAACTCACTATTTCAGTTAAAATGTAAAAAATAATAATAATTACAACAACATTTAATAATTTCTCATAAGTTAATTTTGAAAAAAATCACATATTTCTTAAATATCTTATTTATTCCGCATCCATATTTTTCCAGTACAATTGCATGCTAGTCATATCTTCTTGCCAAATTTTAATAATCTATTTCAAACGTCAAAAGTTTTCTTTGAACTTTTCAAGACGTCTCATCAAGCATTGTTAATTACATAACAATAAAAACAAAATCGTAAAACGTCCATACTTGAAGCATTTCTGCACGTCAAAAGAAAAATAGCCAATTTTCTGTTCCATAACTAAGTCCACGTGGTTTGCAGTGTTGATAGAGCTGAAGGTACTTATAAGTACTAGAAAGAAATTTGCCCCGTAAACAAAATATAAATGTTATATAGATATATAACTATGCTAAATAATATTCAAAGATCATATCAAACATGTAAAAAAAATATAATTCCCTTACGTTCAATAGTTTTTGAGTAGCTGAGATGTAAGTTTCAGAGAAAATGACATTCACGAAATGGCTGTCTCAAACACTACAATGGACGCTGAAATAAATTTTACATCCAAAACTGCTACTACTATCTAGTTAGAATAAAGAAAGTATAAAGCATCTATCATTTACAGTTCTGTCAGTAATATACAAATAAAAGCTATTTTATATGACTTTAAAGGAAGAGATACTTATAAGTACCGTCAGTAGATAACAATAATCGATGATTGGAGATCCAGGCTCGGATCACAGTTATGGAGTGGTCATATGTTTTGATTATGGAGATTGTTAATAATACGTTAAGTGCCCATAACACGAGCTGAACTTAAGGAACTTTTATTATAAATGAGAAAATTTTCATTTTGCATATTTAACTATGTTGGGGGACTTAAAGTTGCCAGCATCTATATTGCACAGCTTGAGGGCAGCCTCAATCAACGTTTTTCAACTATCAACAACGATCAAAACCCTACTGGTCTGCGTCGGGCAGAATGACCTTGCTATCAAGAACGGGGATTGAATAAACTGAACTAAATATTTCACATCTAACATGGTAATTTTTAAGACTTCAAAAGTGATTAATTATTGCAACTGTGAAGACAGTACAGAATAATATTAATTAAACTCTAATGCAAGGTGACCTTTTGAATATTAAACTAACCAAATTGTTTCAATTTCATGGATAAAGGGATGAGAACATTCGAAAAAAATGGATCTGGTGATTCGTCAGTTTAAATTAATAGTTTTAGATAACTTTTTCTCTCATATGTCCTAGCTACAATAATTTATACACAGTTCATCCTACAGTGGTCAGTACAGAAGACAATATTTATCTAAAAGCCGATATGACGCAATTAGGTACTTGCAATACACGATAATATGAGTAAAAATAACAATTATATACTTATTTCTGAACTCACTATATGATAGGCAGTTGTTTGTCAGATAATAAATAAAAATAAATCTTTAATTGAAGGGATTATGACTCCATTTACAACAGATTTGTCTTTTGGTATGAGGTTGAGCATAATTATAACAACCCAATTACTTTTTTAAATTGAAAATATATCACAAATCCGAAGTTACTTGTATATCGTGTAAAGGGCTAAAAACTATTATCTTAGAGATAAGCAGAAATTAGGATCGGCGCAGTCAAAAATATTTTTTCTTTGTCAAAGTATGGAATCTTTAGGAATTCTAAAAAATGCTCTCCTCTCCATAGTTCAAAGTATGTTTGGGGGGTTATAGAATTAATGACATGGACATGTATTAAATTTATATGCCAAACAAATCCCTTACTGAGTTCTTTGCAAGATTTCTTTAAATGCAAACATTTCTTTCTCAGATGATAGCAAAAACGTTTTTCAACAAGAACATTTCTTTCAAAGTTAACGAGAACTCATTTAATAAAAACATCTCTTTCTGAACTGTCAGCAAGATCTTTTCTAAAAGTAACATTTCGCATATTGTTTGGAAGAATAAATCTTGTAAACATGTCTAAGTTAATGCAATTAAAACCTCAATTTTTGAGGTAGCAAGAACTTTCCTCGAAGAAACTATTCGTAGTAAGAACTGTTTTAAACTTTCCAATTCAGAGCTCGTAACATGAACTTTGTTGAAACTGCAATGTTTGAGTTAGCAAGACTTCGCGCTCTTTTACCAAAAGCCTACTAATCTTGACCAAATTTTTCATCCATTCTTTTTCCCCATTAGGTCATCTCAAATACATGTAGACGGCTCTGAAGTGGCTCTGACGTTTCTACACAAATATTTTTTTCACATTTCTCAAGGGCTTTCATTGACGTCCTTTTGTATCACACACAGTAGGAGGCGTAGCTCGTTCTGTACTTTTGGTCATATTTTCGACTACAGCAGGGCCCCCTCTAAACTCGCTAGGTTTCTGTCTTCCTGCAGATTTCCACGTTAACTTTGTTTTGAAAATTTTCAATAATCTCTGCCGTATGCAAGGGCAATTCTTCCATTTTTTTTATCTTCTGTAAGTGTTTATGCACGGCCCGTTGCCTGCAGTGACGTTTCATCGTTCGTAATAAAACTGTCGTTGATTATTCGATATTTTTTAAATGAGCTCTCTACTTATTTTGCAAGCTTATATATTTATATAATGAAAAAAACAAAACCGAAAAAGAAAAATTTCTTCAAGAGTAATTTTGTCTCATTAAGTACTGGTACTTTTTTATATAAAACTTTATATAAAGAAGAAGGATGTAGATGGAAGAAGTATGTTAGTCAAACTCTAACTGTTCATTCCTTTTTTTTTATCATCTAGTAGTTGCTAGGCCGAAACTGAAAAGTTCCATGAAAGACTGAATTAACTTTAAACCTGAGAGATAATTGTTAACCTTTAACTGATGCTCATAAGAAATAAAAAACGAAAATAATTACCTGATTACGGAAGCACCTAAGTGTGGCGTAATCTCAAAAATACGAAAATTTAGATTAATGTTGAGGTTGATAATTTATTCGTCTTGCATCAAATTGAATTTTGTCACTCAAAATCTATATTTGAATTTGAATAATATTTCTCTTTTTAATATATATTAAACGCTTGTTTCTTATATTTTTCATCTCGATTAACATAGGTATTTTGATTCAGGAACCTGTATCTGGAAAAAAACCCAGAAATTTCGAAGGCTTAATATACTTAATATGTAATAAACAATACTTATTTATAAGTGTACGAATAAAATAACACAATTAGAAATACCAATCAATGTAATACGAGATAAATATAAATTTTAAGTTATGCAATCCGTTAGAAATTTATGAATTTATGACATGTAAGTATCGATTTGTGTTTTTTTTATCCAACAGTATGCAAATTTCCACTTTAAAATAAAAAAAAAGCTTATAAAACTACCCTGTTACTATAACTGTTTTAGCCGTCTGATTTATTCTGGAAACCGCCATTGATTGAATAAAGCTAAATGTGTGATGAACTACTAAAAAATACGTACTATGTCGAAAATCATAAATGTATCTTTATTTGCAAATTTTGCAGGCAAAGGATAAAGGGCCTTCCCCTGATGAATAACTGGCAATAAGGATATAGTTTATCAAACCAACTTATATTTTTATTCAAGGATTGATTTTTTAAAAATAAAATCCTCAAAATTTTTCCCACTAACATATTAAAAGTCGATTCATTTTAGTTGTAATATAATCTTCTGCATTAAAAATAAGGCATATGGATACCTGAATTATGTCTGTATGTGAATTTCTGTTTATATATTAATTTTAGTATCGTCATGTTTTCCCTCACCTATAGAAAAATTGAGGGTATTTTACTGTCTTTAAATTTTACGCAGTTCTCGTCGGCACACACTGCATGAAAGCATCTCTTTCATCTCCACAGTTCCTGCGAATTTCCTCTAATCATGAACGAGCTTACAGTGGGAAAGGATTCTAGCTCACCATTTTCACCTTAGCGGAGTGACACCCAAACTATTGTAGTATATCGTTAACCCTTTCAGGGGCAACAACCTTTTTCCCGATTTTTTTTAACCTAAAGAATCTTGAAATTTTTTCCAATTAAAGGTTGCAAAATGTTTTTACTTCTTTAAACTGGTAACAGATGGCAGTACTAACCATTTTTCTGCTCATTTAACTGCAATACATTGAATGCAAAGGAAAAAAGACTAGATTTATTCGTTTGCACTGTAGAAACAGCGCCCCTCAAAGGGTTAATAAAGTTTGTTAATTTATGTTTTGAACTGGAGTACTTAAAAAGCAATTTATACGGAAAATTGCAACTATGACATATTGAGGACTTTTTTTCTTATTTTTAAGTTCACGTCTTCTAGATAATGGATGATCAACAAATTTCACGAGTAAAAGTGTTTCGGTCGATCCCTCGTGTCCTTCCCACTGCCAAACGATCAATGTTTTCTATTTTAATTCTAAACTCATTATATTAAATATTATAATGATTTTAATTTTCTCTGTAGTTACCTATTGTAGATGCACCCCTTTTCACTGTTTAAAGCGATTGAACAATGTGAAAGAGGTATTCATATTCACCTGTCAGATAATTTTAACTCTAAGTAGGACGGAATTTAAACATTAGATTTTTATTTTATATTTAAACTTTGATAAAAAAAATTCTTGACATTTATGAGAATCGCATGTTTTTAAAACAAATTTCAGTTATAATATTGTGAAACAAAACGAAATGTTTTTTTTAAATTTATTTTGGTTCTGAAATAATAAAATTGAAATCTTTTGATTTATAATTTAGAGGTTCAACAAAAATTTTCGCAGGTTTGCAAAATGTAGCGCAGGTTTTTCTAAAACAAATACTATTTCACAGTAGTATTCCACTGAAAAATCAACGAAAACATTTATTTTTTCGAAATTAAACTATTTTCCCGCATACGTCTGAAATCTGAAAATGCCTTGAAATTCAGTTGTACTCGTACCAGACAGGTGAAAAAATATAGGAGATATTTCTATACTGAATTAAATGCAAAGGTAACAGTGTTCAATTGATGGAAAATTATGGTGTAAATATATTGAAATATAACACTTTTTTTGCAAAAATTGCCTTTTTTTGCCTTTCACTTTAAAACATAATCACCAAAACCATTTTTTTTTCGACATGAAACTTATCACTCGTACACGTTTGGAAATCTGAAAATACGTCCAAATTCAGTTTTATTTTGCACTAGACAGCTGACAATCTACAGGAGGCATTTCACCAAGAATAATGTATTAAAGTTCAAGCCACGAAATTAAAGCGGACTTGCACCATTTACACCCTTCCTAATATCATATGCGCTGAACTTTCGCGATATCCCTCCGGGGGACGTATTGATCAAAGTTTAACTCTTCTCTCGCTGTTCGGGTGCACTTGGCTGTTGCCGGTCTAAAATTCAATCTTGACGTCAAAGATTCCTATAGGATAGCCTGGAGAGCTACTCTGACGCCTTTTAACAGATGCAGGAGTGTAATGCAGATCAAAATCGATTTGGCGTAATTACCAGGTCGTATTAGGAGGTAGGCACACTCTGCGACACTTTGAGTATTAGAAATTAAACTAATGTCACCGGGGAAACATCACCGAAAGCGGTGCGAAATGCTGTTTAGGTAATTCGTCCAAAATTTGCCTTCAAATAGGATTTTATGCACATTTCTTGTTGACGGGAATTCTTAAAAAGCAAGAGAAGAAAGTTATTGGGTTAAAGCGAATGGGATTCACAGCATAAGATGAAGAATTAAGTGTTGTTTGCCCCGGAATTACATTGGTTAGTTTTTAATGCGTAATAATTTTGTTAAATTGTTTTGGATGAAAGATGTCAAGAATATGGAAATAAAAAGTGGTTTATTGATTAATTATATTTTTTAGTTAACATTCGAAAACATTGTGTAAGACTATAACAGTATTTTTAGCTATAATTTAAATCAGGGGTTTCCAATCTTTCTCCTACATGGACCCCTTTATAAAGAATTATTTTCGTCATCGACCCCCTCACATTTTTCTCTATAATATGCAGTATAGAACATAATTATAATACTAATAATTGCACATAAAACACTTAAAGATAACAATTTGAGTAAGAATATAAACAAAAAATTAGAGAAAGTTGTTTATTAGTTTTATGTTTTATTATTTTTGTATTATTTTAATTTTTGAATTTCACAGATATAAACAAGACCTCAGAAAAACAAATTGTAATTGCACTCAAGTTCGATTTCAATTACCGTGGTGGTTGTGCTTGATGCTTTGATACAATTTTTTTAATGTTTGGCCTGAAATTGCTTATCATCGTATATTCACAATACATAACATAGCGAATATAAATATATCTTTTACTAAAAAATTTTACTGACTTACACGTAAATAAAATATAATTTCATTCGACACATATACAAAAGAGCCATGTTATATGTCTTTAGATGGATGGATCACTCCGCCCTATGCAAATCTGTATTTATACATATTAAAACGGATATTATTATCTAATAATTACATTCCTAAAAAATTAAATCAAATTTTAATTCTGAAAAATTTATCATCGACCCCCAATAGACCCCTGGAATACTATAGACCATTTTTAAACTTCCATCGATCCCCAAGGGGTCCACCTGGACCCCGTTGGGAATCCGTGATTTAAATGAATATTTATCAGAACATTTTATACAATAAAGAAATACGTAAAGTAACTCTCTCTTTTGCCCTTTATATTAATGTGGTTTAGATATTATGTCATACGACTTTTACAAATCTTTAATGATCTTTCTTTGTCTTGTGATCGTTTCAATACTTTTTGTTTTCATGTTTCCATTTCTCTTTAATGTATGATCAAATTCAACCCTTTAAAATTACCTGTAATTGAGAATATACACACAGGGTGTATCAGAATGGACTCCAACATTTCTGAAAGTAAGGATGTGGTGGAGGTAAGGTGGCGCGGGATGTGGCAACCGTTGGGGTGGATTTTCTATTAGTCAGCAGACACCAGGACTTGGTCCGGTGAACATCGTTGTTTCGTCAACTAGACGTTCTTTAAAAACAACGATTCTGTAATTGCGAAGCTGAGAGCATTTAGGACGCGCTTCAGGATGTATGAAGCTGGTAGTGTTCCTGAAACAATCCTGCTTTGGGTTTCAAACGTTAGAGCAAGTGCATCTGCATTACCAAAGAAACCAAGTGGTCGTCCTCTGAACACTAGAACACCGGAAAATGTGCAACTAGTCTGTCAGTCCACTACTCACGAGGAAGTTCCAGCCATTCCGCCAGAGATGACCAGCAGAATGATGGACAATTTTAGAGAAAGCCTTCGGCAGTGCATTGCAAATGAAGGGTGCAACCTGACTGATGTTTTTTTTCAAAATCTAGTGGAGAGAAACTGGAGTATAAGTACTTTTTTAAAATATAAAGCTTTTTTGGGAACTGTTTCGTTCGTTTTTTATTACCCTTTCCAAAACGGGAGGCCATTCTGCCGCACTCTGTACTTCGCATTTTTTTTTTTTTGCACATGAGCATTTTTTTCCACTAATGAGTTTTATTCCTGGGTTCCAGGTGAAAACCAGGTGAAAACCGTTTGCGAGGAAGGCTTTTTATTTCGTATTTATAGCATAAATTTGCAAGCGGAGGTTTTTTTAAGGGTATTTATTGTATAAAAATCCGTTTTACGCAGTGAATGCGCGTTTAATGTGCAGTTCCTTTCTTTTCATCTTTGATGCCGTCTCTCGAATCATATTTTCCCAGGAACATAAGGAGATATAGGAATATGAGAGTAATATATAAGCATTTTCAAAATATTCGATTAACTTCAACCTTTGTCGAAAATTTATACTGTCATTAATACATATAGTTTTTTTTAATTGGTTAATCATTAAACATAGTATTAAAACATTACCTCAAAAAGTTATTACAACACTTCCAGGAACACTAAATTTAATGAAGAAAAGTAAGTTTACTATCAATGGAAATTTTGTCTCCAAACATTGAAAAAGAATGATATCAACGTATAATGTACTTTTTTAAAGCAATAAATTTAGCTGAACACGAAATGATTAATGAATAAGATCAAGGGATTGTTTGTTGAGCTGAGCTTCATGCAGTCAAAGTTCCTATGTCAACATCATGACTATGAAAGGCGAACGTTCCAAAAAATATCATCGTTTTAAAAATAAGGCATTGCAGACAATGCAACTGTTAAATGAGTCTTTTCTACATTGGTTACGATTTTTTAAGACAAGCATTTGCTGAATTCAAATCACATCTTTGCATAAACCGAAGCATTTGTTTCCGGTCCAATAATTCTCTTTCATTAACTAAACCTATGCAGCGTTTGTCGATGGATAAATGAAAGCATTTCGTATAGCATGATCAAAATAACTACAGAGTAAATACAAAACACATTCAAATGTATTATGCTTTACGTTCTCAAAATGGGTACTGCAACTTCGTATTAACAGATTTGAATTTTTTCGCCTATGAATCCTAGTTAAAAAAGAAGTCCAGTCTGTATAAAACATTGAGAAAAACTTGTATCAAGAGTTTTTTCTACAAATTTATTAAAATGGATTTCATTGTTTCGGTTGATGACTGGAAATGACGCAGATACATATTGCACTTTTCAGAGTAACTTACGTTATATATTTCATAACTTATGATTATTTTGTTTACTTATGATTATCTACTATTCAGTTTTTGCTTCAATAAATATTTAAAACAAATTTGCATAGTGATCATTTAAAATGAACTGTTTTGTATAAATAAAATAGAGAACTCACAATTTGCTTTTATTTATAAAATTCACAATTTGCTTTTATTTTATAAAATTATACAGGGTGTCCCGGCTAAAAGTAGCCAAAAGTTATGCCTTATTTTTACGAAACTAGACATTAGAATTTAAAAGAAAAATATTTAAATAGAAAGAACATCTCACCAGTTTTAAGAACAATAGATTTCGATGAGTTCACCTTTTGTAGTACGACAAACGTCTAAACGGTAATCTAGTTCCCTCCAAGTGACGAATTACCCTCCAAGTTATTAGATGAATTACTTGAATCATACGCTTCTTCTACTCATCCACAGTTTCAAATTTTTGTTTATACACATTTTTTTTGTTTATACACAATTTTTTATACGCTAATGAACCCTGATATGCTACGAAAAAATTGGATTAAAAAACTTGGATTACCGCTTAGACGTTTCTCGTGCTACCACAGGTGCACACATCGAAATCTATTGATATTAAAACTTGGTGAGATGTTCTTTCAGTAAAAAGAATAAATAAATAATTCTAATGAGTAGTTCCATAAAAATGAGTCATAACTTTTGGTTACTTTTAGCCCAGACACCCTGTATAATGATATGCAGTTTAGATGCCCGTATCGTTAAAATTAAGATTTCAGCACACATATTAAAACCTTGAGGTCTCAATTTTACAATCTCATGTGATGTTAGGAAACATCGTTTAAGACACTTTCTTCATTTTTATAGTAGTAAAGAAGTATTTTAACCAGAGTCTAAAATCATCGAGGCCTTAATTTAAACACCGGATGTGATCTGTTATAGTTTTGTTCAATTTATATTTAATGGTAACACCACAGGATACCTTACAACACATATTCATATATTCTTTTATTATTACCTCAATCAAAGATAGTAAATTTTGTCCAAGACGTTTCTTCAACAAAGTGTATAGAACTAAGAAGTGTATAAGATAACTTATACACATTGAGGCAGCACATGAGAAGTTAACAGGAAAAGCGAGTTTTCCCCATAAAAACATGCCCAAATTTCTCCAGGTGGATGTGCTTGAATGGCGCATATCATATCACATATTGATAGATTATGGGCATGTGTTAAATTTACTAGACATGAGATCGTTTAGAGGTGCAAATGTTCCCTTAGATCATTGTAATTTTGGGGGGAAACTGAGAGAGAAGATTTCAATATTAAATTTCCCTCAATAACAGAATAGAAATACTCTCAATTGCTATAAGCTTAAGAACCGTTCTATAGCGTAGCCATTTCGAAATAGTAAGGAATTATCCTAACTAAAAAAATTTTCGACTTAATAGGAGATACTGCTATGACATGTCAACTTCTCTCTGAAGGATGCATTACTAAACTCTGGAGGTTGGTTGGTCGAGTGCGCAATTTTGGTACACGAGGACAAATTAAACTGAGACCTACTGCTTAAAGCCTAATCCTATTGCTAAAAACAGCCATGCATATATATAGTGGGACTTGAACTCATAGAATCTGGTATCAAATGGCAGTGACCTAGCCCTTCGGTTATCACCCGGCACTAAACACTGGAGAATCTGTACTCTGAAAAAAAAGGGAAAGTAATTAAGAAGGATTGGTATGATGTTGACTCCACTTAAGGGGACTCATGACCCTTAAGTCAAGGAAATAAGCCCTATTTTTATACTTTTTGACTCTTTGTAACTATTTCAATTTACTCCCAATTTTTCAAAATTTTATGTATACGATAAATTGATATATTTATTGTAATAAACAAATTTCCAACTCTAAAAATGATTTTTTTTTAAGTGCTTTAGGCATACCTTGTTTTTTGGGTATTTTTATTGTATACTGGCACGCAGAACTATGAAATTAATTTTACACTTAAATGTATAATTCATGTTTTATATTTAAAATAAATAGTTCAAAATACAATTGAACATAAAACATTCAACATTAAAATATTTTTTAATTTTTTTTAAAACTGCTCAAAATATACTTAAAATTTCCTTAAATTTTTGCATTAATTTACCCGTAAATAAATTACATAATGTGCAGTGATTGCAATAATTCTAGTTCAGACGCAATAAAACAACATGATTATGCAGTGATAAAAATTTCATGGAATCACGATTTATAGTTTTTGAGATATCAGTTGCGGAATGATGCAAAATTACATTTTAAGAAAAATTAGTTTAAAATTTCTCTTACCATAAACTTGATCAGTAATTAAATATTTATAATATCAATATCTCCAGAACTAAGCGAAATATTTTCATGTGGTTTGCTTTATTTTGTTCAGAAATTATCAGGCTTTAACGTATATTTTTTTTAAAAAATCGAATGTTTTGAAGATTTAAGAGTAGTGAGTCCCCTTAATTAAAGTCATATACATACAAATTAATGCTGCAAAAAAAAAAAACGTACTAGAATGTCATATGATGGACACACAATAACTAAGACAGAGGAAAAGAGAATCTTTAAATTAAAAACCAAACAGAATAAAATAAAACTACAATATCAATGAAACCTTCTCATCGATGTTGAACATCTCCGAGGTATTGAGATACTAGTAGAGTTTTCTATGTATTTATCGAATGCCTTTCCTTACAACCCCATCAGACGAATTATATTTAAGTATTCCCTTATTATAATTATGATCTAAAAAAGATGGTATTATTGATGCATTTCTGTAAGTGAGAATGAAATGCTTATAATTTTGACATATTTCAAATATCAGTAGTACTTAAGAAATAGATGTCAAAGGCAAATATGATTTTGAATGCACGAAATACCAGATAAAAAGATCCTTCTTTCGAGACCTGTTCTTACACTCAATCTTTACAAGGTATAATTTGAAATATTCAAATGAAACATAGCAGATGCAGTTCATTAAAATTATAATAACCAAATTATTGAACCGATTTATTTGGTGTAAATGAAAATGTTGGCCTGTGATAAAGACTCTTACACAAGAAAATGATTTTAGAGGTCGTATCAAATATCGAAGGAAAATAAGCTTTTGTTAGCTTCTTTCTATAAAGAGAATTTTGTTTCGAGCCGTGGGTCTTTACAAAGTATATATAGTATATATAAGCTGTATACTATATATACTTTGTATTATTTTACAAAGTATATATAAGGTGTAAAATTAACCAAAACAATACACTTGTTTGAATTTAAACATCGAAATAACATGATAAATTTGAAACAAGATACCTTCCTCTGTGGAACACTAAATAGGTAAATTTTTACAGGTTTCATCAAAAACCGAAAAGAAGTTTAGTTAGGTTAGAAAATGCGAGATAATTTAAAATATTACCAACCACACCATAGAGTATTTATACGAAATTAATCTGATTCTGAAAATCTGAAGCATTTTTTATAAAATAACTCTATTTGATAAAATATAATCATGAAATAAATAAGTTCAATACACAGAAATGAAACAAATAACAACAACTAAATTACATTACTTTGCAATAATTCCCATCAGTATGTAGGTTGAATTTCGCATTTTTAGTATGTTTTCAATTTCGCAGAGTGATATATTGAACGGAATTTGGAATTATTCCCTTTCCTCCAATTGCACTTATACGTCGTCTTCAAAAAATTAAATTCGATGTCAAAATACTTAACTAATTATAACCTGAAAAGCTGAAAATGCCGCCTTTTAATAATGGAAATCGCAAAATATTTCAATTTAGACGTGATGTGACTACCTCTTCGTTAGAGAACCTTTAAAGGAGGTGTAACTAGATCTCTCATATTAGAAGTGAAGCTAGTTTCTGCTGAAAATGTTTCTAGAAATTTAATACCAAAGGCTAATTACGAGCACTGGATATATATTTCCATGTATTTCTTTCTCTTTGCTTTTTTGGAAATAAATCATTTGCATTATGGTAGATGTTATGTCATCTTTTTCAAGTTTTTGGCAAATTAAAAAAAGAAACATTTGATGCGAAATAAAAAATCGCAAAATATGGTTTTTCAATTCAAATATTCTTAAGTTAATACTCATACTCAACCTCAAGCATATGGCTGGTTTTCAATGAAAATTTTCAGTTAGGCTCTAAAATATTGATTAGGGACTAAGCAATACATCTTTTGCACTTAACAGCATTTGGCAATACGAATTATTTAGTATTATTTCATAATTCCACTATTAGCTTTTGCCACATTAAAGAGCCAATTTTAAGCATAACATATCAACTTAAAACATAAAACTGAATTTTTCGGACATATCAACATCTTCCATAAAGCCACAGAAATATAAAGGATAAGAAAATTCTGCAGTGGAATGAGTAATGTAGAAGATTGATACAGTATTTTATCATTTTAATTTGTACACACTTACCTCTTTGAGTAAATAAGGATTGAAAGTGAAGTAACGAAAAACGTTATTGTGAAATCTAAAATGAATCGGGAAAAATGGCTAGTTTCTTTCAGCTACTATGCAATACTATCTCAATTAACACAATACCATGGGAATTGTTGGGAAACCCTTTTTAACATAGTTGGCTGTTGGGGTTATGTTGAAACAAGTAATATATAAAAAAAATTAAAGTCAATTCCTATTTAGTTCAACAAAGAAAAATTTGATTGTGAACTAATAGTAGGAATTGAAAAAAAGGATTGCCTGCCAGAACCTTGCCTACTGTGCGATATTAGGAGGGGGGGGGAAGAGAGAGAAAAAGTTTGCCAGGTTGGGGATTCGATCTCGCAACCTACAGGACGGGAGAAGCCCGCGATACCGCAGTGCTACCGCTTACACAGTAACAAGAGGGAAATTACTATTCAAGAGCAAGAGACGCTCTAGGTCTAAAAATAAAATTGATTAATTAAATTTAATTAATGAATTAATATTTGAAAAAACTGTATTAACATCAAGTGTCATCCACTACAAGTTTAAACAAATGTATTTGAACTTGAGTGGATGAATAAAAAGTACTTTTATTAATGATTGAAAATTTGAACAAGATATATATAGAGAGAGTGTGAACTAATAGTCGGAATTGAAAAAATGGTTGGCATTGCAGTACACCCAACGGATAGCTGTTCTAACCAGTTGCAGAGAAGTTCAACTACCGTTTACAGTTGGGACATTAACGTTTCAAAATCGTTGGCCCAACAGCACTTATTTTCAGTTGGGACAACTTTATTTTATAATTTTTTCACCAGCATGAACATTTTATAGATGTCCCATTTTTGTTTTAGAAAGTTCTGTCAGCAGTAAAAATTCCCCAACGATTTGACGAAAATTTGTGTTTGGGCCAACGATGTGTGTTTTTTTAGGATTTTAGGTATTTACTTCTAACAAAACGTGTCGAAAAATTTAAATTTAGTAAAAACATGCACAAAATCATGGCATGGATATACGAGAGATACCAGTGCTCAACTTATCATTCCACATCATTGTCCACATTCATTCTTTATCAGTTCATTGAATTTGGAAAAATGCTTTTATTTTTAAAACTTTAAGGTATTTTTTTTTATTTAATGTTTCTTATTTTAGGAACAAAAATTCTAATGTGATGTATAGTTTTATTTAGAATGCTATTACTCCTTTGCTTTACATTCCCACTATGATATGTGACTATCGCTTGATATATGGTTCTGAATTTTGTTCTTTCAGATCCTAATTAAAAATTTCCAAATGCAGTACACTGAATTGCCTAGTTATTTCCTTTTCGTCCCTCCTTGTGGTATTGATTATACAGGTTCTGAATTCAAGAACTTGTATTAATTCTATCATCCTTCACTGGCTGAAGTATAATCCAAATATTTAAATCTTTTAATGTATATTCTGAAACTATCTAAAAAGTTTTATATTTCTGCATTCTACAATTTTTAGTCCTTACTCTCCATGTTCAGTTTCCTTTCATTCAACAAAACTTTTGATCTATACATTTTGCGTCCTTAATTGCATTTGATTGTAATCTCCCGTGATAAATGATCAAATTCCTCAGTCGTACATAATACCGGTTCAAGAATTACTTCTATTTTACTTTTGAGTGAAATCAAAATACATCTTAGTTGCATTTGAATATTTTAGTAGTTTATGCTTGATGCATGCGAAAAACTTTCATAATTGCTTTATCCACTATGGAAATTTTAATATCTTCAAATTTATGATCAGTTGTAGTAACAACTAAGTACTTTGTATAATATACAGGTAAACGTCTCTAAGGCGTCTTAAGGCGGCCAGTTATGTTTCTGAAAAAAGTGGCCGTTTTAACGGGTGGCCTGCTAGAGAATTTCCACTATATTAGACTTTTTTTATCCCCAATTCTACGTCTATGCCTCCCTTTTCTATAATTTTTGACTTGCTCCTATTAATATAGTCAGCATAGCTTATATATTGCTAACTTACCCTATTGTGTTCTCTTGTAATTATGTTTCACATAATTTTTTTCTGATACACATTTAAAAAAAGAAATAAATGTCAATAGTTTATCTCCCTCCTGGTTTTTATTCGTATACTTGAACGCGTTCATTAGTTCATCTAGTAATTTGAGATGTATCATCACTGGATCAGAATACGGGATCAGAACTAAAAAAAGCTTAGCATGTTGGCTTGCGATGTTCACAGAAATATTTTACATAGATGCTCTCTTTGCAGATATTAATAAAACAAGTAGTTTAACATGCGTCCAGGGTTAGACCCTGCGTCGGGGCAAAGTCGACTTAGGCTTTCATCCCTTGATTGGGTCGATAATATGACGATCAAGCAAGCTTGGGATTAAACTCTGGAGACTGAGGCATATGTTGTATTGTACCCCAAGTCCATGGTCAAGAAAGCGGAGATGGGTGCCGCCGGCCTTGGTCCACAGCGGACTGTTGCGCCATGGGTTTAGTTTCTTAGTTTAACATATAATGCAATTTTCCTAATTATTTGCAAAGTTGTTTGAGAATTTTCGGTTAACAATTTTGCAATCTCTAAATCTCTAAATTTTAAACTTCCATGCATGAATGAAGCAATTTTTAAAAGGAATTCTACTACCATAACAGTGGCAGAATTCCTTTTTTTCAAATTTAAGAGACCTTGGTCTTTAGTAATCTTTGAAATTTCCCGTATTTTCTAACGATACAGTACTTCTTTTTGGTGTTTGATAAAATATGTAAAATATTATCATTTTAGTGTTTCACTGAGATAGAAATTTTGCTTCAATTTTACAATGCGGATTCGATGTCTAAATTCAGACATTATGTGTTTGTTACCGTTTAATTTTATCCAAGTTTTATTCAACTTCTAGCAGATGTCCTTACAAAAGACAAATGTAATGAAAGACAATGGACCATTAGTGAATTTTACCAGAAAACTTCGTAATCATAAAAATGATTCTCCCTCTCATCGCAAAATATAGATAAAAAATAAATTTATAAGAATTTTACACTGAAATTTTTCTTAGAAGCGGAAAGAATCTTAAATGGATTGCTTACACAATTTATTCAATAAAATTTTTAAAATATCACGGCCATATTTCTGTATGTGAAAAGTCACCATATAAGTTAGAAATGCCACGTTAAAAATCTCGCCCTCGATAAAGTAGGTCCAAAGTTTATACGTAAAATTATATAAACAATTTTTAAAGTTAACTCAAAAACATAGATTATTTCATTTACTTCATAGAGAACAATCGAAATAACTCGACAACCACGTTTTTTCTAATTTTCTGGTTAATTTTTAACGTAGGATTACGTTCCTCCATAACGGTCCTCCAGAAAGCAATATTTCAGATGTCCTGCGTCGCGAGTTATAATTTTGGCAGCGTGCCGAACTCAGTCTGTATCTATTGGGCAAGCAGTAAAGAGTTAAACAGAAAAGTACCAAAATTCGTCAAAATTGTGACATGACATATATATATATATATATATATATATATATATATATATATACACCGTGGAATCTCGATCTATCGTTTTTCAAGAGACCGATTGAAATGAACGGTAAATGCGGGAAAACGATAGATGCGGAAGCATAACAAAGCAATATGATCGTTGGAACTGGATAAAATGAACGACACATACGGAAAAACGATCGATTGAGATTCCACTGTATATATATGTATATATATATATATATATATATATATATATATATATATAGAAAAGAGATATGCAACGAAAAGTAATCCTACGTTAATCACCCTCCGGTAGTTTCATAAGAAGAGACTACCTGAATTTTTTTTTTCTTATTTTCTGGTTAATTCAAATTACACCATAATTAAATACAAATACTTTTTAAACAATGAACAATCAGCAAAAAAAAAAAATAATAAAACTTTGAACCAACTTGTTAAAGTTGAAAAAAAAACTACTTATTTTATCTCGTCAAGATGACCTAAAAATCTTTATCTGCTTCAGAAATATTTAAAAACCGACGCTGATTCGCCCACTTCGCAGCGTTCCCCAAAACTTTCCACTTTCAAAAAGTAGCTTGAACGCCGCCCCGCTCGAAGAAATGTCCTCAAACCGGGGGCCCTACGTCAAAACATCGAAGTGCTTTATTGATTTCATAAGCGGTAACCTAAATAAAAAGCCCCGCCTAAGACGAACGACCTTTACAAGTGTCCTACGAAAAGGAAATTGATGGCATTTCTCCTCCGGGATTTCCAGCCATACTCAAAAATGTTTTAGTTAATTACGCGGCCTACTTCCGCATGAAAGCATTAATTGATTATGGGGACAAGTGTGGATCCGATTCGGGAAAAAAGAGCGATAATAATCCTGTTTAAGGAATAAATGTTTATTATAGTTAGTAGGTAAAAAGTTTGCGTTTAATTTTATGGATTCGGTTAACAGAAAAAGACAAACGGGTATGTTTGATTTTCATGTTCAAGATCTTCTGTAATTAATGGTTTGTTAGTTAGTGTGTAGGTTTTTTTTTGATAAAAAAGATGTTTCAGAAAGTTGTCTTACATGCTTTTATTTTTTATGTAAATAATAGACTACACAATGGGGATGTTTTTAAATAAGTTTACACAACATTTTTTAATAACTGCATAACCATAAATATAAAAGTATTTCAATTTTAGAGGTGTTTTTGACATCAGAACTTAGACTCGATAAGTATTTCACATGTCACTAAATTTAATTTTAAATGTAATTTTAAATTTATTCATATCGTCACTACTACAAAAGAAGTATTCAAATTTCCGTGTTCCAGTTCTTCTATAATTAATGGTTTGTTAGTTAGTGTGTAGGGTTTTTATTTGATAAAAAAGATGTTTCAGGAAGTTGTCTTACATGCTTTTATTTTTTATGTAAATAATAGACTACACAATGGGGATGTTTTTAAATCAGTTTACACAACATTTTTTAATAACTGCATAAGGCTATAAACCCTAAATTTAAAAGTATTTCAATTTTAGAGGTGTTTTTGACATCAGAACTTAGCCTCGATAAGTATTTCACATGTCACTAAATTTAATTTTAAATGTAATTTTAAATTTATTCATATCGTCACTACTACAAAAGAAGTATTCAAATTTCCGTGTTCCAGTTCTTCTATAATTAATGGTTTGTTAGTTAGTGTGTAGGGTTTTTATTTGATAAAAAAGATGTTTCAGGAAGTTGTCTTACATGCTTTTATTTTTTATGTAAAAAATAGACTACACAATGGGGATGTTTTTAAATAAGTTTACACAGCATTTTTGAATAACTGCATAACCATAAATATAAAAGTATTTCAATTTTAGAGGTGTTTTTGACATCAGAACTTAGACTCGATAAGTATTTCATATGTCACTAAATTTAATTTTAAATGTAATTTTAAATTTATTTATATCGTCACTACTACAAAAGAAGTAATCAAATTTCCGTGTTCCAGTTCTTCTATAATTAATGGTTTGTTAGTTAGTGTGTAGGTTTTTTTTTTGATAAAAAAGATGTTTCAGGAAGTTGTCTTACATGCTTTTATTTTTTTATGTAAAAAATAGACTACACAATGGGGATGTTTATACATCAGTATACACAAAATTTTTTAATAACTGCATAAGGCTATAAACCATAAATTTAAAAGTATTTCAATTTTAGATGTGTTTTTGACATCAGAACTTAGACTCGATAAGTATTTCATATGTCACTAAATTTAATTTTAAATTTATTCATATCGTCACTACTACAAAAGAAGTATTCAAATTTCCGTGTTCCAGTTCTTCTATAATTAATGGTTTGTTAGTTAGTGTGTAGGGCTTTTATTTGATAAAAAATATGTTTCAGGAAGTTGTCTTACATGCTTTTATTTTTTATGTAAAAAATAGACTACACAATGGGGATGTTTTTAAATAAGTTTACACAACATTTTTTAATAACTGCATAACCATAAATATAAAAGCATTTCAATTTTAGAGGTGTTTTTGACATCAGAACTTAGACTCGATAAGTATTTCATATGTCACTAAATTTAATTTTAAATGTAATTTTAAATTTATTCATATCGTCACTACTACAAAAGAAGTATTCAAATTTCCGTGTTCCAGTTCTTCTATAATTAATGGTTTGTTAGTTAGTGTGTAGGGTTTTTTTTTGATAAAAAAGATGTTTCAGAATGTTGTCTTACATGCTTTTATTTTTTTATGTAAAAAATAGACTACACAATGGGGATGTTTATACATCAGTTTACACAACATTTTTGAATAACTGCATAAGGCTATAAACCATAAATTTAAAAGTATTTCAATTTTAGAGGTGTTTTTGACATGAGAACTTAGACTCGATAAGTATTTCATATGTCACTAAATTTAATTTTAAATTTATTCATGACGTCACTACTACAAAAGAAGTATTCAAATTTCCGTGTTCCAGTTCTTCTATAATTAATGGTTTGTTAGTTAGTGTGTAGGGTTTTTATTTGATAAAAAAGATGTTTCAGGAAGTTGTCTTACATGCTTTTATTTTTTATGTAAAAAATAGACTACACAATGGGGATGTTTTTAAATAAGTTTACACAACATTTTTTAATAACTGCATAACCATAAATATAAAAGTATTTCAATTTTAGAGGTGTTTTTGACATCAGAACTTAGACACGATAAGTATTTCATATGTCACTAAATTTAATTTTAAATGTAATTTTAAATTTATTCATATCGTCACTACTACAAAAGAAGTATTCAAATTTCCGTGTTCCAGTTCTTCTATAATTAATGGTTTGTTAGTTAGTGTGTAGGTTTTTATTTGATAAAAAAGATGTTTCAGGAAGTTGTCTTACATGCTTTTATTTTTTTATGTAAAAAATAGACTACACAATGGGGATGTTTATACATCAGTTTACACAACATTTTTGAATAACTGCATAAGGCTATAAACCATAAATTTAAAAGTATTTCAATTTTAGAGGTGTTTTTGACATCAGAACTTAGACTCGATAAGTATTTCATATATCACTAAATTTAATTTTAAATTTATTCATATCGTCACTACTACAAAAGAAGTATTCAAATTTCCGTGTTCCAGTTCTTCTATAATTAATGGTTTGTTAGTTAGTGTGAAGGGTTTTTATTTGATAAAAAAGATGTTTCAGGAAGTTGTCTTACATGCTTTTATTTTTTATGTAAAAAATAGACTACACAATGGGGATGTTTTTAAATAAGTTTACACAACATTTTTTAATAACTGCATAAGGCTATAAACCCTAAATTTAAAAGTATTTCAATTTTAGAGGTGTGTTTGACATGAGAACTTAGACACGATAAGTATTTCATATGTCACTAAATTTAATTTTAAATGTAATTTTAAATTTATTCATATCGTCACTACTACAAAAGAAGTATTCAAATTTCCGTGTTCCTGTTCTTCTATAATTAATGGTTTGTTAGTTAGTGTGTAGGTTTTTATTTGATAAAAAAGATGTTTCAGGAAGTTGTCTTACATGCTTTTATTTTTTATGTAAAAAATAGACTACACAATGGGGATGTTTTTAAATAAGTTTACACAACATTTTTTAATAACTGCATAACCATAAATATAAAAGTATTTCAATTTTAGAGGTGATTTTGACATCAGAACTTAGACTCGATAAGTATTTCATATGTCACTAAATTTAATTTTAAATGTAATTTTAAATTTATTCATATCGTCACTACTACAAAAGAAGTATTCAAATTTCCGTGTTCCTGTTCTTCTATAATTAATGGTTTGTTAGTTAGTGTGTAGGTTTTATTTGATAAAAAAGATGTTTCAGGAAGTTGTCTTACATGCTTTTATTTTTTATGTAAAAAATAGACTACACAATGGGGATGTTTTTAAATAAGTTTACACAACATTTTTTAATAACTGCATAACCATAAATATAAAAGTATTTCAATTTTAGAGGTGTTTTTGACATCAGAACTTAGACTCGATAAGTATTTCATATGTCACTAAATTTAATTTTAAATGTAATTTTAAATTTATTCATATCGTCACTACTACAAAAGAAGTATTCAAATTTCCGTGTTCCTGTTCTTCTATAATTAATGGTGACATTCTTCTATAATTAATATGACAAGGTTTTATTTTTTAAGTAAAAAAAAATACTTAAGTAAATATAAGCAAAATGTTTATAAAAAAATTGTCCACACCACATATATTAATTTTTACACAAGGTTGCAGACAAATAATATAAAGGTATTTTTGACATCTGAGTACTTAATATTTCACCTAGCTCTGTATATTTTAATTTTAAACTTAATTATTTTTTTGTGTATTAAAAAAGAAGTAATTATATTTTTCTCATTCTCTGTATTTAATAATTAATCGTTTATTACGTAACGTGTAAGATTTTTAATAAAAGGGTGTTTCAGAAAATAATCCTACGTGCTTTTATTTCTAATGTAAACAATACTATATTATGGAGCCACTTAAAAATAAAAGCTTAAAGCACATTTATCAGTATTTATATAAGATAGAAGAATATGGACATAAAAGTATGTCAATCTTGGATTTTTTTTTGCATCAATAGTTAATCTAAATGATCATTTCATACGTCATTTGGTTCTGTGTATATTTATTTAAAATTTAATTATTTTCTAAGTGTTACACAAGAAGTAATCATATTTCCATATTAAATACGTATGTTTAAAAATTAGAGTTTGTTAGTGTGTAAGATTTTTCAGAGAAGTTTCAGATAGTAGTCTTACATGCTTTAATTTTTTTGTAAAAAATACTATACAGACGTGTTGTATATAAATAATAGTTAGCATTACATTTTTTAATATTTCTATAATGAATCCCACTATGAATATAAAAGTATTCCCTTTTAAACGAATTTGATAGCAAGTCGAACTCATTGGGTATTTAATTAGTCACTTGGTCATGTATATTTGAATGTTAAGTTTAATTACTTTCTCAGTATTATAAAAGAAATATACATATTCCCATGTTCAAGGTCTTGAAAAATTAATAGTTTTTTAATTAATGTATTTTCTATGTTAAGAATACAATACAATCATGCTGATTATAAATAATAGTCGACAGTACTTTTATAAATGTTTACATCCCACTATGAATATAAAAGCAATTAATTTTTACAGATATTTTTGGCTGAAGTAGTAAGTATCAATTCGAGTAATATGTATCAAGGAGTATGTTAACTGTGTATTCTTAAATTTAAAATTTGATTGTTTTTGCAACATTTCTATAGAAATAATTATATTTCTAGCAAATTTTGGAAATTCACTGTGTTATGTTTTAAACATACATGATTGAGATAATTTTAAAGAAACTTTCAAGGGTTGTAAATTATATAATTACCATATGGCAGTGAATTTAATTCTTTACGTTATAGATTAAAACCAAAATAAAAGTAAAGAATAGGGAAAAAAGATTAAGTTATTTAAACATGAAAAAAACATTTAATTGTGTTTTGTTTCTCCGATAAATTCCTCTTATCAAAGTTTCAGACGAATATACTATTTCACATTTTTTTATATAAATAATCCTAATCGAAAAGGAAAGTAATTAATTTTGGGTACCGCAAATTAATGACATTTAATTTGGAACTAATTTCTATAAAGTAATGCACCCATTAATTGCACGTTTGTTAGAATGAATAGTACAACAAACAACATACATTTTTATTTGGAAGTCACATCAAAGCCTTTTAGAAATTCCCTGGAAATTTGGTAATTGATTTTTGTAATTATACTAATCTGATCGTTTACGCTTAATCCTCGAAGTAATAACTAAAGGTCCTTTTTTGGGAAAATATATTTAAATAGAACTGCATTGTACTGCCTAAGAGTTTGGGAAATAATTTAATGATAGTATTTAAAAATTATTTCGTAAAACAGCTTTGCAATTCATGTTTGTATTATGAAAAATCTATTGATGATATTAACTTCTTTCTATGACGGAACACTTTTAGTTGGAAAGGTTTTCAATTACGCTTCTCTGCATTTCATGATTCATCAAAACTCAATAATGAAATAAAGAACTGATTTCTATAGAAATAAATTCCTTGAATGCCTATGTGGAATTTATAACTTAGAGTACGATTTTAAAAACATAATGAATGAAATAAATCATCATTTCAGTAATGAATATGACTAAAAGATATTTTAAAATTTTACATCAATTTTTAAAATATATTTTTCAAAATAAATTTACAGCATATGTAATTATGAAGAAATTTACCAGTATTTTGACATTTTCTTACAAAAATTTATTTAAAAATAACTTATCTTTAAGACTACTTTGCACCGAATGGGGTCCGACTTAGCAACATAGGTCCTCCAGATTGGTACTCCCAATCCTTAAACAAACAAACAAACACACACACACACACACACAGATATATATATATATATATATATATATATATATATATATATATTTACATATATATATATATATATATATATATATATATATATATATATATGTAACATACCGTGAATGGGGAACTTGCTGCGCAGTACGGTCTTGTCACACTAGTCGTGGTTGTCATCCGTGAAGTACACCTGGGGCGATGGGGCATTAGGCACTTATGTGAATAGCCCTGGTCTCGGGCTGTCACTGACGAGTAAAAACTCAGTCTTCTAATGGACAATTTATTTTACATTTTTGCAGTAGAGATACAGCATTTTTCCTAGACCACAAAGTCACACAAAAACCCCGAACTTCAAAGCGTGTCCGAGCTTAAATAAGCTCCATGATGCTCTGCCCCATGACCCTTGCACTGTGCATTTATTGGCTGACCCAGTGATCTGGGCATATTATGAATTATTAGGTGCCCACGAGACTGGGGATTGAGGGATGATATAGTAATTGTCTACTATTGCTTTTAGGTTACTCACAATAAAACGAAAAACGAAAACGAAATTAGTTTGCTTACGCCAAAGTAATTTTAGAGGAAAATGAAAAGAATTTGGAAATTAGATAAGGCTTTTTGTCCTGTGTATATTATATATATATATATATATATATATATATATATATATATATATATATATATATATATATATATATATATATATATATATATATATATATATATATATATATACAGTGGAATCTCGATCTATCGATTTCGAAGGGACCGACTGAATTAAACGATGAATGCGGGAAAATGATAGATGCGGGAACATATAAAAAAGTTTTAACATTCCTTAAAGTTTGATATCCTTAAAATATATTTACTCATATACATAAATGCGTACATACCTATAGTGTAGCTGAAGATAAAATTACAAAGTTGTACTGAAATCCAAGATAATAAAAAATGAAATACACGTTGGTTCACAGAAATTTTGATTCAAATAAAAGTATTTAATCTTCGTTTGCTTTTTGGCGGTTTTCTCTCCACAAGTAAGCAATATTTTTTTCTGTGTTGCAAATTGCATTCTTTCCGTATCGGTTATTGTATGAGAGTATAAATAAGCGGCAGCCGTGAATCGTTTGTAACTAGAACCATTTCATTGCACTGGATGGGGTCCGATATAACACCACCAGGAAGTTCTGCTTCCGGGTGAAACCCTCACCGAGCAGTGTAGAGTTCAGCAATCAGAAACTTTTCAC
The DNA here is from genome assembly GCA_907164885.2 of Dolomedes plantarius. NCBI lineage: Eukaryota > Metazoa > Arthropoda > Arachnida > Araneae > Dolomedidae > Dolomedes > Dolomedes plantarius. The sequence goes on from OU015500.1 coordinate 113,916,990, forward strand.
ACCGTAGACCAAACACCAGGGCGTCTCCATCCCAAAGCCAAGAGAAAAGCCGGAGGACAGAAGGAAACGCTCAGGTCGACTGACTGTGAGCCATTGCTGATAAGAACAGAAATGTTGAATAATAGGAGAATTTGGAATGAGTTTCCGAAAATAGGATATTTCAGGGGCTAAAGAATTTAGGAACACCAACGACGAACAAATAATGGGAGTGGTACGATTCTGCGAATCCAGGCTAAAGAAGAGAGAACAAAAATACTATACCGTGCATCTCAAATGTTCTGCTCATTGTTTAATTAGAGCGTCATTCTGGCTCATTCCAGACATTTATATTTCAGGTTCAGTTATGAAAAAACGATAAATCCGATAAATTAATATAAAGCTGCGATATTCTGAGCGAATATTGCGGGAAAACGATGGATCGAGGAACGATCCATGCGGTCTGTTTTTGCTTGTTTTCTACGGAATTTATTCGGGACTGGATGAAATAAACGATACATACGGGAAAACGATCCTTCGGGGAACGATCGATCGAAATTCCACTGTATATATATATATATATATATATATATATATATGTGTGTGTGTGTGTGTGTGTGTGTGTGTGTGTGTGTGTGTGTGTGTAGGATTTTTACTTTAATGGCTGTCATTATGGTTGGCAATTAGTTTTGTTTGTGATAGAAAGCGCCTCTGATATCGAGATTATGTAAACAGGTTATTTTTGACACGAGTTTATCGCATGTTTTTTTAACACGAGACTATTTTTGATATACGTCATTTATTACTTACAGTTAGTTCGTTGGAATAAGAAAGTAATTATAATATATTATACTATATTATAGATGCTGTGTTATGTTGATTATGATGAGTGGAACCGTGCGTCCGTTATGTTTTATGTGAGTTACAATTACGTTATGTGAGTTACAATAAATATCTCCGCAATGCTTCTGAATTTGTTTTAGTTTTGCATCAAATCAAATCCCCTAGACGTCAAAGAACTATAGGAAATATCTTATATATATTATATATTATCTTATATATTATATTGTTGCCACGTGACTACTGGAACAATAAGAATATATTTTCACTGTTTTGAAATTAGTAAGAAATATCTATTTAATTGATGATAAGGAAATATATAAAACTAAGTTGATAAAATTTTTTTTTTCTCAGTAAAGCTAATAAATGAGGCAATAGTCTATTACAATTGAACATATACATCAAGATTAATTTCAGTCTAATGAACTTTTAAGTTTATAAGAAAAATATGATCACCTTTATAATTATTGTCTAAGAAAAGGGTCTTCAAATTGAGGGTGGGAAAAGTTTTCTCCATTTACACATGATATAATCTTATATCATGTTTTTTTTTTAACTTTAATAGGGATTTCTCCTTTTGTCACTACTTTGAGAGAGATTGAATCTACACTGACATTTCACCTTCTCTTTCGTCTCCGAATGCTTCCAAAAGCAGAATCTTTGAATTCTTCTTCGAATTCAGTCGAAAATAAAAGCCTCCTTTAAGGATTCGACCTTTAAGAGTATCTCCGTGCAGGAAATTAATGATACTTGCCCTGTAGAGAATTTAGATACGAACAAAAATTGATGGGCTGGGACATGCCCTAGTTTCCCGACAAAAGCATCGATTGATGTCGAATAGAAATGATCTGCGATTTCTGAAAACTCTAATAATGATTTCCAAGATGAGAGGACCTCGAAGGGAACGAAATTGAGTTATTCTTATTTCACTGTTTCCTTTTTTTTGTTTCTGCTGAACGTATTCAGGGCATCAATAATTCTTAATTTCATGGAACTCATAGCATTGAATTATAAATGATTTTTAGACTACAATTTATTAATCTTATCCCAAAGAGATTGTTATAATGTCTATCTACCAACTGGAAAATTACACTGAAAATCTCTTAAATATTGTATTTTCAGATCAAAAACTTTAAATACCTATTAATCATCGAATAATTCTTAATTTCATGGAACTCATAGCCTTGAATTATAAATGATTTTTAGACTACATTTTATTAATCTTATCCCAAAGAGATTGTTATAATGTGTATCTACCAACTGGAAAATTACACTGAAAATCTCATAAATATTGTATTTTGAGATCAAAAACGTTAAATACATATTAATCATCGAATAACTCTTAATTTCATGGAACTCATAGCCTTAAATTATAAATGATTTTTAGACTACAATTTATTAATCTTATCCCAAAGAGATTGTTATAATGTCTATTTAAAAAGTGGAAAATTACACTGAAAATCTCATAAATACTGTGTTTTGAGATTAAAAACGTTTAATACATATTAATCATCGAATATATGAATCAATTTATTAATTGTATGTGTTTGCAACATTAAAACGCCGAGTGTGTATTTATTAACAGAAAAAGCTACACGAAATTAAGGTATTTCCGTAGGTATCTAATGCCCATTAAGAAGTACAAACATAAATAAACTAGTTTTGTTAAAGTTAGACCATTGTTTTTCAATTTAAAATAACTTACAACTATATTAAATTTCATTCCTCATTAAATGTAATTGTCGTAACAAAAAAGGGCTTCAAATTTCCTTCTGCTGAAAAAAACAGTTTTTTTTCTTTTACGAGTATAATTTATTTTTTTAATTACTTAGGGTAAAAATGTTTTACTATGCTAAAATTCGTTAACAAAGATTTTATATATATATATATATATATATATATATATATATATATATATATATATATATATATATATCTTTACAATCACACAAAAATGCAATGCACAATTATTAATAGTTCTTGCTTAAATTGTGTACTTGACTTATTCAAAATTTTATAAGTTTACTCATTTTAGTGGCTTTTTTATTTTTAGTAGATTCCTGTTGTAATATTTTCAGTTGTGATTTTAAGAATTTGTTTAAACAGACCAATAACTAAAATACAGTTTGAAATTAATCCACAGATTTCTTGTAAACTCAGTGATGAGCCGTATGAAATATAACTAATAAATTAATAATTCGATTCTAGCTAGACATAGCTTAGATAAAGATTATTTTCTTGGGTTTCTATTCCTTTAAAGATTCCTGTATTCTATCAGATATAACGTTAGTATTCACTGTTTTCACTGCATTAACTTACAGATATACCAGCACAGATTGCTAATATACTACTGTATTAATTTATATGTATAATCTCATTTTTTTACTAAATAAAAAAAAATCTTAATGAAATCTTATTGATACTAATACCATTATGGTTGAAAATTATACTTTTTGTTAATGCATATATTTTTTAACCTCAGCTATTTTTATGTCGATGTATCATTAATTAACAGAGTATTTGAGCCTGAAATCAATTAAACTGTATCATTAATTTATCGTAGCATTTATAAATGACCTCTTTTATCCCAATCCCAGCCAATGAATGCTTCATATCACACAGTCTCCTAGAACTGTAATCAATGATACAAAACATTTATCATGAGATTTTAAGATAAAATATTTTCACTAATTTAAAATCATACACATGACAGATATTTAAATATTATTTAGGACTGAACACAAAAATCGAAAAAAACACCTTTTATTTTTCTTGGCTCAGACGTAATGCATAATTTGTAGAATAACATAACGAAACCTCTTGTTTGTAAAAAGTTTACTTTGCCAAATACAACATTTTAATCTGTACTATCCACATATACCCTTCTATATAGCTATACATTTAAGCCTATTTATCTATCAATGTCAAAATGTTCACTTTTCGCTATCTTTAAGAGAATATATATCGAAGATTCCTCGCACGATAAAGACTGTAAATTCTGTTCAGGGAACCTTTCTTCAGTTCCGTTTAAAATATTTTCAAATTTTTTGTTATGGAGTTAAAACAGTAAGGAACAATAACCCTTATAAAAGGGTTTTTGCCTTTTAAAATTTACAAATTATTTACAAATATTAAATTGTTATGAAGCTCAAAAAATTAAGACCACACAAAAAACAGAAAAAAACGTAGTTAAACAGAATTATTAGATAAATAGTATAATCAGAATCAAAGCATGATTTAAATGTTAGATTTTAAAATTTAATTTTTATTCAAAATACACTCATGGACAAAAAAATTAGCGCACCAAGAAATAATTGCGGGATCGTAACGAAACTTGCAATGAAGGTACATGTCGGGGAGATATGCAAATGATTAGAAATGCAGCGTGATTGCGCATTACGTATAGCCGGTAGAGGGCGTACTCTGTGGAATATTGGACCCCCTCTAGCGCGAATGCACGATGCGATACGATCGGGCATTGAGTCATACAAGTTCTGTAAGATGTCTTGAGACATTTCGTTCCATATTTGCTGTAACCTTGCCTCTAGTTCGTTCAAACTCGTGGGATGCCCAACTCGTCGTCCCAAATGATCCCAGATATGCTCGATTGGAGACAAATCTGGGGATCTGGCAGGCCAAGGAAGGGTAGTAACAGTGCGGAGACAGTCTTGTGACACCCTTGCCGTATGAGGCCGAACATTGTCTTGTTGAAAAATGGCTCCTGGGAGCCGTTGCATGAGTGGCAACACATGTGGTTGCAGGATTTCATGAACATACCGCTGGGCTGTCATGGTGCCACGGAACAATACTAGGGGTGACCGTGTATTGTAGGCAATGGCACCCCATACCATCACACCAGCTGTGGGAGCGATGTGTCGCTGTACAGCAAAGGCAGGATTGAAGCGTTCACCACGGGCTCTCCACACACGAACACGATTGTCGTCACTGCCGAGATTGAATCTGGATTCATAGCTAAAGACGACCTGGTTCCATTCCGCTGCAGACCAGTTTCATCGTGCGCGGCAAAACTCCAAACGGAGGCGTCGATGGGTGGGCGTCAAGGGCAGCACACGTAATGGGCGCCGCGATACCAACTGTCCTTCAGCCAGGTGCCTTCGTATGGTTCGAGAAGACACAGAGGCCCCTAGTGAAGGTGGTACCTGTGCCTGGATGTCGGCCGATGAAGCAGTTGGCTGTACGCGTGCATTTCTTACGATGTGGCGGTCTTCTCGACGACTGGTCTGTCAAGGGCGTCCTGAGCCTGGTCTTCGTGTACATGACATCTCTCGGGACCACTGGTCCCAACACCTCCTCACAACACAATCAGAGCTTCCTAATTGACGAGCTACTCGCCTAGCTGACCACGCAGCTTCCATCATCCCGACGATTCTCCCCCTCTCAAACTGCGATAACTGCTTATATTGTCTTCGAACACGGCGTAATGGCATGTCTATCTCAGCTCTTCCTTTGTAAATGATTCAGCACACTCAAACAAGCTTTGGTTACCTGTTTTATACTCCACAGAGTACGATGTTCAACGCCCTCTACCGGGTATACGTAATGCGCAATCACGCTGAATTTCTAATCATTTGCATATCTCCCCGACATGTATCTTCATTGCAAGTTTCGTTACGATCCCGTAATTATTTCTTGGTGCGCTAATTTTTTTGTCCATGAGTGTATATAAAGATCATTCTCTAAACTTACAATTGATAAGAAATTCGAAAAAATATGTTAGTATTACAAAATAACAAAACTTTCTCTTCCGAAACGTTTTAAAATCGGATTGTGAATTTTAAAAATGCAACAGAATTATCAAAAACTATTATAAAAAATTAAATTAAAAAATTTTATAAAGTGAGATTTCAAAATTGTTTCAGAATATTTATATCTATAAGGATCATTCTCTAAATGTAAAATATAAACAAATCAATTAAACAAAAATTAAAAGCAAGCATAGACTGCTAAATCACTTTAACTTAAAACCTACCCTAGCAATTGGATATAAAGAGGAATTATGAAGAGTATGGTGTAAAAGAGGGGTTTCTTTCTAAACAAAGATCTATTCAGTAAAATTGAAGGGTTAAAAAATAAGTTTATTATTACGGTTGTTGATAAGGCTGCCAATAACTTTGGTTTTATGTGTAAAGATTATTTTAAGCAGTTAATTTCTAGGGAATACAACTCAAATAATACCTATCAAAAATTAACCTTACCAAAAAAGAAATACATAATAGGATTTTAGCCTTTAGCAAAAAATTTAAGTTGAAGATTAATAGCCTAAAATACCCTTACCTGTTTCCTACTATTAAATTCCATAAAGGACCTACTAAATGTAGGTTTGTTACATGTAGTACATATTGTTATAACACTTTGTTCAGTAAAAAGTTCTTTAGCTATTTAAAAATCATTCTAAATAAAATCAAGGTTACCGAAAATTGCTTTATTATAAATAATAACTAGGATGTTCTACATTTTTTAAAGAGTAAGAATATAGATGGTCTACACACATTTGATTTTGAAAACCTTTTTACCAGTATTCAGCATGATAATTTAATGAATATCTGTTCAGAAATTTATGATGCTTATATGGATAGTACTTTAATCTTAAAATGTGACTGGATTGATTTACGTAAATATAATATTTTTGAAAACTACCTCTTTAATGGTTTGAGTTTCTTTAAACAGATAAAGGGTATACCTATGGGAAATAGCTTTTCTAGCGCATTTGCAAGCATATTCTTACATTCCTACGAAACTAAATTTCTTAACTCAAATAATGTTACCGGATTCAGGTATATTGATGACCTCATAATTTTTAGCTTTAACGATTTGGAATTTCTTAATCAAATCTATCCAAAGGGAATAATTTTAAACCGGACTAACGATAATAATCTTTGTGCGACTTATCTGGATTTAAAAATTAAAATTCAAAATAGAGAAATAAAAATAGGGATATATGATAAAAGGTTAGATTTTAACTTTGAGGTTATCACGTTTACCAATTGCCATAGCAACTTAAACTATAAAGTTTATTATAATATTTTTTACTCACAACATTACAGTATAAAAAACATATGTAAACAACTCTGGGGATTTTTTGGAGGCATGTAACATTTTCGAGGAAAACTTAAGTAAAAACAATTTCCCTAAAAATTTCGGCAATTTAAAAGTTTAAAAAAAATGGCATTTAGACTCAGGAATTTTTAAAGGTGTTTAGGATAGTGTTTATGTTTTCATTAGTTTAAGCTGTAATGGGGTGGTGGCGCTGTAGTATTGTTAAAAAGACGTAACTACAAGGATAGAATTGGCTGCTGTTTCGCCATAACAGTCACTTACGGAATTGGGGTGTGTATGCATCTTTGGCTTTACATTAGGATTATTTGTGTGCTTGCATGTACGGTGCGTTGAGCCCTTACTGTAAGTTGTGCTTGTCTTTTCATTTTCTTTCGACTAAATGCTTACATGCTGAACTCGGGGCCTTGGGAAGTCTTTTGGTCTTACCTGGATCCTATTCAGAAAGTTCCCCTTCAGATAACTGATTTGGTTAGGCTCCCTGATGAAGATACCTGTTGGTTACCTCTATGTGGTTTTATGGTTCAGTTCTGGAACTTATACAGAATCTTGTTTCTGGTGCGTGGATGCCCTGAGTGCTTGATTTCTGCTTGTTTTTTTGTCTATATTCTTATTATATTCATCTATCTCTGTTGGATTATTTATATTTGGTAATTCTCTAAACTTACATTTGATAAGCAAGTTGCAACAATGTGTTAGTATTACAAAATACTAAAATTTTCTCTTCCGAACCCTTTTAAACGCGAAACCTTGTTTCCAGATTATGAATTAAAAAATTAAACGGAATTATCAGAAACTATTATAAAAAATTAAATTCAAAAAATGTATACAGTAAAATTTCAAAATTGTGTCGAAGTATTTTATATCTATGAAGATCATTCTCTAAACTTACATTTGATAAGAAAGTTGCTACAATGTGTTAGTGTTACAAAATAACAAAATTTTCTCTTTCGAACCTTTTTAAACGTGAAAGTTTGTTTTCGGATTGTAAATATAATGATGCATCAGAGTTATCAGAAAATGTTATATTAATTTTAATTTAAAATTTTAGAAAGGGAAATTTCAAAAATGTCTCAAAATACTTTATATATACAAAGATAATTCTCTAATCACACATTTGATTAGAAATTAGAAACAATATGTTAGTATTCCAAAATAACAAAATTTTCTCTTCCGAACCCTTTTTAACGCAAAACTTTGTTTCCGGATTGAGAATCAAAAAATGCAACAGAGTTATCAGAAACTATTATAAAAAATCAAATTAAAAAAATTTATAAAGTAAAATTTCAAAATTGTTTCAAAATATTTTATATCTATAAAGATCATTCTCTGAACTTACATTTGGTGAGAACGTTGCAACAATATGTTAGTATTACATAATAACAAAATTTTCTCTTCCGAACCCTTTTAAACGGAAAACTATGTTTCCGGATTGATAATTTTAAAAATTGCAATAGAGTTATCAGAAACTGTTATAAAAATTTTAATTTAAAATTTTATAAACCGAAATTTCAAAATTGTCTTAAATATTTTAGATCTATAAAGATCATTCTCTAAACTTAAATTTGGTAAGAACGTTACAACAATATGTTAGTATTACATAATAACAAAATTTGCTCTTCCGAACCTTTTTAAACGCAAAACTTTGTTTCCGGATTCAGAATTTTAAAAAAATGCAATAGAGTTATCAAAAACTGTTTAAAAAATTTTAATTTAAAATTTTATAAACCGAAATTTCAAAATTGTTTCAAAATATTTTATATCTATAAAGATCATTCTCTAAACTTACAATTGATAAGAAAGTTGCAACAATATGTTAGTGTTACATAATAACCTTTTAAAAGCGAAATTTTGTTTCCGGACCACGAATAAAATAATGCAACAGAACTTAAAATTTTAAAAACTAATGACTTGACCTACTTTAGGAAAGAGCCGCGGACTGATAATGAAATGGAAATAGTCTACAACCGCCGAAAAGAGGGATAAAGATGTCGGCCGTGAAAAGATGAAGAATGATTTAATTGAATCCATGCGCGCCGCACACACGAATGAGGAAGTATGTAATGAATAGATGAAGTAACTTTTGATGGAGAAAATTAACTTTTGTGGATTCGATTTAAAGTTGTACGAGGAACTGTATTTCGACTTCAAAGAAGTCAGATATCGTTTTCCTTTAATGATTTTATTTTTTTTTAGATTTAATTTCCTCTTTACTTTTCGCTCGCCGGCTCAGTAAATTAATCCATTATCTGATGGTTTTTGTTTGAAATATTTTTCTCATATGAAAGGGAACTTTTTTTCATCTCAACCCTTGACTGTTTGAGATTTTAAATGCACTTTCCGTACTTTTTTTTAAACTTAATTTAGTTCGGAATTCCTGATAACATAATTTTGGAATATTATGTTATCACTATGATTTAGAGGGAAAATGAAATGTAAAACAGTAAAGTGATTAAGTTTTACAAAACTTTCAGCTATTATAAATACATTGGTTAGGTATAATTAGATTACAGTTCAAATTCCAATCAAAGCAATTTATGTTTGTGTGCATGAAACTAGCTGGTACCCGTGTAAACATGACGGCTTAGTAGTAAATAAATGCACTAATACACAAATTACACTCAACAAATCATTGCTAAATTTTAAAAATCATAATAATGCGCAGAAACAAATTAATGTGTTTTAGCGGCCCCGTGCTTAGGGAGTATCTAAAGCCACATTTAAAAATGACACTGAGCATGCGCAGAAAGCAACCTTTTTAATTGTAAATTAAACAGTGCGAAAATTTAACAGTAGCTAATTAAACAGTGCAAAATAAACATTTTCTATGAGGTTTAATCTTATATTTCACAAACATAATTATCGTAAAAATAAAAATGGCAGAGAGAGAGAGACTCCCCGGAATAAACGTGTTTATCATTAAAACATGTTACTGAACATGCGCAGTAACAGCGAGCTTCTAAAGCCAGATTTAAACATGCCACTGAGCATGCGCAGAAATCAATTTTGAATTGTAAATTATTGCTAATAAATAGATATTGAGGTTACAAAAACTAAATTTGACAAACCTATGGATTACATTCTTTCGTTATTTGGACATCGCAGCCTCCAAGAGTGAAATATTTGCTACTCAGTCACATATTCAATAGCCAATCAAAATTAGTTTTGGTTCCAGTTTTAGCGTTCTACTGATATTGGATTCTGTTATTCTATTTAGTTAGAGAGCGTGAGTAAGCATTATGTGCTTGTGGTGCTAATAATCAGTATGTTTTAGCTTCGATACTTATTTTACGGATTATAACTTATGCACAGCAGATAATTTATACCTCAAAAGTATTCTTCATTATCTCGCCCAACATTGGTAAATAAATATAAAATTTTTTGTTCGGTGAAATTCTCTAAATAAATACTTTAATTTAATAAAGCATTAGCGACCTCAGCTTCCAGTAAATTTAGAAAATTGGGTTTGTACTATCTGTAATTTTAAAATCCTTTTTAATAATAAAAAATGTATTTTTATAATAGCTGTTTTTTTACTACATTCTGGATCTTTTGATATGCTCTTTGTGTTTACGATGGGAGCCCTGAATACAGACAGGAAATGCAAATATTTATATAATTTTTTATCTCTCCATTTCTCTCTTTGTATATAGATACAGAATAATGCAGTTTATATCTTCAAACAACATAATATGGGTTGTAATGAAAAGTATATTACCGATATCGTACCGTAAAATGAACTCAAAACATTTTGTAACTAGATACTCCGCGTTCATTTTAAAATAAACTGGAATTCGAAGCCCTAAAACACAGAAACGCGAGACGGGAATTATTCTCGAATAAATATCTATAAATAATGGTTCTTTTCAAAGTAATTAAGAGAAACAACCTCGCATATTTAAGGATAATGCATTTAATGAACCTATCTTAAACTATACTCGCTAATTACAAGCGATAAATTATTTGAAAGAGAAAAATGAGCGGGCATAATGAGCTTCAGTTCCAACCCAAAAGAGCAAATAATCTTTCTTCTTGAATGTAATTTGTTGCATCATTTGTTACATATGTGTATGCATTGCCGATGCATATTTTTATTCATTATTTACTAGTACGTTTCCGGTTTGAGCGAGATATTTGGCGTGATTTATTTGTTTGCTTTAAATGCCAATATTTTGTTCTGCGCGCCAAAAATACAATACGATGAACGCGATTCCGGGAGAAAACATTCAAACAGTAATGAAAGTATGAGCCCGTTATGATCATTAAAGCAATAGAAAATCTCTATTGAAATTCAATGAATATTGATATTCAAATACAATATATTTAGTGAGAAGTAACACTGCCATGAATCTTACATGAAACCGTCATTCGACTGGAAATCATGAGACCCCAACACCTGAATTCCTGTAGCGGAACTAAGTACGCTTATTTTTAACATTTCTTACAACTACAGATACGGTTTGTCTACATTATTTGTGCATCTTTATTATAGGACATAAACTTCATCCTATGGATAGGAGACCAAGCGAAGTACTTAACTGAAAAATCTCTGAAATCTTATTCCCATTTATATGTGCTCTCAGTAATGAATGAAAAACTGTGAGGTAGTGAATTAAGGGGATAAGGGACCTTTGACCATGTGTTTTAAATTTTCAATATTTTACTCTACATACAAAAGGAGAATAATTAATATTATTTTCTGGTATATTGAGGACACTTAAAATTCACATATAAGTATTTTGGAAGAGTAAGACACATTTTTCAAAAAGTTTTTCAAAAATGCTGGACTTCTTCAAAATTCTCCATTTTGCTTTAGTTTCTCCTGATTTCTTCCAAATTTCTCAAGATTGTTTATTGAAGTGTCGGTAACAAAATTGGGCATAATTCTTTGAAACCACGAATATTTTTATCAAATTTAAAGACCATGAAATAAAGCCAAAAAAAATAATAACAAGTAGAAAAAGAAGGGTTATTTATGGCTTTAGATTTATACAAGGTAAAAATCAATGCACAATTATGTTTATACATATATCGTTAACTTAAATTTGAAAAATTAAGGTTTTTCAATGATTTGGAATTCACATGGAGCATTTTGAAAAATGCTAACATTTTTGAGAAAACTTTTGAAAAACAGGCATTATTCTCCCAAAAAATTCTTATTTTGAATTCTAAGGGTCTTCAATCGTTCTGCAAAAGAATACAAATTATTCTCACTTTGTATATAGAGTTAAAAATTGAAAATTGGAAAATTCGTGGTTAAGGCCCCTTGTCCCCTTAAAATTAAACCCTCTCTGGTTTAAATAAATCGCCGTTTGAAGAAGAAAAAAGCGAATGCAAATGAGCACCGCTTTTCTATTAGATAGGAATCCCCTTGGATATCGTACACAAGCGATAGGGAGAGACTAACGCCACGAGGCGAGGTCGGACGGAGTGAAAGGGCGAACGAAAAACAATTGAAGTGAAGATCGTTTTGCCGTACAACATCCGGACATTATCAAGCTTACTGAAGATGTTTTCATGTTAGCTATCGTTCCAGCGACATGGTGATAAAGTGAAGACAGAAATGTTAGTGTGGCGTATGTACATGCAGTGGCGTGGCTGAATTCTGGGAGGGATCAGAAATATAGCTACCAGGATTTACATGCGTGATAACTAATTCCTCGTTTCCTACTAGCAATTTACGGTATTTATGTAGTCTAATTGTATTGTAATAAATAGAGTTTAGCGCAAAAAACCTCGAAACATCTTCTTTATGGTGAGTTCGTTGATTTAGTATATACGTTACCACAAAGTAAGGTAATGAAAACAGAGAACTTCACAAAGTTTATATATATATATATATATATATATAAATATATATATATATATATATATATATATATATATATATATATATATATATATATATATATATATATATATATATATATATATATATATATATATATATATATATATATATACCACGAATCTGAGAAAAATGGCCCTTTAGAGGGGTGGCCGTTAGAAAGAGATTTCTTCCATAGCATTGTCTAAATCAGTCTTGTATAGTTTCTGAATAAGATATGGTTGCATATAGAAGTATATCTGAATATATATATATATATATATATATATATATATATATATATATATATATATATATATATATATATACCACGAATCTGAGAAAAATGGCCCTTTAGAGGGGTGGCCGTTAGAAAGAGATTTCTTCCATAGCATTGTCTAAATCAGTCTTGTATAGTTTCTGAATAAGATATGGTTGCATATAGAAGTATATCTGAATATATATATATATATATATATATATATATATATATATATATATATATATATATACCACGAATCTGAGAAAAATGGCCCTTTAGAGGGGTGGCCGTTAGAAAGAGATTTCTTCCATAGCATTGTCTAAATCAGTCTTGTATAGTTTCTGAATAAGATATGGTTGCATATAGAAGTATATCTGAATATATATATATATATATATATATATATATATATATATATATATATATATATATATATATATATATATATATATATATATATATATATACAGGGTGGTCATTAAAATCTTTGCCGATATATGGATGTCTAGCGGCTATTCCGTTAAACCTATCGAGATGAGATTTCAGATATAGATATTCAGACGTATGAGCTCGGGATTCTGAGAACGGCAACCCAGTGCAGCTCACGGTTACAGTTATAGGTACAGAAACTAAAATATTTCGAATAGCAACGCCCACTTTTTATCGTCGCAAAATTCTCAGCGCATACGAAAATCCTAAAGAGCGTTGGAACGGTACGTATATCACAAAAAACGGACGCGTTATGCATGCACAAAAAACAGCTCTGGGAACGGTCTGTGATGGCACCTATGTGGAAAATGTGTAATCCCAATAAAAGTATTCTTTTGTCCTCTGTGTTGTCATCAGTGTTGTCATCAGTGATTGGTGTCTTGCCTCTGTCATATGCAAATTTCCTCCGTACGCCCCGATCGTGTTTTTGTTGGCCGTTCTCAGAGAGGTTTATATATATATATATATATATATATATATATATATATATATATATATATATATATATATATATATATATATATTTATTTATTTATTTATTTATTTATTTATTTATTTTAAATAATGAAAAGGCACTGACAATCAATTTATAGCCAGTTTATAATTTTATCAAAGCGCAAATTTTTGTAACGAAGGGCTATTCAATCAAAACTCAGATAACATAATAAATTGACATAAAGTACTGTATAAAAGCCATTTACGGTTAAAATAAAGAATTATAGGTCACAATGTGAGGCACTATATAATAATTATAGAATTAAACTGTATGACGTAACTTCAACAAACATCGAAGCTCTTTTCTTCAACAAAAATTGAATTAAAAATGAATAAAACAGAGAGTTCATAGAGAGAGCATTCCTCGCTCTCGCTGTCTAAAATGATTCATGAAGGGCTTCGTAATGTGACTTTTTTTTCTACTTTACCCTCAAACACAGCTTTCGTTTCTATTTCTCCCAACCACTCTTTGACTCCTGTAGTTAAAGAAATCTCTATTTCACTTTTCATACGCTTAAAATATTTTTTTTCCTCTCTCTCACGCATTGCATCTGCATCTCTCGAGCAGACTTTTTAAGAAAAATGAAATGTTCAATTTTATATTTTAACATTCTTTTTCCACCTCTTCAAGGAGGAAGCCTAATAAATAGCGTAAAACCTTGGTTTGAAAATGGAACTTTGTTCGAGATAGAATGTATTATGCTTCTGTTCAGGTCGTTCCAGTGATGAATGGATGGCGAATGTTTCCTTGATTTCGCTTTTCCTGTTCTAGAGACCAGTGGGGATAATACATGTGAGAAATATCAGAAAAAATCAATACTTAGTTAAATATAAACTAACTTGCATAAAATGTATATTAGTCTCTATTTTTTTAATATTGTTGCAAATGGCTGTAAACGTTTATGAAGATTCTTTATTTTGGCTTAAGTAATGTTTGTGTTACCTAGCGTTTATTTGAAGGCCTTATTTGAACAGTGCTCCAACTCCATTCTTGTTCATTTTGAGATACAGAGCCTTACAGTCTAATGAGTGCTGAGAAATGACTGCTAATGGCTGATATGTAATGCCCTTTATTGGGAGCAGAAATAAGCTGGAGGTGTAATGTGACAGTGAAAGTATATTGTTGAGTTTATATAAAATATAATGATTTTGATTTTGAATTTGTTGATTGTTCAAGATGTGGTTAGTACATTGCATTCATTATGGCTCCAAATGATGGAAAAAATGATGGTTTAATATGACAAATTAATTTATTGATTATTAAACATAATACTGATACATTAAATCTCATTAACACTGTCTACTCATCTCAAGTTATCATTACTGATTACAACATATTTCTTCAACCTTAAATACTCATTAGCATCAATACAACTTCACACTATAATCTTATACAAAGAACTAATATTTGCTAATATTTAATTCAACACATTATACCAATTAATTCGCCTTTACGAATTATCATTTATTATTCGATAACTTCCATTACCAAATTACTTTATCATCGCGCCCTATATTAAGTTATTGACGGCTACGCTATGAGAAGCAATGACGATAAAATATGAAGAGGAAACAAAAGGACGGTACCTCAACAGATTACTACTGGACCATGGTTATGGGCATCTGGCACTTCTTAATGACGAATTTCGTCGCACTTTCATCGCACTGGAACTGGGGCACTCTCTTCGTATGGTACAAGGCTCCTTCAATCATTGCAGACGTTCTACACAGGAAACTGAGGCACTCTTTTCTTAGTTTATAGGGGTCCTTCAATCATTGGTGACCCTCGGTACAGGATATTGGGGCACTCTCTTCGTATGGTACAAGGCTCCTTCAATCATTGCAGACATTCTATACAGGAAACGGAGGCGCTCTTTTCGTAGTTTATAGGGCTCCTTCATTCATTGGAGACCCTCGGTACAGGAAACTTGGGCGCTCTCTTCCTCGGGCTTTTTTGCATGGGCCACGGCTTACATTACTATCATCGGACGTACTTCGTACATACTCGTTAGTTTGATACAACTTCTGTCTCTAAGGGCCTGTTCACATAGGAGTCCGTTGCGTTGCGTTAAGGAAAAGATGACGTTGAGACGAAAATAAACCAATCACAGGCCTCCAAACGATTAGCAATGAAATTTTTAACGCCTATGATTGGTTTATTTTCGTCTCAACGTCATCTTTCCCTTAACGCTACGCAACGGACTACTATGTGAACAGGCCCTTACTCTCCTTTTTTTGCCTCTTCTGCTAATTTCATATTATTTGTCTCTTATTAATGATGGCTCCGCCTCTTCCAATTCCATTGGCTATATTATTACCATGTCATCGCAATTCGTCCGTGGCTGCTTCTTCTCATTACCCTTTTCATCAATGCGCATCGAGGGCGGGATTTATAAAATTCTCCCCCTTCCTTAACTTTTCCCATGCTCCAACATTACCAAGCATGATGGTCTGTTTTATATCATCTTTCCCCTTATTCTATTTTTTCATTCTATCTTTCCCCTTCTTATTTTCTTCTATTCGTTTCAATTCATTCTCCATAACTTTTATCTTATATTTTTATTTCTTCCCACTAGCCCAATCTTCTATCTTTAATAGTTTTTGTTTATTACTGGCTTTTCTCCCCTTCTATTTTATTGCCCTTCATTTGCCTCCTTGCCTTGTTTCTTTCTTATATTTTGCAATTATTTTACTTCGTCCCGTAATTTTCGATTCACCTGCCCTTGGCCTTGACACTATTGTCATATCCCTATGACATGTAACAGTCTGAAAATATGATAGAAATGACTTGTATGCACATAAAAGTGAGGCTAACACCATTTTTAAAAAAAGAAGTGGACTTTGATCACTATTCAAATAAGGCCTTCATTTAATGTCTTTGGGTGTTATATTTCAATATGTTACCATTTGGTGATTTTTCGATGGATAATCGGAAACTTGACCGCACATTTAACGACTTTTGGTGACATTTTAGGTGTCCGTAGAATTAATCGGCTTTGACCTGGGTGGTGTGGTTATCAAGTTCTCGAAGTTTCCATTTATAGAACAATCGAATATGGCGTTAAGGGTATATAAGGATGCCCATCTCGGCTCCGTAAGACCAGGAAAGTTGAGATTCATTCATTTCTATGTTGGTGCTTTGATGTTCTGAATATATTACGAAGTCTGTTTTTGTGCCTTTGTGTATTGCTTCCAATCTGAAGTATGTTGTTAAACTTCGCAGTAGTCCTGAGTTACTATTTGCTATATTTTTCGCCTGTTTAAGTCTAAAAAACGCAAACAAACTTGTGTAGCTGTCATAACGAGTCGTCATTACGAAATGTTCAATGATTGTTAAAAACAACATGTTAACTAAAAACATTCAGTATTTCTATAAAAATAGCCGCCATATCTATATTATTTTTACTTAAATATAGCATGCTATGAAGTTCTTTAACTGATTATGATCGTTATGGATATAAATTCTAGTGAATTTTAGGTATTCTCATTTATAGAGCTTTGATCATCATTTTGCGAAAATTTCTATTCATGTCCTTTTTGTCCCAATGGCTTATGTTATTGCAATTATTTATATGTTTATAAAATATGCCTTTAAACATATTATAAACCTCAAATATTTTCAAGAGTTATTAGAAGTAAGGCATAAAAACTATGTATTTTTTAGAACTGGACACCAGGTAAAAAATAAATAAATAATTGTTATTAAAGGATTGTTTTGGGCATTATATGGAAAAAATAGAATTAATGTTAGCTAATACAAACTAAGAAATCAAATAAAGTTAGTCAAACCATTTCAGTATTCGAAGTTTCAAAAAGCAATTCTGCATTAAAAATTATAATTGGGTGATTATATCACAAATAACACATTCGCTAATAATATGGAAAATGCATATAATGATTTAAGTTCAAAGTTTAAAACTAACACTTTCAAACCAAAAATAACTCTATTGATTACGTTAGCAAACAAACGAGAAGAATATTTCAAGGTATTTGTGATTTGAATAGGAGAGAAAATGCATATAAATATGATATATTACTATTTCCAAAACATCACTATTATCATGGATTCATTAGCGTGTTTTGTCAAATGAATGCAATGAACTAGCAATAAATCAACATATATTTGCTATATTTTAAAAGGGCTATTTATTTTCCCATGTTTTTATTTGCAACTTATAAAGATTTATAATTGCTTTTAAAATGTGGAAGAATTAGTTTCAATGGGAAAGCAACATTTCCTTTTTGTTTAGCTGCAGATTTAACTGTTTGACTGATATCAGTTTCACATCCATAAATTAATCTCCCCGCATATACATTTTTCCGGCGTTGTACAATCCTTTTTACTTAGGTATATTTTTAAAAAATCCAAGCTAACACCTCTCAGTCAAGAAGTTAAGTTTCACTTTAGAGAAAAAAATAAAATTTTTTTAATTTGTCAGTGCTTTTAAGGCATCTGTGGTAGCTACTGATTGGTAGTTAGATAAATAATTCTTTTCCACACTGAAATCGAATTGGAAACCAGAGGAATATAGTTCTATTTATTATACTTCTTTTAAGTGTTGAAAATTATGCCAAAAGCCTTATGATTTACGGAGAATGATTTTAAATTAGTTTATAACAATATACACATATTTTGGCCGAGGCGTGATGGTGTGGGCAGACAATATGGACAATGGTAAAACACCGCTTTACATCTTTGAGCGAGGTACCGTTACATCGCAGCGGTATTGCAGAGAGATTATTCTGGGTCATGTCCGTCTTTTTAGGGGTGCGGTAAGTCCAGATGTTCTGTTTATGGACGACAATGCGCGCCCACACAGGACCGCTGAAGTCCCGGACACACTAGAAAGAGAAAATATTGAACGTATGACATGCTTACTCTCCTGACCTAAATCTTATAGAGCATGACTGGGATGCTATTGGCAGACGTGTTTCTCAAAGAACTTGCCCTCCCCGAACCATGCAAGAACTGAAAATCGCCTCGAGAGAGTAGTGGGATAATATCCCCCAAAGGACTCCTCAATACTTTAGTAGACAACATGAAAAGCAGATGCAGTATGTGCACTAGTGTCTGAGGAGGTCACATACCTTACTAAGATACTCATAACTGTTTCATTCTGGCAAAAAGACCCATTTTTCATGGCTGTTTGGAAATGCTCCAAAGAGCATCTTTTTTGTTTTTCGTTTTCTTCTTTTCTCATGTGGCGTAATCTGTACCATTTTTCATAATAAATAATGCACAGTATCTCTACTAAATATGTACGAAGTTTCATTTTTTCAATCTATGTATATTATTCCGAAAAATGTGACTGTTCCTTAGCAATTGTCAAGCAGTATATTATATATATATATATATATATATATATATATATATATATATATATATATATAGAAATAAATTGGCAATAACTATCACAGACTGAGTCTATATTTTTTTTATTTGTACAACTCAATACAGTCAAACCTGTTTTTGTGCGGTAGATAGGGACCGAAAAAATACCCAAACAAAAAGCATTCAAAAACTTCCTAAATAGCTATAAGAAAAAAAAATCACAACATATTAAAGACATAAATTTTTATACAGTTGAGAGGTACGGCATAAAAAAAGTCTCACTTATAAAATATTTTAAAGCATTAAGGAATACCTAGAAAGTGCTTTCCAAACGAAATAATTAATTGAATTACTCATGAAAACATTTTTTAAAAAAATTCTTATTTTGAACATAGAGAAATTTTCAAAATGTACATAATTCGATACTACTCGCTGTAGTCAAAAACATACATATTCTTGTGATGAACTGGTTTGTAATTGTGTAAATCTCGCGTCAAACTTATAGCGAATAGAATCTCAACACAGATTCATATACCGCATAAAAAAAATCGCATAAAAAAAGACCGCACAAAGACAGGTTTGAATGTACAAAGTAGTTTCTATACCAAGAAGGTTATCGTAAAAAATGAGGTAAGAACAACAAAAATAGTGTATTCCCCGAGATATTAGCTTAAACCAACGTTAAGGCTTTTCAAATTCAATGACAAAACAAAATACGGGAAAATTTCAAAATCATGAATCGACCTATCAATACATGCGTTTGGTGAAAATCTACCCTAATAATGGTAAATTAATGAAGAACGTTTGCATATAACATTTCGTACTAACTTCTATACTTTTCAAGATCTAGATCACAAAGGAGCGATTGAAATCAATTTAAGTTGATTGAATTTTCAATGCTTTAATTAAGGTTCCTTTAATGCTTCAAATCATACCTTGTAGTACGGTAAATTAATGCGAAAGTAAGAATTTTTCTCCAAGAAATTCAATTTGTTTATTTAAGAATACTGTGATTTCAGAAATACTATTCAAAACTATAGATATTAATGTCAGCATGAAGTTGTGAAAGTTCCGGAAAGTATCTGACCTCTGCAACATAAGAGGACTATTTTAAGGAAAAGTCGAAACAAATTAATGGACGAGATAAATAATTCAAATTTAATGAAACTACAATTTTTGTTTCGCGAAAATATCCTTCAAAAGCATGCATATTATCTTTCTCACCGGGGCCATCATTTATGCATCTGAAAATGAATACATGTAAATGCAAATAGCAGAGTTTTAGTATTGTATGGTATAAAACCCATCATTGTCCATTCCATATTTTCTACATTTTTCTGTTTTATAAATTTTGGAAGAAATACACGTAGGGAATTATACATTATGTGAAACTTAGAATCTATACATGCAGTAAGCTTAGAAATATACGTACATACACACACACAAGCATATATATATATATATATATATATATATATATATATATATATATATATATATATATATATATAATATATATATATATATATATATATATATATATATATATATATATATATATATATATATATAAATATATATATATATATATATATATATGTATATATATATATATATATATATATATATATATATATATATATATATATATATATATATATATATGTATATATATATATATATATATATATATATATATATATATATATATAAGAAAAAGATGAAAGAAAATACCAGTAATAGCACTAAAACTACTTGCAGCCAGGAACAAATAACATGAAAAGAAAAGTATGAAAGAGGTTTTAGACAGTATCTCTTCATCAGCGGTGTCAACACTGTCTAAAAACCAATGAATTGTTTCCGATGAGTATGATCTATACCATAAACCCACTCAGACACCGTACAATCATGAAAAACAGAAGAATTGATTAAATATTGAATTAAGAGTTACTTAACCAAACAACACCAAGCCTGGCGATAGACAGAGTGGAAATTAAGAACATGTAACCGCAAGATGACTGACGTCACAAAACTTACAACCAAGGAGATTATGGCTACTTAGTTATTGACTTACTATGGTTACTGTATTTTAGGACTATTACACCATTATTAATTTAGTTTTTTATTATTATTACTAAGAGTTATTTTTATTCTTATTTTTATTTTTAATTATGATTTTTATTTTATTTTTTTTACTTTTAGTAGTTATTTTCTCTAATTTTTCCTATTATTATGCTTAACTTATTAAATGCAACAGAACAAACTATTCATTAAAACTAAAACTTTTATATATATATATATATATATATATATATATATATATATATATATATATATATATATATATATATATGTGGGGGAGGGGGGTCCGTGTCGGTGTCCGTGAGCAAATGTTAAAGAAAAGTGTAGAAATAAAAGTGTTTCATTGCTTCTATTTCTATAATAACTATTTTTTTAAATGATACCACTTTCAAAAGTACAAAATGATTAGAAATAATTTTACTCCTAATTTCATTTCCTACTTGAAAGAGAAGTTTTTATAGAATCCAGTTTAATTTCCTTCCCGATCGTGCGACATTTTTTTTCTTTTGGCATTCGCGTTAATTATTTTTTTGTTAACAAAAAATCTTATACCGGAGTTAAAAAAGAACTACTTTTATTTCTTTCCGGCAAAAAAAAAAGAAGAAAAAAAGTTTAAAAATATAAACTTAAAAGAATAAACTAGCTGTTTAGAATCGTATTTTGTCTTTAGTATAATCATCTGTAGCAGGCTTTAGTTTCAGGAAAGAATGTAGGAGCTTCGAGATCTGCGTTCACGTTTTGCTAAAACAAGCACTTTCCTTCAGCTTTTATCGATAGATTTGTGCAGTAAAAGGCGCCATTTATTTCTTTTTTCGGTGATCTCCGGAAGCATTCTAAGCATCCCAAACATTTTAGCTGAGTAGTTTGGAGTTTACTCGAGAAATCACGTTGAAAGAATAATAAGGATATATCAGGGTTTAAGTATATTTTGTGACACTTATTTCACGGTTTTAGAAAACGCATTATTTACAAACGCAAAAAGTTCATTTATTGGTAAATTCTTGCCAGTTACGGCAAAGCCTCAATTTATAGTACGATTTAAAGTATTCTGTTGCTGGACCATTAATTTACATAATATCAAATTTCTAATCCTGACTGAATAAAAGTAAATTTTCAGTCTTTTGAAGTCAGGAATATTTTTTTTTATCACTAGGGCAATAATTATTATACATGACTGAAATAAAAATTAATTCTTATACTTTTCAATATTATATAAGTAGCTTATTGTTGTTGATGATGCCTCCTAGCCGGAAGTGTTCAAGACTATGTCAAGATATACTTTGCACGCTGAAGAACGCGGCTTCGGTTTCCAATAGCACCACAAGGGTCACCTGTAGAGGCGACATCTGGGGGATCGATCCCCCCTCCCATTCCAAAATATAATTACGTTTTAATAAAATAACCTCACTCCATCCTTTTTATGGAAATTTTAAGTGCCAAAAAGCTATTAATAAATTGGTCGTTTCAGCTGAAATTGAAGTCGTAATATATGAACGTAAAAAGTTTGAAAGTATATCACCTTAAAAAAGTTAATAATATTATTATTAAACTACGAAATGACTCTTGAAGAATCGATATTTCATATGTTGCATAATTTTTGGAATTTATATATATATATATATATATATATATATATATATATATATATATATATATACAGTGGAATCTCGATCTATCGTTTTGCAAGGGACCGATTGAAATGAACGATAGATGCAAAAATATAACAAAGCAATATGATCGTTGGGACTGGATAAAGTGAACGACACATACGGAAAAACGATGGATCCGAAAACGATCGATCGAGATTCCACTGTATACACTTGTGTATGCATGTAATTAATTATTTAATATTGTGGGAAACAAAAATTTTATTTTTATTTTTTCGTATTATTCTTATCCTAATCCGGTTCAGTTAATACAAAATTCCAATTAGAATATCGTACAATTGATAGGAAATCTCGAGAACCTTTTATAAATAATGTCGAATAGATTTAATTTCTTCTTATTTCCCTCTAAGGCTCAACAATGATAAATCCCTTATATTGAGATGCAAAACTTACTTTTATTTTGAAATGGAGTAATTTTTTTCCTTCTGTTGTTCCCTTCTGTTGAATTAAGTCCGCTTAAAACGCTGAAGACAAAGCACCAATCTTCCTCGAATGATCGAACAATTAATCTCGGGCGAAACTAAAACCGCAGTCCAAATTTCAATTAGAGCGAATGAGTTAAATTAAATACCAGTTTTCTAAATCTTATTCCGCTATAATGTATTCATTCCGAATTGCAAGCCATCGATTTGGACGAATGAAATACTCCTAGGAAAGGGAAAAGTATTGCCATCAATTTAAAAGCCAATTTGTCGAAAATATAAGAAATAAAATATGTTACTATTGCATCAATATATAAAAGTCTAAAAAAGAAGATTAAATGAGATTTTTAATGAAATTTGTACAGTTATTTTGCATTCTATTGCCTGAGAACAAATGCTCTAATATTCTCTGGATCACAAACTTCATAAAATACTCACAAACGCACATATTAGTGATTGTCTTTTCCAAACTTCAGTTTTGGCAACATGCTTTGAACTGAACGTCAGGACAAAAAGTTCTACTGAAACAAGTTTTGAAAAGTCAATGAATCAGAGACTAAACATCTACAATATTTTGATGGAGGGAGAGCGGTGGGAGATTTCGTCCTTCAAAATCTGTAGAAACCTCCGGGATGTGAAGGGTAATTTCTGAGTTTGAGGAAAATATAGGATATCGGCATATTAAGAGGTTCTCTGCTAGAAATAAAGATCAGATGACATGTTAGAGCTACGATAAGATTGTCAGGGTTACATGTTAGAGCAGGGATTACATGTTAGAGCTACGATAAGATTGTCAGGGTTACATGTTAGAGCAGGGATTACATGTTAGAGCTACGATAAGATCGTCCTTGAAAATCTGTAATAACCTCCAGGATGTGAAGGATTATTTCTGACTTTGAGGAAAATATACGATATCGGCATATTAAGAGGTTCTCTACTAGAAATAAAGATCAGATTACATGTTAGAGCTACGATAAGATTGTCAGGGTTACATGTTAGAGCAGGGATTACATGTTAGAGCTACGATAAGATCGTCCTTAAAAATCTGTAATAACCTCCAGGTTGTGAAGGATAATTTCTGACTTTGAGGAAAATATAAGATATCGGCATATTAAGAGGTTCTCTGCTAGAAATAAAGATAAGATTACATGTTAGAGCTACGATAAGATTGTCAGGGTTGCCAGCTGCGAAGAATGTTGACAGTTGCGAAGATATTGTTCAGAGTGTTGCCAGTTGCGAACATATTTAATTTATGTTCGTCTTTTGTAGTACCATCTGTAGGATTTGAATTATTTATTCAACGATATTGTCTTCAAATTTTATTCACAGATGCAGTCTGTTTCTGAATATGCTTTCTGTTTCTCACTTTGAGTTTTGATTCTTCGAAATGAAATCTTTGAATTTGTCACCTCATTTGGTAAAAAGAAAAGTTTTTAGAAGCCAATGAATTGTATTTCATAGAAATTAATTGTATTTCATTAGTAACAGTTACTGTATCGAAAACACATTGCCATGATGGGTTTCAGGATAGATATTACACCACAAACCTAACCCTAATCGACTAGTATTAAATCCTAGTCACAGAAAATTAATTATTTAATCCCGTTTTTAAGGTGACTGCCTACGTTCAAAATTACATATTTTTTTACTATTTTGGTCAATTTTATTTTTTGCAAGAATCGTGTAATTCAATCTTTCCTCTTTTAAAAACCGTTTTGAGTTTCATTCTACATCGACTAGAAGCAGAGTTATAGCTATTTTAAAAAAAACATCGTCTGCTACACAATTGAAGTGACAAACAACTTCAAATGCGTTTTTCTCAGAATTATGTTTTTTAGAACAAATCTCTACCGTTATCATGCTATTTCACATAATAATGCATATAATTTGATAATTTTTTAGGAAATGTTTTAGATGCTATTGTTAATGAAATGGCGCACGATAATTGATTTATAATAAATATTTTTTTTTATTTGGGGCTGTTTTTATAATGAAAGAAATGACGATTCGGGGAAAATTTTCTTATTGGAACATAAAATTATCAGTATTAATTTTGCATTTTGAAATTTCTCTTAGATTATGCGTCATTTTAAAGATACCTGTCATATGTATCATGTGTCAAGAGGAAATTAAAATAGCACCATTAGAATTTTGTGCAGAGGGATAGGAGTTTTATCTAAATTTCATTAAAAATTACTTTAAATTGACCAATTTATAAAAAGTATGGTATTTACAGGTAAGTTTTTGTTTATTTTTAAGTGCTATTTTACCATAAAAGACCAAAAAATCCTTAAAAAAGGATTAAAAAAATGGCTCCGAACGTAGGCAGTCACATTAAGAAATCCAATATATGCGTAATGACGTTTTAATGTAGGATAGTCTTATACTTTTAAACCAGGGAACATTTCCAGTCAAGCTTAACATATGTTTTTTAAAGCAATGTCAACTTATTGCTATAGGCAGTTCCAGATGAAATCAGTATCAGGCGAAATTTTCGCCAAGATCTGATGCGGAAAAGAGAATGCAAATAAAAGGGTTAAAGATACAAAAATATAAAATAGTGTATTTTGCAAGATTAATTATACATTTCTTTTAGACTTCAATCTTAAATGAGTTATTATTTAGAACTACTTAAGAGTGTAATCATTTTCGTTATGTAAAATGATTACACTCTTAAGTAGTAATCATTTAGTCCCTTATTAATTCGAATTTAATAAGGGAAATCCCTATATTTCTATTTAATGAATTGCAAAGGAGAATAACGACAAGAAACGACGTTTTTGCATTTCTGTGAGCTAATTTGTTCTATATAATATATATTAGCAGTAGTAAATGACTTCTTTTGCGACACCTTGAAACCTATTAATTTTATCAGCAAGATTTGAACTAATTACAAAGAGAATTAAAGTAATTCGTGTTCTGTAATATTTTTGAAAGGGACAATTTTTATGCAAATGTTAAAAACTGCTGGAAAGTTATTTCAACATCTTATCTAGAACATTTTTTGTCGTTCGAAAGCAGCTGAATCACCCAACATTGAAAGACAGATTTTTGAAGTCACCGTAAAGATGACATATCGTCAACTGAGATGGCATTTCCTTACAAGTAAAAGCCTTCATTATATAGAGTAAAAAGCATTTGTCCGTATGTTACTTGTCACTGCGTAAACCAACAAAATATGGTTTACTGTGCGTAAAGGAAATGTATTATGCTAAATAAGGTGAGTTATTCCTTGCATCATGTTATATAGATCATTTTGTTTGATAGAGCATCCTCGTCCGAAATTTGGTATATAGTTTTCTTTTCTCTGGTAAATGTGTAAAAGTTACTTTTTCTATACTTTTTTTTCCGAGTTAACGAAAAAGTGTTGTTTTTATATACTACAGCATTTTGATGACATAGAGGTTAAAGTTTGATTTTGTTTTTTCACAAAGGCTAATTTTTACCTTTTTGGGCTTTTGTGTTCCTTTTTTTCGGCTCTTTCCACGTTTATTTGTTATGACGTCACTTGAGGCCAGATAATAAGTTTAAATGAAAAACGTTAATGAGAGCTAACAACGAGAATTTCCATGGATTTATACCGCACATGTCAGTGACTTTATATAGGATGTTTCAAGTTTCTTCGATCAGTTACGAGAAGCTATTGAGATACTAAGTACGTGGTGATTGTGCTAGAGAAAGAGCTGTGTATAGTGTACCATGATTAAATGGAACCTGCAAGTTTTTCACTGTAATTTACTTGTTAGTTATTTGAAGTTTCTCCCTTCAGATGCTGATATGGCGTGCGTGCGGTGCAAGCACACCGAGTAATAAGATATTTATTTTATATGAAGACTAGTTGAAAACCCGCACATCGCTACGGAGTAAATTCAAATTAAATACCACGGTCAATGTATGCAATTAATGCCAAAAAAAATATATATATATATTTATAATAAATACGACGATCAATGTATACAATTGATGTAATATATATATATATATATATATATAAAATCGTAAGGGATATTTATTTTTTTTGGTAATATACAATCGTCTGCTGAATTAGAAAAAAATATTTTTTTTAGTCTATTTAGTTGTTATGCACGTGACGATAAATTTATTTAAAGTACCAGAAAAAGAAATCACGTGATTAGCATTTAATAAATTAAACTCTGAAAATTAATCTTTAAAAATTCACCAAAAATCAGAAAATAGAGGTAAAGGATCCAAAAAGATTTCATTTTAAAGGGAATTTTATAATCTTTCTCGTGATATAAATTTTATAACCTTCGGTTTATTATTTTAAATGCAAAATTTAAAGAATGTTACAAAAACAGATTAAAAATTTAATTTTTAAAAAATCTAAGAAAATTTTTTCGAAAATTTCTCTTATTGCACGCCTACACTATAAGAAGAATCGCCATGCAAAATTTCAGCCCTTTAGGTCCAGCTATTTGCTCTGTGCGTTGTATGTCAGTCAGTGAGTCAGTTAAGGAACTGTTTTATATATATAGATTGAGTAAGAAAATAGTTGTGTTTAGTGCCATGATTAAAAGGTCTATGCAAGTTTTTCTCTGTACTTGTTGGTTATTTAAAGCTTCTCCCTTCAGTTTCCGGCTGTTAATGAGGTGAGTACGTGGTGCAAGAAGATGGAGTAATAATGTATTTGTTTTATATGGAGGTTGAGTAATAAAATAGCTGTGTTGAGTTCCATATTAAAAAGAACCTGCAAGTTTTTACCTATAATTTACTTGTTGGTTATTTGAAGCTTCTTCCTTTAGTTTCCAGCTGGTAATGAGGGGAGTGTGTGGTGCAAGAAGATTGAGTAATAACATATTTGTTTTACAAGGAGATTGAGTAATAAATTAGCTGTGTTAAGTACCATGATTAAAAGGAATCTGCAAGTATTTCCCTGTAATTATTGGTTTTGCGAAGATTGTCCCTTCAGTTTTCAGCTGCTAATGACGTGAGTGCATGGTAGAAGATGACAGAGTAAAAAATAATTGTGTTATAAGAATAGTGAGTATTAAAATTGATGTGTTAGAGTATTGTTTTTAAAAGGAAGATGTAAGTTTTTAATCGTAATTTACTATGAGTCAACAAACAAATTTCAGGTAGTATCTTCTAACGAAACTACTGCGGGTTATTAATGTAGGATTACTTATCGTTGCTTATCTCTTTTGTATATATATATATATATATATATATATATATATATATATATATATATATATATATATATATATATATATATGTGTGTGTGTGTGTGTGTGTGTGTGTCAAAATTTTGACGCATCTTGGTACTTTTCTGTTTAAGATGTCCAAGCGATAGACTGAGTTTGGCGGGCTTCCAAAATTATAACTCGCGAGGACGGGCGGACGGACTGTTTAAGCTTCTGAAATTTTCCTTTCCGAAGGACCGTTATGGAGGAATGTAATCCTACGTTAGTAGGATCTAAAGTCAGCAACTTGGTTTCTTTTCGCAATTTGCTATAATAGAAAATCAATGTAACCGGCCGAGGGTTTAAAAAGTTTGTATGGGTACTTGAAAACTAGTACTTATATGCGTTTTTGCAAATAAATATATATAAATCATTAAAAAAAATGAAACTATTCTGACCGAGCGATATACAATAACATTGTCCTCAACATTTACTGTTTTACGTAATTAAAAAATCTTCGCATCGTTATATTTTATAGCATTGGATCACTTTTTGCAACAGGCATCTATATATTTAAGTTTCTAAACCGACTTTTTGGGCAGTCCGTGAGAGATAACTACTGCATCAATTAATTAATTTTAGCCTTAATTTAGTTAACGAAAGATTGAAATGAGGTTGCATTACAATAATATATATATAAATATATATATTATTGTAATGCAACCTCATTACAATCTTCATGTATATATATATATATATATATATATATTTACCTTACTTTTTTCTTTTCTTATAAGACTCATAAATATTTTTAATTGAGTATAATTTATTATTTGTCAAATTTGGTTTTTGTAATCGTAATTTCTATTAATTAGCGACAATTTACAATTAATAATTGATTTCTGCGCATGATTAGTGACTTTTTCAAATCGGGCTTTAGAAACTCACTGTTTCTGCGCATGCTCAGTGACATGTTTTAATGATAAACGCGTTTGCTCCGAGAAATCTCTCTCTAGATCTCTCTTTCCAGTTTTTATTTTTATGATAATTATGTTTGTGAAATATAAGAGTAAACCTGATGTAAAATCGTTTATTTCGCGCTGTTTAATTAGTAATAATTTACAATTAAAAAGTTGCTTTCTGCGCGCATGTTCAGTGACATTTTTAAATCTGGCTTTAGATACTCAATGAGCACGAGGCCGCTTACACACATTAATTTCTTTCTGCGCATTATTATGATTTTCAACATTTGGCAATGATGTGTTAAGTATAATTTGTGTATTAGTAAATTTATTTACTATCTACGTTTTGACGGCTACCAACTAGTAATTTTTATTACTTGAAAAGTTTTTCTTAACAATTTTATTTAACAGAATTAAATTTTAATTTCCTCTGCAGTTGTGGCTTAATATTATTCCTGCAATGAAACTCAGCCCTTATTGAAAAAAAAATTGTTAAAAGCTCATTAATATCTCAAAGCCGTTATTAATAAGAATTATATTTTTGAGAATACTTCATTTCTTATAAGTGACATACCAGTTTAATGGTTAAAAACATTTTCTCTTTTACTGACATATGCAGATATTAGCAATATGTCACTGGCCATTCACTTTATAATGCGATTATATTTATCCTAAACAATTAAAATATTTTTCTTCGTGAAGTGAGTATGCATTTAACAGTTGCAGTTGACAGCTAAGAATATTTTAAATGGAAGGAAAACATTTGCATCGCAGTAATTTTAAACGTTATTAGTCTTGAGGCAATTAGGGGGGAATTTTTTTTTCTTGCAATGCATCTTTAATGAACCTATCTGGAAAGCTATTTCTTAATTGGGAGCAATAGTTTGTTTGGAGATATCTGATAACAAGAACTTTAATTCAACTCTTTAAGATTCATTATTTACTCAAGTCATTTGATATTTTAAATGTCATTTGAAATTGATTTCGGTCCACAATGGGTCTTATTTCAATTGATTATTTTAAACTGTAAATAACTGAGGGATGAAAGAAATGCGAAGTTTTGACGTAAATGGATTCTGTATTGCCACAGTCAAAGTTCACAGTTATATTTTTTAACGGGACTTCTATAACATCTTGCACAAACACTTCCCAAATACGAGTTTAATACAAAAGATTGGTGCCTAAGGCATTCCATATTATTTGTGTATGTCTTTAAAAGAATTCCAAGCAATAGATAAACTTCATTACTGAATATATGATGTTTGATTACGTCGTTATGAAATGATAAATGTTTATAAGATATAAAAATAGCTCTTTTATATGATAACTGTAGGAGTAGATTCCCACTGAAGACCAGTTTGAACAAAAGAATACATTTCGAACGAAGTGCAGCCATAGTTGTTATCGACATGGCATGTTTAAAGAGAATGGGAACAGGTTTCAATGATTAAAAATTAGAGGAAATTAGTAGTGTAAAATTATACATTTAATGCATCACAGCAGATTTAGGATTGGTCACGATTCAACACGTGTCCTCGTGCGCAAACGTAGATGACCAGTAGCAAGTAAACTCATGATTAGCTAACAGGTAACTTGAATTAACTCGTATTAACTCTAATGCGAATTAAAATGTGCTTAGTGTGAAAGCTTCAGTGTGACTGCTCAATAAAATAGCCAGTCAAAAATGCGCGAAAAAAATTCAATACCTAATTTTAGTTAGTTAACCGTACTTCTAACCTGTTTCAGCAACATTATTCTTTCCTGCACACGTGGGGGCTTGGGGTACCTTGAGTGGATGACAGATCTGTAATGTTTGTTCGGCATCCTCGAGCCCCACAGCAATGAAAAATGTCACAGAACTTGGAAAATTAACCCTCGACTGCGTATTCAGGTATTGCTACGTAGCGACTGGTCTTTCATTGAAGACTGGTGATTCATGGGCCGATACGCGAAAGCGGAGGGGGCCGTGGTGTCAAACGAGTTTCCGACACACGTTTCGAAGCAAAATGTAAAATGTTTTATTATCGGCCACTTTGGTTAGTTTTCTGATCGTGTGAATCTCGGTACTCGAACTTGCAGATTCACAAAAATAGCGCATTCATCGTTCAACCGTGCACGGTGAGATTAAACTGCTTTTAATAAAACTCACCATATTCTTAGTCATTTTGATCTTCATCTTACACACGCAAATGAGTACGATTGTCAACAAAGATTACGATCCCCTTCACGCTGCGCTTTTTGCAAGCTATTGCTCACTCTATATCACTGCACCTATTAAAACATCTTCTCCCTTGGACAGTAAATATTTTGTGGAATCTTTCAAAACCGCATAGTGTTTTCTCAAGATTTATGTGCAATAATTATCTGATATTCGTATACCTTTCCCAAAACCTAGGAAAGAACATAAATTATGAATAATGTGCTGTGCAGAAGTGCGATGAAAGAAGTCTTTGAGGCAACAAGGAAAGTCAAAAATAAATAAATAAACCTTTCATTGAAAATAGTAAATTTCAAACAATATATTTAGTTATCTTTAAATAAATAAACCCCGTTCATTCGATACAGGTTTTAGATGCTCAAAATAAAAATATATAAATCATAATAAATAAAATTTTTATACCTACGGTGTTCAATGTAAAATTACAGCTTCAAACTCTAGTTTCTCGATAATTTTTTACCATGTTTTTATTATCTTACTTTCTTGTTGTTTGTGTGTTTGTCCCTTACAAATCTTGTAATCGATTTTTAACTAACTTCCCGACTAGAAGGACATTTGAAACTTTTAGAATAGCTCAGAACACGATGTCAATGCATTTTTTTAATACTTTTAGCCATCTTTAAGCAGAATTAAATTAATTTTCAGTTACTTTCAGTTAATTTTGTTTTGTAGATTGGTGCAGCCATCTATCGCCCAGAACGGAAACGAATAGTTGGAAGTTAAATATAATCTAACTTCCAACTAACTTTATTTTATTTAAAGTTGATGAGATAATTCATCAAAAAAATTTTAAAAATGTATTTATTAATGCATAGAATTGTCAAGTTTATATGATTCAACAGAAAATTTAAAAACATGGTATATAAAAAGTTATTTTTATCTTGCAATTATTATCGCTTATTATAACATAGAGAAAATTTGAAATATAATGATATTAGGGTGATATTATTTTACTATTTTGTTTTGAAATTTCTCAGCTACTTTATGATTTTCCATCAAAGTAAATACAAGGTAAATTCAAATTACTTTTACAATTTCCAACAAACCTGTTTCCCCAGAGTCACTTAGAATATACGTTTGTGGGAGAATTATTGAAAAGCTCAAATCTGATCAGGCAGTAAAGTCAAAGGGCAAAACCTAGGACAGTATCCAAGATTGTCGGGATATTTTTTCCCAGACTCCGTAAAGACGCTGTGGCAAACTTTGATTTAAGACTGGCCACGATTGCATGGCGGAGCATTTAAAGAGGATAGGTATCCTTCAAACGAACGCGTGCCAGACTGTAAAGCGGACATTATGAATGGTGCACATCTTCTTGTGTGCCCAGGACTCGATCAACGAGTTTCAAAGACTGTACTGGAATATCAGGATTTTTATGAACACTACTAGCTGAAAACTCGCACTTCACTACGGAGAACATTCAAATTAAATACAGCGGTCAATGTATGCAACTAATGCCAAACAAAAAATAAATATATACATATATGTTTATATTTATAATAAATACGACTATCAATTTATGCAATTGACCTATTATATATATATATATATATATATATATATATATATTTATAAAAAATCGTATAGGATTTTTTATAGACAAAATAATATAAAAGAAAATATTCAAATTAAATCTAATAAGACATACTAAAGAATATAGTACAGTTAATATAGTACAGATTGAGGAACATATCTTTAACTGTATTTTAATGTTTTTTTTGGATAATGTCTAATCGTCTGCCACATTAGCAATAAAAAAATATTTTTATTGTCTATTTCGCACGTGACGATAAATTTATTTAAAGTGCCAGAAAAAGAAATCACGTAATCAGTATTTAATAAATAAAATTCTAAAAATGAATCTTTAAAAATTCACCAAAAAATCAGAAAATGGAGGTAAAGATTCGAAAAAGATTTCATTTTAAAGGAACGTTTAGGATCTTTCTCGGGATATAAATTTTATAACCCTCAAATTATTATTTTAAATGCAAACTTAAAAAAAAAAGTTACTAAACCAGCTTAAAAATTTAATTTTAAAAAATCTCAGAAGAATTTTTCAAAAATCTCTCTTAGTGCACCCCTACACTATAAGAAGAAACGCCATGCAAAATTTCAGCCTTTTAGGTCCAGCGGTTTGGTCTGTGCGTTGTATGTCAGTGAGTCAGTCAGATACGGAATTGTTTTACATATAGATATGATCGAACTCTACCCCTTCTTCATCCCTGTTTGTTTGTTGCTGTTTGTTTCTTCATTTGTTTTGTTTTGTTCCGGATGTGATGCATTGGGTTGCCTGTGTTTATATGGATTCAATACCAAAATAAAATAGTATGTAACAACAACAACTTTTACAATTTCAAGGACTTTTGACTTACCATACTATTACTTGATGGATAAAAAAAATATGAATTTTTCTATTTTGTAATTATTTTAACAATTTATTAGAGTTTTTCTGAAAAATAAAATTGATTTTAATGCACAGTAATTTACAACTAACTAAATTGGTGAAGGAAATGTGAGGTAGTCACAATAATTTTTTATCATGTTTTTATTAACTCGCTTTCTTGTTTGTTTGTGTGTGTGTTTGTCCAGTACAAATCTTGCAGTGAATTTTTAACTAACTTCCCGACTAGCTAGACATTTGAAACTTTTAGAATAGCTCAGAACACGATGACAATGCATTTTTAAAATAATTTTAGCCATCTTTAATCAGATTTAAATCCATTGTCAGTTAATTTTGTTTTGTAGACTGGTGCAGCCATCTACCGACTGGAACGGGAACCAAAGTTAAATGCTAGTTAACTTCCAATTCGCTTCATTTTCTTTCAAGTTTATGAGATAATTCATCAAAAAAATTAAAAGGTATTTATTAATACATAGAATTGTCAAATTTATATGATTCAACAGAAAATTTAAAAACATGGTATATAAAAAGTTCTTTTTATCTTGTAATTATACTGGTTGCAAGTACGCCAGATATATGAAAGGAAACATTCCTAAAACTTATAAATATTATAATTTTAAAGATTTATTACTGAAAATTATTGTTTCGTATGCATCATTTAGTTTCTAGTATTATATGTAATTATAAAATCTATTAAATTTCTGTAAGATCATTAAATGTTCTGTAGTGAAATACTTGATGAATATTTAAAAAAGAAAATTCAAATTATAAGGTGGAAAGAAATATAAGGATTCTTCCGGTTAAATTAAACTTTTCTCTCCATATGATCTTTTGGCAAAAAGAAAAAAATCTTCGAGAGTTATTTATAAAAATTACGCATCTTTTAAAATTTTGCATTCCTTGAAACACAGCAATTAATTTTTAAATAACGAAATCCCATTAGATGTAAATTTTTCAGTTTTTTTATAATGACATTTTAAAGATCTCCCTCATTAAATTTGTAAGTGCATTATACTCATGCCTCAGAATTAAAATATATTTGTTCTTAAATTCTATATGAGTCTAGCAGTTGCTTGTGACAGTTCAGAACTTTTGCAAAGAAGGAAAACACTCTTCAGATGCGGGTAACTTCAGCTGATATTAGTGTTAGGAAAATCAGTTTTTTCTTTTTTTTAAATCTAGTACACATTCTTAATGATTGCATCTTTAAAGCCATTGCTTAATTGAAAACAATCGTTTGTTTAGAAATATTCAGCAATAAGAAATTCCATTCGAGTTCTTCAGAATAATTACTCTCTCAAGTCCTTTTGTGTTTCAAAAATCCTTTCAAATTAATATTTAAACGTTGCATATTTGCATCAGTATTACATTCTCCTAGTACTTTGAAAAATTAGCAGTGACAATGATTACAGGACTAGTATTAGGGGCTTTCTTCAGTTATATATAGGTAGATTTTTTTCTTCTAATAATGGTATTTCTATCACGCTCACTCTTTTTTATATTATGGCCCCTACCTAAAGCTAACTAAGACTGCTAATTATCTTTGGAAAGATTAAATGTTTTTTTTTTTAAAATTTGTATATTTTTTAAGATGAAAATAAATGAAATTTTTTTAACACTGGTAATTAGATTTAGATTACTTCTTTAACAGCTTTTAGATATATTAGGACAATTCCAGTACGTATTTGAATACCTTATAGTTAACTTAGCCGGAAATAGAAAATGTTTATTTAAACATCACCTAACTTTGAACAGTTGTGAAATATTTTTTGGATAAAATGTGTTTAAACAATAATTTTTCGTTCTTTTAGCTAACGAATCGAATCAATGCTGCTAATTTAGGATTCTAAGTAACTAGATTTTAGCAATAATTTTGATACAATAAAATTTTAAAATGAAATTATTTATATCAACTTCTTTCTTTAAAATTTGCATATTTTAAAGACATTAATTTAGTAAAAAATATTCTACCGAAGTTATGATATATTTTTAGATTTATACTGTTTTATGAATCATGATGAAAATTAAAATTGCATTATTTTTTATACATATATTTTGTAATGATTTTTATTAAGTCTATTTTATAATCTTTTAGTTTGCTATAATCACTTAAATTTAACAAAATTTTAAATCCCTTTATGAGGTCGGTGGGTGGGGAAGGTACGATCCCCCAGTTGTCGCCCTTGGGGGGGGGGGTTGCTCGGTCAAAATTGTGATGGTATCTAGCCTAATCAAAATTTAACTCTTGTGGGGCTATTATAAACTGCAGCCGCCCTGTTCAGCCCGAAGCCTATATGGAGCGGGTCGGGAACTTCCGGGAGAGGGGAATTAGGTAAAACAACAACTATAAAAAATTCATATTTATGGCCTTTTAAACATTTTATGTTTCATGTTTTACTCTGAACAAAACAATTGTCGTTTTCAGGCATTTTTGACAGAATTTCCTTGATAATGAACAAGTTTAATGGACTACTTTGTATAATTGCTATCCCAAATTATTTTGTATTCTGCCACCAGAAAATCTGACCACAAAAGTGTATCAATTTATGTTTTTCTCAAAAAATTGAAATGAAATATTTAAAACTATTAGCTTTAATTTAATTAAAACTTATTTTTATTTCTTATTCAAACGTTCTTTGAGACACATTGTAGCACATTTTTATCCTAATTTATTAAAGAAATAAATTCTTTTAAGCAAAGGAATTACTACAAAGACTGGTTTATTACATTCCATATAAATTACTCTTATCAGAATGATAAAACAGCGTATTTGTCATTTTCAACTATTTTTGACAGAATTTCTTTAATAATGAACTAGTTTAATGGACTTCTTTGTATAATTGCTATCCCAAATTATTTCGTATTCTGCCACCATAAAATCTGACCACAAAAGTGTATCAATTTATGTTTTTCTCAAAAAATTTAAATGAAATATATAAAACTATTAGCTTTAATCTAATTAAAATTTATTTTTATTTCTTATTCAAACGTTCTTTGAGACACATTGTAGTACATTCCTATCCTAATTTATTAAAGAAATAAATTCTTTTAAGCAAAGGAATTACTACAAAGGCTGATTTATTACATTCCATATAAATTACTCTTATCAGAATGATAAAACAGCGTATTTGTCGTTTTCAGACATTTTTGACAGAATTTCTTTGATAATTAACTAGTTTAATGGACTTCTTTGTATAATTGCTATCTCAAATTATTTTGTATTCTGCCACCAGAAAATCTGACCACAAAAGTGTATCAAATTATGTTTTTCTCAAAACATTGAAATGAAATATATAAAACTATTAGCTTTAATCTAATTAAAACTTATTTTTCTTTCTTATTCAAACGTTCTTTGAGACACATTGTAGCACATTCTTATCCTAATTTATCAAAGAAACAAATTCTTTTAAGCAAAGGAATTACTACAAAGGCTGGGTTATTACATTCCATATAAATTTCTCTTATCAGAATGATAAAACAGCGTATTTGCCATTTTCAACCATTTTTGACAGAATTTCTTTAATAATGAACTAGTTTAATGGACTTCTTTGTATAATTGCTATCGCAAATTATTTTGTATTCTGCCACCAGAAAATCTGTCCACAAAAGTGTATCAAATTATGTTTTTCTCAAAACATTGAAATGAAATATATAAAACTATTAGCTTTAATCTAATTAAAACTTATTTTTCTTTCTTATTCAAACGTTCTTTGAGACACATTGTAGCACATTCTTATCCTAATTTATCAAAGAAACAAATTCTTTTAAGCAAAGGAATTACTACAAAGGCTGGTTTATTACATTCCATATAAATTTCTCCTATCAGAATGATAAAACAGCGTATTTGCCATTTTCAACCATTTTTGACAGAATTTCTTTAATAATGAACTAGTTTAATGGACTTCTTTGTATAATTGCTATCGCAAATTATTTTGTATTCTGCCACAGAAAATCTGACCACAAAAGTGTATCAATTTATGTTTTTCTCAAAAAATTTAAATGAAATATATAAAACTATTAGCTTTAATCTAAATAAAACTTATTTTTCTTTCTTATTCAAACGTTCTTTGAGACACATTGTAGCACATTCTTATCCTAATTTATTAAAGAAATAAATTCTTTTAACCAAAGGAATTACTACAAAGGCTGGTTTATTACATTCCATATAAATTTCTCTTATCAGAATGATAAAACAGCGTATATTAGAACTTTCACTTTCTTGCTATTAAATTAAAATTTCCAGCAACGTTGAAAGTACTATAAAACTCTAAAATTTTGAGATGATACTATGAAATATGAGGTTGAACTGATACAGGAATAAAGTATGCTTAATAATATAAAAAAAAATACTTTCTTTCAGAAGTTGGGTATTATATAAACGTGGGCGGCATTAATGCTCCTGTAGCTTTGAGAACAATAAAATTTGCCGCCTTTGTTCCCACAATCTTTGACGATAAATTAAATTTTTTCCAAAGGATTAATTTTGTGTAAAGCCCGAAATTTTAGGGAACTTATCATTTACCATACCTTGCCGAGTACTGAATATAATAGAACAAGTATAAATAAGATTTAATATAAATTTTCATTTTCTGTGGAAAATTGAATGACAGAAAAATGTGAGATTTAGGGGACACATTTATTTTAGAAATGAGAAAATTTAATCCCTAAATGTCTGTACATTTTATTATAAAATGGATGAAATCCTTTTCTATAGGATGGTATTTATTGCTTTAGACATGAAAATGTATCAAACACACAATAACTCTCCGGGAACTTGGGGGAAACCCTGTTGCTTATCCATCCGATCAACATCAACATCAGATCAGGTGGGAAACCCTGACTATGAGCAAAAATATTCTTAATATTCACGATAAAAAATTAAAGGGTGGCTACTATTTTGGACCAAATTAAACATTCTTCATCAGAACATGAGGTATAATTGTCTGTATGGACAATTGTCAAATTCCAGGATCATTAATCTCTTTGATATGAGAGGGGAGACGACTTAAGAATTCAACACTTCCAGAATGTTCTTGTCTTTCAATTTTATATCTTACATCCTCACAATGTGCCATACGCCATCTGGTAGCCCAGGACAGCCTAAAATGCAAGGAGGCACAGGAAACACCGGTAGCAAGTCCGTCTCTGATATAAGAGATATACAATCAAATACAAAGTGTTTGCTCGTTGTGCTTTGGACTGGCTGTTCGAATCCCGTCGACGCCATTAAACACCTTCGTATATAAGTTGGAGATGTCCACGTTAAATTTGTAGACTGAAAAGTTCCCTTATGAGGTCAGAAAGTGTGAAAGATGGTACGGGCACAACAGATGTCGTCCATAAGGGTGCCCGGTCTAAATTATGATGTCCACCTTATTACTGGCATGGATTCATTAGCTGAAGGCCATTTTGGCTATGCCCGGCCCTGCATTGTAAATTTTAAAGTGTGTTCCAGTCATAACTAACTTCTTGGTTACAGAGAGGAGAGGTTGAAAGGCACACTGTGCCTAACTTTAGCAAAATGTTTCTGCAAATAATCATTCAACGCTGCGAACATGAGCTTGGGTTCAAATCCCGAGTTAGGCTTGGCCGTTCTCATGTTGTCTACTCATAGGGAGCCATGCTGGGTGATATAAAGGGTGCTTCCATAATAAAGTAGCCAAGTTAGACCTCGTGGTGTTGATGCCTTAGATATACGTTCCCGTCGCATTTCAAAAATTATGATAATCATGCCGAAGTTGTCTTCAAAAGAGGATAGAGAACTCACTTTAAGGTAAATTCCTATGGTTTTTGCTATGTTGATGGAACCACGCCCAACATATTTCCTTTACTTATATCAAAAATTTTGATAGTATGTGCATACAGACCATCAAACCTGTTGATCCACGGACTGATGATCTATTAGTTTGTTCCAAACTACTTGCTACTCTTGTTTTTTTATTCTCGTTGTTAAGGGGTTGTGAGTTCCTGCTATAGAAACTATCATTTTCTTTTGAGTGCTTGCTTAGGATAGGATTTGCTGACTTTAGAGATATAAAGTTACAATGCTTTCAATTTCTCCTAAATATAAAGCTCTTTTGAAAATCCCAATATTTGATATACATTATTTTTGTCATGTGCAGAAAAAGTCTTCCTTACGTTTCGTGCGTTATCATCAATGTATCGTTATAATCATTGCATTATCATAGAATTTAAATTATAGTTCAAATAGTTTACTTATAAATTATACAACTTTCTAGATCGGTCCCTTTAACACACACATAATTAAAATCCCCTGCATTTAAACATAAGAATATAAAATTTCATTGAAATTATTCAAAAAAAAGACGTGTATTTAAAAAAAAACTTTCCAGAAAAAATAAAAAAGCATATGTATGTTTATCATTATGCATCATTTGTTGAAACGGTATAGTCACAGAGAAATACTCAATTTACAGCAGAATAATTTATTATTTGTTCTACAAATAAACAAATGAACTTATTCTCTCCAGAACAAATCCTGCTGAATTTGATTTAAAGTATACCCTTAGGTGCAGGGTCATTCTTTACTTTTATAGTTTTAAGGATGTTTTATTTTTCAAAATTAGAGGGTAAATACTGCAACATGCGTTTTCAGCAGATATCAGCATTTTATTTCATTTAAAAACTACTCTTTTGAGTTTGGGGAACTATTTTTCTAAGCACATGTCCAAACATATTTTATTCAATGCGCAAGTAGCACATCAGTTTCCAATTCCTTGATAAATGAGTAAAAAAATATTAAATTCATATTACTTGTACATATAAAAAGTTATTGCGACGAATTTTACGTGAAGACATTCAGTTAATTAATTATATTTAACAATCTGGAATTAATTTCATTTATTTGGGACAAAATAAACGCATTTTGGTCCTTTACAAGGAAACGTATTTACTTGTTTGGAAAAACTTTTACAAGGTTTTTTGTATAAAATATATGAAGCGTTGAATGACACATGACATATGGAAAAGAACGAACATATATGGCTACTTCTGATAACACATTGAGAAGTCTTGTCTATACCGTATGATATATACCATGATATCACGGTCTAATAAGGAGCTAATATAATAGTATAATAATATGATTAATATAATAATATAATGATATAAGTAGCTAATATGTATTACTCCTTATTATTTTTTATTGATTTATATTAATGCTCTTGTTCATGAAGTATGTTCATGTATTTTCATTTATTCATTTGTTTAATAAGTTATGATTGTTGTTCTGTAGATGGCAACACGATACCGCTGTTTTTATGTTTTGGAAAAATGTTCTAAGATACTTCCAGTTTTAGAAGTAGTAACGTTATGTTCTGGCTCTGTGCTGGTTGTACGAAGTTCTCTGTTATGTGTTAATAAAGTTCATATAGCCGACCCGTTTGTGCGTCTTGGCTCGACTTTAATTAATATGGAGGACCAGCTCTATTATCTTACTGAAAATAAAACTATTAAAATAACATTACATGAAAAACATGCATGTTTATTGGTTTATACGTTTTTAGAGTATTTGTATGATACTTAGTAAAGTAATTAAAAAAGAAAATAACCTGTATAATGCATTTGAATGCTAGGTTCCTATCGTCAAAATTCAATACAATTAATATCCACGACAATTATTTCACGTCATAACTAATATTATGAAAGTATTAAATGTTTTCACAAAGGCTACAAGATTCAATAAAAACTAAGAAAAACGTTATTTGGTGGAAATGCTATAACGTTATATTGCATTTCTTAAAAAATATAATTTGTGGTTCGCAGCATACGCGGAAAACATTTCTATAATTATTTTCTAAACCGTCAAATTAAAGTATGCAGCAGATGATTCTGCTGTACTCACAAACGCCTAGTTAGCTGCCGCCGTTTACAAATTTGATTCGATAATTTCCGATTCATATCCTGCTGATGAAAGGAAATGATGTGTTCGCAGACTTTGTTTTATAAATTTACGTACCTGATCTGATTTTTATCGCATTGGATTTTTTTATGCATTAACTTATGAAGAGCTGCTGTTTGAAATAAATGTTTTTCAAATGCAGGCCGGATGGAGATAACAATCGTGTCAGGATGAATTCATAAA
The DNA here is from genome assembly GCA_907164885.2 of Dolomedes plantarius. Lineage (NCBI taxonomy): Eukaryota > Metazoa > Arthropoda > Arachnida > Araneae > Dolomedidae > Dolomedes > Dolomedes plantarius. The sequence continues at coordinate 113,959,286 of OU015500.1, forward strand.
CGTTTTATTATTTTTAAGCATTACACTTTTTTTAGATGATATTAGTTCGGTTTATTTGTTTCGTAAATCTTAAGTCAAATATATCTTTGCTCCTAGTGACTCAGTTATGAAGATTTAACAGTTGTTGTTGTAATGAGAATTGAAATCTAAAAGAGAGCGATTTATTAAATTTTTTTTCTAAATTGTGAAGTTTACCACAATATACTGCACGACAGTTTACGTTATTAACACGCCAATTGAATATTATAAATTTAAAACTTCTCATTAGAAATTTAAATACCTTAAAGTTGATCTTAAATCCAACAACTAAAACAACAAAAGTTTTAATTATCCTATAATATTTAGATTAGCAAATTATAATGGAGAATTGCCACACATGTGTAGCTCATTTCATGTTTGTTTGTACACAACATGCTACTTAACGATGTGCAGTTATTCCTTGTCCGTGACATACGGCTGAACACCCGTAGTGAAAGTATCAATTGTGGGAGTTATCCATTATTCAAAAATGTTATTAGTGTTTTTTATGTAAGCAACATTTAGTACCAGTTAAAACAGTAGGTATATCAAGTATATATTTCATTTGTGAATTAAAGAAAATTCGCAGATTTATCATAAACAAAAAAATATTGTCTACATGATGGACAAATCAAAAAATATTGTATTGTCCCAAGAATTTGTTTAAGTAGTTTAAGTACTGTCAAAGTTAAATCTTTGCGCTTTTCATTAAAAACATTATTGATATATTTTGCTATCTACGGGGCTTTTTTGGAGACACTAAGATTTCCCTTTAAACTCCATATTATATAATAGCACCCAAGCATAAAGTGATACTGATAATGGAGAGTTCAACATACATATATTATGTATGTAAAAAGTATGGTTCATCTTTCTTCAGGTAAATATGAACTTACGCTTGTTATCTCTTCCTTTTTACTGTCACTGTCGTCTTTATCCATGTATTTAGGTGTATCATACGTTTCTCATGAATCATGAAGCGTAACTTATTTTAAAATATTTTTAGGTTGATATTCTTTTCATATTGGTATCAAAACTGCCTTAACGGCCTTCCAACTTTGCCTTATTTAGTAAATTTAGTCTCTGAATGCAGAGAAAACCTAAATCAATAGAAATTCTGTTAATTCTGTAGTCATCTAGTACAAAACTCATAAATTACATGGCAGAGCATTTATCCCAGAATATCATCATAAATAAATCATAACCAACGAAAAGTATATTTTTAGCTATTGAAAACCATATATATTGATTTGATGCTGCTTTCATTTCCATTAGATACATAAATTCTAGTTACCTACGAGTACATTTTGTTTTTACTGGATAAGCGTTTTTTTTCAGTATATTCATCGGTACTAAATCTTGTAGAAATATATAAATCATAGTCAGCTAGAGGTGATGTCATTAATGTCATTTCCATAACTATACGAGGAGAACGTTAATTTGATTTTTTTTCTACTTTAGAGTTACATAAAAGTGAACATCGCATACGAAATGAAAAATACGGGAAATTTATAGCGCATTTTACATTTCTTTTACGAAAATGAAATATTCATATATCGCGATTAAACTTCGTGTGTAACATGAAAGCTGTCTGTCTGACTAATAAAGTCCCTTTGACAGATATATTAGCGGAATATAAATTAAAATCAAATCATGATGTCATTTTTCAAACTCTAATAGCTTGAAAGATACGGTGTCCTGTAAAGAAAAGGATTAAATTATTATGAAATGGCTTAAAAAATATAAAATGAAAAGATGATTTGTCGGGAACGTGCTGTAACTTTCCATTTGCTTTTTACTCCATCATTCCTATAGGAACCAATGATTTCATAAGTATTGTTAGTCTCGGATATCAGCGTTCGCTGTTTACAATAAATTGTTTATACAATAAATTACTTATAAAAGTATAATTGGTTACACTTTATACAAAAATCTATCACACATCAAAAAATAATGTGCATCTAATAATTATAAATACCCCATTCATTGCAATACATTGTTTTTGGCAATGAAATAACTTAATGTACTGCAACGCGATTCTAAATAGAAGCTGTTGTTCTTTGGCAACGATGAACACTTGGTTATTATGCTGTCCGCTTAACTAAACAAAAGATTATATGCATAATTTTAAATGTAAAAAAGTAATTACTGAAACAAACGAGAATTTTATTTTTTAATTGGGGATTAGATTGATATTGCATAAAAATAATTACAAGACTAAAATAACTTTTTATATATCATGTTTTTAAATTTTCTGTTGAATCATATAAACTTGACAATTCTATGTATTAATAAATACTTTAAAAAATTTTTTTGATGAATTATCCCATCAACTTAAAAGAAAATGAAAATAATTGGAAGTTAACTTGCGTTTAACTTATCGTTCCCGTGATGGCTGCACCTGTCTACAAAACAAAATTAACTGAAAATGATTTCAAATCTGCTTAAAGATGGCTAAAAGTATTAAAATAATGCATTGTCATCGTGTTCTGAGCTATTCTAAAAGTTTCAAATGTCTAGCTAGTCGGGATGTTAGTTAAAAATCAATTGTAAGATTTGCATGGGACAAACACACATACAAACAAACAAACAAGAAAATGAGTTAATAAAAATTAGGTAATAAATTGAATTAAAATTACAGATTCCTGGTAAAATATTTAGGTAGGCGCGTTTGTAATCAAATTTTATTTGGGATTAAAAAGGATTCTTATCCTAACAATTTTCACGAATCGGTGGTTTAAAATAATTTTATGATAAAATGTGTGTGTACACATTAGCACAAAAAGTAGAGTACCTACAAAATAAGATTTCCTTTTACTCAGATTTAAATGTAATTAAAAGATTTGCGTAATTAGAAAATATATGTGTGAGCCCAAAATATATCGAACCTACGAAAAAGGATTGTCCTTTTTCCATATTTTACTGTAGTTAAAATATTTCCATAATCAGAAAATGTCTGTGTACACACTAGCACAAAAACTAGAGAACCTAGAAAAGTAGATTCCAAATTTTCCAGATTTTAATGTGGTTTTTAAGATTTACGTAGTGAGAAAAAGTTTATGTTTTCACAAGCACAAAAAGTATAATCTACCTAGAAAATAAGACTTTTTCTTTTGATTTTAATGTAGTTAAAAGTTTTACGCTGTATCCTCCAAACAAAGTCGTAACTTATGAATTGTAATAATTAAATTTCCTTATTTCAACCGGGCCGGATAAACGAGGTTTTACTATATATATATATATATATATATATATATAAAAATTTACATACACACCCCAGAAAATTAATTTATTAATGCACAAACAAAATGTCGCTATACCTTCCTACTAAAATTTTGAAACTTCACTCCCCCCGCAGCAAAATTTGGAACTTCAAACGGCATGCATCGCGAGTCGCAAAAGCGCTAATCTTAAGAAGCACGTACCGAGTATTTTAGTGAAAGACTTTCTGAGATTAGCTACGTTAGTCTTTAAAATAAATTAAATAGAAGCTGTGAATGCAATCTCAAGCTTACGCATTAAAGAGATGCCCTTTAAAAGGGAAGTCAGTATTCCGGATGCGAGCTTACAGCTATGACAGCTACGATGTTTACTCCGCGCTACGCTTTATGCGGCAACAGGGTTGACGTGATGTGATGTGTTAGTCTTGCATAAATATGCCAAATAATATATTTTTAAGGTTCTTCTTCCGCAGTCTATATGCACTTTGGACATAAAATTAAGATGGATTCTAGTTTGTTTCTTGATTGTCCATTGCCGTCTCAGCTGTTATTTCTGGAATTGGATTTTCAGTTTACTGTATAAAACATATTATTGCTTGAAGATATCTATTTATAATTACGAATTCAAATGCTTTTACGTTGAGTGGATATATAGCATGCTTATTCAAATATTTACTCCGGTACTAAAGAAATCATTAAGAAACATCAAAGGGATTTTTTATTAATTATAGCTAGTATTCTGTGCTGATTAAAAAACTGTCTATCAGTGTCTAGATACAATTTTATTAATGTTATATTTTTAAACTAAATTACCTTCGATTACCTATTGATTGCCTTTATCATAAAGTTATTATAAGATCATTTATTAAAAGAGGATAAATTTTATTTTCACTCGGGTATTAATTCAAATTGCCACTTTTGTATCACCTACCGTCATAAAGATATATATATATATATATATATATATATATATATATATATATATATATATATATATATATATATATATATATATATATATATATATATATATATATATATATATATATATATATATATATATATATATATATATATATATATATATATATATATATATATATATATATATATATATATATATAGTAATTTAGTTTAAAAATATAACATTAATAAAACTGTATCTAGACACTGATAGACAGTTTTTTAATCAGCACAGAATACTAGCTATAATTAATAAAAAATCCCTCTGAATCCCTCTGTTTCTTAATGATTTCTTTAGTACTGGAATAAATATTTGTATAAGTATGCTATATATATATATATATATATATATATATATATAAGTAATGATGAGAGATATCCTTAAATTAAATTTATTGTAATTATAAAATTATGGAGATATTTCCAGGGTCATTTTTGTGATTTTTCTTTCACTCCCTCTTATAAAACACCTTCCTTTTATAAATAGGTTATAAAATACCTTCATTGCTCCTTTTGATAGTACAGTATACAAATTTCAATAGTTTTCACAAAGTTACGTTGCATTACATATAAAATAGCTCTTATAGCAAATAGAAATTTAGCATAGTTAAAGCCTTTTTTCACCTTTTTTTCGGGATAAGTTCCGCATTCTTTCTTTATGAATGCACCAGGCAGATTTTTTAACAGTATAAAGTAAAAAAGCAATTAATTATAATGAAAGAGTATAAAGCCCTGGAACATGGATGTAATTCTTCTTCTCTTTTTAATCTTTTGTGCCTAAATGAAAAGATTCCAGGCACCGGTCTTTGTTACAGACTTTTTTATTGTTTAAAAATAATGTCTTAATATTTTGATATAAAGGATCTCAATGCAGGAATTTACACTCGATAAATAATGCTGGGATTTATTTATTTTTTAATTCTCCTGCATTTCTAAAAAAATAATTGTTGAATTAAATATCTTACGCAGGTAGTAAATCCTTTACATCTCTATGAAAAGTTTATTAAAAAAGGTGACCGCTATTTCCATATATCTTTCATAAAAAATAAATAATTATGTTATAAGAGGAATTTTTGTTAACAACTAGACACATTGCAAGGTTTTTTTTTTTTCTTCTGTTTCGAATACGAATTTCAGGAAATATCACTTATCACCAAAATTCTCACCAGCACCAATTAGAACATTAGTTTATAATCCGGATGTTGGTATACATGTAAAACAGTTAATTAAAAACACATTAAAAATTGTTAAAACGCGATTTGCAAAGTTGGATATCATTGAAATAGGGATACAAGACTAGTAGATTTAGCTAATGATAAATAAACTAATTTGACATGAAAACTTAGTCATAGCATGTTTGTGCCTGGGGTAAGAAATTTTAAGTTTTCCATAAGTTTTTCAGATATATAAGCTAATATAAGGAGTATTGTTCAACTCCATTCATATCTATATTACTGTTCTCTATGTCGTTCTCACTTGTATAGTTATTTAAGAATTTCGGAAATAAACTTCATTATGTTAGTAGAATTGTATTTCTAATTCATTTCTCTGTACCTTGAGCAGTAGAACTCATTGGATAGCATAAAGAGTTTGTAAATCCTTTACAATGAATTAAATTCACATTTTATTCATTGACGGAGATAAAGAGGCATTTGAAATTGCAGTTTGTACCTAATCAGTAATTTGTGACTTTTATTTAATTTAGCAAACTTTTTTTTATCTCTTAGAAATAATGATAGTCATTTATCTATTGCAGAAATGTTTGGTTTGGTTCATATTAAAAATATCATTACTCTTATATCGATATCAGTATGGACACAACACCTTTGGTTTTGATATCTGGCTATGTATGTATCCTATATTAACGCGAATTTCGGAAATATGATTTATATTTTTGACTTATATTGGGATTATAATCCATGATGTAAGAAAACTTTAATTTTATCATAGTTCACTAGAGACTTACTGAAATAAAAATGGTGAGAAGAGAGAATTTTACAATGACATAACTTAGAGAAATCATTCCGTAAACATTCAACATTTTGTAACAATCGCTGACGAATATCAATGCAATCTTTGCAAAATATATTATTACATAACTGGAATAAATTTAGGGAAACTCTTAAAACAAATTGGTTCAATGTAGAAAGTGTTTGCTGCTATTTCGGTGGTAGGGAACATCTAATTGTCTGAAGAAAATTTTATTTACATAATTTAATGTTCCTCTGCTTGAATACAGTTTTGGTCACAAAATTTATTTATTACAAATGCCCGAAAAGTTGCCTAAGACGCCATTTGTTCTAAGTAAAGGGCGAGACTGCTGGCCATTCGTTGAAGTTTGTACCGTATAGGTGGCCAGCATTATCCCCTACAAGCCGGTCCCGTAATTTAGAACCGAGTCAAATGACGAGACTGGAACACTTGACCCCGCACCTCCAGAGGTAATTTAGAACTTGGAAGACATTGTAGCCACGACAGATTTAACTTACACCGGTCACCATTAGTGAACATGGTGAAGGATTTAGAGCAACCGGCATCGAACCCGCATCCCTCAGATCACTGGCCTTTGCCAACCGGGCCACCGCGTCCTGTTCTGGCCACACAATTGTGAAGAATGTATTCTCATAACTCACCTACCCTGAAAACCCGAGGAGAACTTTTATATCACGAATTCTATCTTTCACATAATCTCTCTTTTTGAAACTAGTGAAGCATGGTTTATGGCACATGTTTATTTGTTTTCATTTTGTTTTTTTGCCTTTCAGATATTTTTTTCGGCCATTTTGTCCTTTGCTTTTGTTTGATTAACATTCCATAATCCATTTTCCATGGGATTTGGGGTGAAGGTGTTTGAAATACTTTCTGTAGCAATCCTATACAAACAGCCCAAGTGTTAGCTGAAATCATAGACCCGGTAATGAAATCTAGCAGCCGTGTGTATGAGTGGAAGAAAGGATATTCGTAAATCCAGCACATATTTTTCCATCTCATATTGGATATATAATCCATAGTGGTTTCATGCCAGGGTAGTGCGAGGCATAGTGGTTTCATGCTTATGGGTCATCAAGGTGGCATGCTACACCACACTTTTACTGACGGAATCCTGAAAAGCTAGTATCAGGATTTTACACATACTTGAATGGTAGATATTTACAAAAAACGCGAAAGAAATAAAGCTTGCAAAGCATTTTGAGGTTTAAATGCCAACTAAAAATCGCCATTTAAAATTTCTCTCAGTGTATTAAATATTTTTGTAGAAATATTGTGTAATGCTTTGAATTCTGTTGTAATACTATTGAACTATATATTTTCAATCTAAATGTAATCAACGCTATAACACTAGAGTAATGATTATCTCACATAATTAACCAGCCAACAGTGATCCCGTAATTTCGAGGCTGGTGTTAGCTGAACTCGAGCACAACCAGCGAAAAGACGAATTCTCATTTTTTACGATGCCTGTCTTTTTAACCAATATATTCCTTTTCTTTATCAAAAGATTTAAACATGTGTATATAATTTAATGATGATTTTTTTCTGCAACAGCAAGATGTCCCGTATACTTCAGTCGGTAGATTTCCCATATTGAACAATTAGCTCAGAATCGTTTTCACCAACGGTTGTGAATTTCACCATACACTGGTTTTTCGGGCCGATGGCTAGACCCGATGACTAGTTGTTTGGCTCACAACCTTTAAAACTTCAAAAAATCGATTTTTCGTTTTTGCTATATTCTGATTTTTGGGACATTTCTGAACAATATGCAAAAAACCGCATAAAATAATTTGCATTATTTCTCGAGTTATGAGAGTTTATCTAAAGCTCACTCTGTTGCCATAGCCATGTTATTCCAACTTTAACTTCAGTTTTCTCAAATATGTGAATTCTTGTATTGCGCGCACTGTTACTCCCAAACTATGTGTGCTAGACACACAAAATTTTTTATCAGATTTGTATTATAAGCTTCTTTTCACACTAAAATCAGAAAATTTAAAAAAAAATTTGTAAAAAAAAAGTTACACTTGAAAATGTTTTAAATAATTGCTAAATTTAAAATTTTAAAAAATATTTATGTAAATTTTTCAATTTAAACTATATTTTTTGTATAATTTTTGGTTTTACATTAAACTTGAGTGTATTATTAATTTAATTTGACCAAAAAATAGTTTCTGTATGCATATTTTTTAATTTTATGATGCGCGAAACATCCAATGATTTATTTTCCCTTTTTAGTAATGTGCACATTTAAAAATAAAATCTAAAAATTATTCATGGCTTTACAAGTTCTATTTTTGTATAAAATATAACTGAAGACTTGTAATTTTGATATAAAACAAAAAAATTAAATATATATATATATATATATAAATATATAAATATATAAATATATATATATATATATATATATATATATATATATATATATATAAATATATAAATATATATATATATATATATATATATATATATATATATATATATATATATATATATATATATATATATATATATATATATATATATATATATATATATATATATATATCTATATATATATATATTAATATTGTTGGAGTTTCAGTAGCTCGAATTTGATCATGTTTAGGGTCATTTATCTGTAGTCAAAGATTGTGTGCCCCCTTTTAAATTTCTGGTGGTTTTGCCCCATTTTCTGAACAATCTGTTCTTTCCTTCAGGGAATTACTCATACAGAACTCCGACTTTTGAACCCCCTAACACTTGTAAACTCTAAATATTTACAAATTAAATTAATGAAATCAATATCTTTCACGTCAATCTCAGAAATGTATGAAATAGGGAGCAATCGAATTTAATAGATAATTTAAAGTCTTGCTCAGTATCACACCCACATTTGGGCACTTATCAACTGGTGACCGCTGTTTCTAGTTCCGTAAAGTTTTGTTGACTGAGAAAAACTATTTCGTTTTAAAATTTCTGTAACACAGATAGGAAGAATATATATAAACTGAAAACGAGGCCCATATTTTAGCAGCATTTTGATTAATATTTAGCTAAATTAACAGAGGCAAAAAAGTGAGCAACATTTTTCAACAAAGGCAGCTGTTCTTAATGATGCGTTTTTATCTGAACATCGATCTCACACTGACAAAGCTAAACATATTTTACTCCAAACTGTTCATTTATTGAGTAAAGAAACAAATGAAAAATACTGTTTTCGCAGCACATATGGATAGCTATTAGTCTTTGAGTTCTGCCGCATCTCATGTGTTCATCAAAAGGGGGAAAATTCGCAATTTATTCTCTCTATGAACTCATTTAAATGTTTTGATGCCCCCTTAATTTTTTTTTTCGCATTCAGTCTTTTATTTTATTTAATGTTAGTTTATCATTTTTCTTTCCTTCAGAGAAAATAAACAATAGCAAAGACACAAAGAATAGTTTGATTTATAAATAATGTTTATATCTTTAGTTTTTTTTTTCCAGTGTATTCACTCGTGCAGTTACTGTAAGAATAAAACACATTGTACGATGCTTTATTTCCTCTTTTGTGATTCAGTTTTAAGTATTTTTCGTATTCTAGATAACATTTAAAACTTCTGAATTGATCAATATATTGATTTCTTTGGCATGCATGTGTGATTTATGGCATGCTCTGTTATTTGCCTCGCATTACTCAGAATACTATTGCGACCACGATCTCAGAGGTTATATATATATATATATATATATATATATATATATATATATATATATATATATAATATTAAAAACTAGTAATTTCTTAATTCAACAATCTTAACATTTAAAAACTATTAATTCCTCACTTTACTATTCCAAATTACAAACCCTTTTTTAATTCCTTGAAATAGGTAATTTCCCTTGGGCATTCGTGTTAAAATCCAAGAGATATTCTAAATTTTAGCAATGTCATCCCAGTAAAACTTATATAGAAATCCCATAGTAATAGCCTTTGTAACCCCAGGCAATATTATTAAAGATGGCTGACTTTTTACCGAAATTAAGCTCGACGCGGCGTGGCTACCGAATTAGATCAGATCAGAGCATCAACAAATAACTTTTATCCAATCAAAATGTAAGTCACACCTCTGTGTCACGTGATGGAATGACTTTATAAAACTATCTGGTGTCTAAAATTTAGACACACTCTGTAAGAATCGGTCTGTCATATAATCCCGGGCGGACGACTTGGAAAACTTAATAAAATGCTTTAGATTCAATTACGTATCTGTGGTTCCTGTGTCTGCGTTGGGAGTCTTTGCGGGAAAATGCTCGGTTTGTCATCATGTGTATCGGCGACGTCATCCACTCTGGCCTGTTATTTGTTCCTCCATGTCGCCGATGTTACAAGAAAGTCGGCAGGATTCGAACCTGCGCGGGAAAATCCCAATGGATTTCCAGGCCAGAAGTACGGTTGCTGTTTGCGGTCTTCGGTCAGGAGAATAATTTTCACGCTGTGGACTTTGTATGTCAAGGTCGAGATCTCCTCTTTCCCCGTCATTCCGATGTAGTACGTGTTGTGAGCTACTGTTTTGGTTCGAGTTCTGTGTGCTAAGCAATGCAGAGAGACATGTTTGTTTTTCTGAACCGGAGTTCATCGTGATTTTCAAGCGGAATAATGTGCGCGTTTTTGAAAAAATACCTTGAAGGCTTCATCAAAAAACTGATAATAATAATAATAATTGTGTACGCGTGTATCTGAAAGAAGCTTTACAGATTGTGCCATCGAAGAATGTGCGTCTTTTTTTTTTCACAAGTTATGTAGCTGCTTTTGCTTCTGACTTCGACTTCGAGTGAATCTTCTTAGTGATTTGTGTTCCCCATTGCTTCGTGTGATCACCATTTAAATTCTTCGCGAGTGTCATCATGTAAAAAGTGCGTAATCCCCACCATTCAAAAATCATCGAGGTGTTCTTGTGTGTGAATTTAATTAAGCCGGTATGCAAGCCCTAGCGCTGTACCGTGAATAAATAAAAATAAAATTTGTGCAACCGAGAATTTTACAGTAACAAGACAAGCATCACATGACCAGGTTGTATGTCTCCCATCATAAACTTTTTAAAATTGTGTAGTAAACTATGATTATATGATATTGTATTCTTGTTTTAAATTGAAATATAATTGTGATATTGTGTTAAACTTATAAGATGGAAGATAAATCTATAAAGACAGAATTTCAGGGGGAAGATAAAATTGAGACAGAATGCAAGGACGATTTTCAACTTGAATATGTAGAGAGGGAATTCAGGGATTTTATTCCTTTTGACCCAGAGGGGGGAATGAAATTACAAAAATGGCTTGCCTATATTGAGCAGAAATTTTCCCAAGCAAATGTTCCAAATGAACAAAAAATAAAAAGGATTTCAAAATTTCTCAGGGGAAAGGCTCTAACAATTTTTGTAAACAATTGCCTAGACATCCAAGATTGGACAGAATTAAAAGACACTTTGCAAGAATTATTCTTTGAGGCAGATAGCGTGGAATTCTCTGAATTTTCCAATTTGAAATTTGAATATAATGATGACTTAACCAAATATTTTCATAAAAAAATTGATGTAGGAAAGAGATTGGGGTTATCACAGAAATTAATACTAGAAGGCCTAACACAAGGCCTAAATGCTCAAATGAGAATGACCATAGCTGCAAATCCTCCTCAAACCACAACAGAATGGATAGTGTTGGCTAATAAGCTAAACAAAATAAATAATGAAGAAAACAAAACTAATCAAGGGGATCGGGATAACTTTTTTAACACTAGATTTGAAAATAGGAACCAATTACGACAGAATTGTCACAACCAGCCTCAAGTTAAGATGAATTATAGCCCACCTCACCAATTTAGACAAAATTACTCTTTCCAGCCTCAATTTAGACCTAATAATAATCAACAAACTCAGTTTAGACCTAATTATAGTCAGCAGCAACAATTCAGACAATGGCAACCCAGAGATCAAAGGTTGAATAGAAATTTTGCACCCAATCCCAATAACCAAATTAATCACCACCAACAATATGCAGACTTACCATCTAGACCCTGTCGAAAATGTTCTAACTTTGGCATAAGTAATGCTTATCATTGGGAACAAACTTGCTCTATTAATGAGAGATTTGATAAGATGTCGGTGTCAGACAATAAACATCATTATGAGGAACCTGAATTTGAAAGAGATCAGGCGCCAGGATGACAATTACTGTCATTGAGGGGAAACATTATCAGAAATAATAGGGTTGACAAAACAAAAAGACTATATGAAAATGAGAAACAGAATTTTTTAAATTGTGTGATTGACACTGCTTCGACTATTAGTCTGATGTCACAAAAACTGGTCAAGCAGTGTCAACTGAAATGCTATTCAAGCTCTCCAATTAAGGTCAGGCAAGCTGAGGGTGAAATCTTAATTACAACTAAATGTGTATTAACTTTGAGAATAGGGAAAATAATTAGAAACATTTCTGCATATGTTTTGGACAATGACTTGCCTTATCTTATTCTGGGACTTCCTGAGTGTAAAGAGTTTAAATTAGTAATTGATTGTAACCAATTGTGTGTGTATCAAAATAGAATTGCTTTGAAAATGGTTAATATTTGTGATATAAGTAAAATTTCATTACACCTACAAAATAAATGTGATAATAAGCATGTGGATAATAATAGTAATGGTCATGAAATTGGAGTTTCTGATATGTTTAACCCTTATGAAGAAAATTCGCAGAAAGAAAATGATATTTTCTGTATTGATTATGATGTAAATGACAATTTTAATGAAAGCTCTGGTGAAATCAAGGCAGAAAGTAATCCAAATTATGAAAATGTTGACATTAATGATCAAATCAAAAATTTAGATGTTGATAGGGAATTAAAGAATTTATTGCACAAAAATAATAGACTGTTTTCAACTAACAAATATGACATAGGCAAAATAAGGATGGAACCCCAAAGAATAATCCTAAATTCTGATTTACCAGTGAGTCTAAGAGCATACAGGACTTCGCCAACTGAGGAAAAAGAGATCAGGACCCAAATTAAAAATTTGTTAGAAGCAGGAATCATAAAAGAATCACATAGTTCATACTCAAGTCCTGTGACTTTGGCAAGAAAGCGAAATGAGGGAAAAACTAGACTTTGTATTGATTTCAGAAAACTAAATTTAATTACTAAGACAGATGCAGAACCCTTACCCAGAATTGATGATATTCTAGATAAATTAAGCAGAGCTAATTACTTTTCAACTTTAGACCTTACCTCAGGGTATTGGCATGTACCCGTCCACCCAAAAGATACTGAGAAATTGGCATTTGCCACTACTTTTGGCTTATACGAATGGCTAAGACTCCCATTTGGTTTAAAGAACGCCCCTGCAATATTCAATAGGACTATCAGGAGAATTTTAGATAAATATAAAGTTAACTTTGCATGCCACTATTTCGATGATATTATAATTTTTTCAGACTCCAAAGAACAACACCTTGAACATTTAGAGATACTATTTAACATTTTCAAAAAAGAGAATATCAAGTTAAAATTAACTAAATGTACTTTTCTGCAACAACAAATTAATTTTCTTGGATATAATGTAACAAATGGGAAAATTGCCCCAGACAACATTAACATTGAAAAGATAAAGTGTTTGAAACCACCAACTAATGTAAAAGAACTCCAAAGATTCTTGGGCACAATAAATGTGTATAATAAGTTTATTCCAAAATATGCAAAAGTAAGACAGCCATTAAATACATTATTGAAAAAGGGGGTAAAATGGGGATGGTCAGACAGGTGCCAAGAAGCTTTTGAGGATCTTAAGAATTTATTGATTTGTAAACCAATATTGCAATTGTATGATGTAAACAAAGACTGTCATTTATTTGTGGATGCTAGTAAACAACAAGTTGGAGCTGTTTTAAAACAGCCAGGTGAAGATGGAGTGTTGCATCCCATAGCATATCACTCTCGTGTATTAAAGGACTATGAGGCAAATTATTCTATTACTGAACTTGAGTGTTTGGCAATTGTGGACAGTTTAGACAGGTATTATCATTATCTCCACGGGAAAAAGTTCACAATTCACACAGACCATGCTGCCTTAGTTTGGCTTAAAAATGTGAAAAATCTTCGAGGTCGACTCTTTCGCTGGTCATTAAAACTAAGTATGTTCGACTATGAAATTAAATACCAGAAGGGAACTGCAAATATTGAAGCTGACATGCTTTCAAGGAACCCTATTCTAGAACCTAAAACCCAAATAAATCATTTAATTGAACTAAGAAAAATTGTAGAATTTCAAAATAAAGAAAATGTACAGGGACTTAAATATAAAAAACTAAATGATGTAATCTACATGAGAAAGAAAGGATTTTTAAAAATCGTAGTACCATTTTCATTGAGGTTAGAAATTTTAAAAAGAGCCCACGAGGACTATGGACACCCTGGAATAAATAAAACAGTGCAATTACTTACACCCCAATATTATTGGCCCAAAATCAATGAGGACATTAGTAATTATGTTAAACATTGCCATACTTGTCAATTAAACAAAAAGAAAAGACAGAAAAGGTTTGGATTGCTGCAAGAAGTACCTCCGACAGACCAACCCTTTGAGTGCTTAAGTTTAGACACAGTAGGCGGATTTAATTACTATAATTCCACAAAGAAATATTTACATTTGATAATTGACCATGCAACGCGTTATATTTGGGCTTTTCCATCAAAAAGCGTAACTACTGAAACTTATACGAATTGCTTAAAACAAATATTCCAAATTCAAACACCAAAAAAATTGCTAACCGACAGAAATGCAGCTTTTACATGTTCAAAGTTTAGAAGATTTTTAGAGCATAACAATGTGCAACAATTACTTACCTCGAGTCATCATCCACAAACGAATGGGAAGGTAGAGAGGGTTAATCAAACAATAATTACTAGATTAAGGTGCAAAGTACATAACTCGACAAGCAAAACTCCTTGGACAACCCTATTAAATGAAGTAATTAATGAATACAATCATACGCCTCATTCAGTCACCCAAATGACCCCAGCTTACCTACTTTTTGGAATATTACCTTATGAACCTCATGTTAAAAAACAAGATTTTTATCCTCAGGTAGATGAGGCGAGAAAATTAGCTAAAGAAAGGACAATTAATTACCATAATAGGAATAAAGTAAAATATGATGCACGTTTTGTAGAATCTAAATTTAATGTTGGAGATTTAGTGTTATTCGAAGAATTTCACTATCCTAATACTAGAAAATTAAGCTCACCCTATTCTGGACCTTACACTATTCTAAAACAAATGTCAAAAGTTAATTATGAAATTGATAGACCAAACTTTCACACTAAACGAGATTCTGAAATTGTCCATGCTTGCAGATTGAGATATTATAATGCACCAGAGAGCTTAAAACTACACCACGAATAATGACAAACATTAGATCCATTTTTCTTTCTTTTCTATGTGATGCTTAACATCATTATATTTTTTTTAAATCGATATAATTAATTATGTGTTGTCCTACTAAAGATATATTAAAAAAAAAAAAAAAAAAAAAAAAAAAACTGTTTAACTTAAACTTTCTTCTTAAGAATACTATTATGTGTGAATTTTTTTTTGGATCTCAATTTAAACACCGACTATGACAACTCTACTTCTTTAACCTTTCAGTAAATTTCCTACTTCTTGAAAAACACTTTCCTATCACCCAACTCTACAAGCGCGTTGGATGTCGTCCCAACTGTTTAAGATCTTATTAATTTTTTTTACTATTTGTTTTTAATTCAACAACTCAGTCACTTAAAGTGCTGAAGATCATATGCTTGAGTAATGACTAAAACAGGGCTGGGATGGCCACTCCTTTTGTCCTCCCATTTCTATATATTATACTCCCACAGGTATGACAACTGCACCTTTTCCTTTTTCTCCATCTGTGTACTATGCAAGATGCTGTTTTCCAACGCAGTCATATTCTGTCGGAGATTTACGGTTAGTCCACTGTACGGCTAAAAGATTCTTCCTCCTTATTAGTCAGAGAACAATATGGAGAAAGAAAACCCACTTGTTACACAAACATAAACACAACCCTCACTGCTTAGAGGTAGAATTAAAAAATTTGAAACTAAGAGTTTGGGTAACACACATACAACAAGGTACCTTCAACACAAAAAATTGGATATCCACGTAGAATTAAAATAAGTGTACACAAATGAATAGTAAATAGATAATTTGAAAATAAAATGAAAAGTATTGAGAATAAATAAAGTTAGAATAAATATGAATAAGTATAATTAAAGAATATTGAATAGAATTTTGGAATGAATAAATATTGTCGAAATAAAATGAATATAAGAAATGATGAAATGAGAATAAGAAATATAAATGATATTGAAAAGAGATTTTTTTTTTGTTGATAATAAGTAATATTGAAATAAAGGAGATAATGGATATTAAGAAAAAATAATGAGATAAATAAAGATACGAAAACTAGATAATGAGTGATATGTTTTGTAATTTTTATATACAATTGATATATTTGAAGTGTGATTTTATTAAATCTTGTGATTTTTATTGAAAGTGTGATTTTTATTATAAACTGTGATTCTTATTATATAACTGAAGAACTATTTTTCTTGATATGTAAACAAACCAAAATAATGTTATGTTTTATGTATTCTACATTGGTGAAGCAAAAATAGGAAACAGCAACACAAAGACTGTGATTTTTTAATTGGTGTATTTTCCTCAACATACTAATGACTGTGAAAGGACTAAAAATGTTGCACAGATAAATCATTACAAGATAAGTTAATAAAATTTTTTTTTTGGACTCACTCCATAGTAGTGAACGTTGAGGAAGAATTTTTGAATTTTTCATCCTGTTATCAAAGTCAACTTCATTTACTTAATTTTTGTTTGTTTTTGATATTTTTATTACTATGTTTTGTTATTTTGTATTATTCAAATCGAGATGATAGTAGATATTGTATTAAATGTATGTTTATAGTGAAAATTTTTGGTATTTTACAAATTTTTGGTTATGTTAATTGATTTTTTTTTGAGATTTTGTTGTGTGGGGAGACGTCCCTATTCAACAGGTTGCAAATACATACTTATGTAGAATCTTCAATTTAATATTATGTGTCCTTCTTTTTAGTGATTTTATATATATTTTTCAGTAAATTTGATAATGTTGCTATGTCAGCTCATCACGTGATCTTTAAAAATGTTTTTCTTGCAATTTAACTTTAATTGAACTTGATACGTTAACTTATTCCAAATTTTTTAATGCCCATTCTTCTCACTCATCTGAGTGAGTCTGCCCTCCAATGCAGGCATTGTAGGTCAGCCTCTTCTCGGACGGGGGGGATATTCTATAATATTAAAAACTAGTAATTTCTTAATTCAACAATCTTAACATTTAAAAACTATTAATTCCTCACTTTACTATTCCAAATTACAAACCCTTTTTTAATTCCTTGAAATAGGTAATTTCGCTTGGGCATTCTTGTTAAAATCCAAGAGATATTCTAAATTTTAGCATTGTCATCCCAGTAAAACTTATATAGAAATCCCATAGTAATAGCCTTTGTAACCCCAGGCAATATTATTAAAGATGGCTGACTTTTTACCGAAATTAAGCTCGACGCGGCGTGGCTACCGAATTAGATCAGATCAGAGCATCAACAAATAACTTTTATCCAATCAAAATGTAAGTCACACCTCTGTGTCACGTGATGGAATGACTTTATAAAACTATCTGGTGTCTAAAATTTAGACACACTCTGTAAGAATCGGTCTGTCATATAATCCCGGGCGGACGACTTGGAAAACTTAATAAAATGCTTTAGATTCAATTACGTATCTGTGGTTCCTGTGTCTGCGTTGCGAGTCTTTGCGGGAAAATGCTCGGTTTGTCATCATGTGTATCGGCGACGTCATCCACTCTGGCCTGTTATTTGTTCCTCCATGTCGCCGATGTTATATATATATATATATATATATATATATATATATATATATATATATATATATATATATCGCACCCCGGCAAGAAATGTGGCACAACTCAAAGCATTTAAGAAAAATCAGCATAAACAATACTATATATCTTGAACTAGCTTTACAATTAAACTGATACAACTGCCCTCAGGTGGAATAATTGGGAGATAGAGATCTGTCTCTTTTCGTACAGAACTCCGATTGGGTGCTTCATACATATTTTTCAAGACATAACCCCAAAATTGTCATTTTTTGACTTGTGTAACATATCTTGCTGGGGTGCGATATATATACAAGGGGTGAAAAGTCCTGGGACTCGCCACTAGATGGCATGCGCAATGAAATATCCATATATTGTTCTGTTAGTACTAAATGCTGCTATCAAAGTTTCATGACATGTCGTCCATTTATTTACGAGTTGCGGTCGTGTAAGTGACGCTACTTGTGACGTTGTGTAAACAATGAATCAAATACAATTTCGCTTTTTAATTAACATTGCTTTTTGATGAAAAAATTCCGTCTAAACCCAAAAATGGCTCAAAAAGCATGAAAACACATCTGCTCCGTCGAAAACAACCATTTGTCGATGGTTTAACGAGTGTAAAAGTGGTCTTACGGACACCGAAGATGCCGCAAGCTCTGGACACGTCCAATTGAGTCAACAACTACTGAGAACGTAAAAATGTCCACCGTATTGTTTGGATGACTGCAAAGTGAAAATATGGGAGGTAGATGAAATCATAAAGATATCAACGGATCGGATGTGGCATACTTTGTATGAGCATTTAAACATGAAAACGCTTTGTGCGAGATTGTTGTCGCGTTTTCTAACAATCGCCCCAAAACAGCAACGTGTCGATAAATCAGATCGCGCTTTGGAGCTATTAAAGCGTAATCCAAATGAGTCTTTCCACTGATTCATCACAATGGATGAAACGTCGATCCATTATTACACAACTGAGTCAAAAAGGCAGTCTGCAGAGTGATTGAAAGCTAGCGAAAGCCGCCAAAATCCACCATGTACTTAACAATCGGCTGGAAAGTTCTTGGCCAGGATTTTTTTGGGATGCACGTGGCGTAATATCCATTGACTTGCTTAAGAAAGGATTACAGACCTGCTTAAGAAAACAACCACAGGAGAATATTATGTAGCATTATTGGAGAGCTTGAAAGACGAAATCAAAAAAAAAAAAAGGCCGCACATGGTGAGAAAAAAGTGCGCCAAGACAATGCCCCGGCTCACACATCAATGAAAGGGATGGTAAAATTGAATGAATTAAAATACGAATTTCTCCACCATCCACCGTATTCTCAAGATCTGGCCCCCATTGACTATTATCTGTTTCCTAACTGGAAGAGATGGCCCCAGGCAAAGAGATTTTCATCAAAATAGAATTTCAAATGCGAAAATGATGCACGTTTTGAAGCCCTTGACAAATCGTACTATATGAAAGGTATTCAAATGTTAGAGGATGGTTGGAATAAGTTTATCGCCCTTGAAAGAAACTATGTTAAGAATAAAATTGATTTTTGACAAAAAAAATTTTCTTTTCATTGCTAGTCCCGGGATTTTTCACCCCATGATATACACTCTGTCATAACAAAATATATGCACCCAGAAGAAATCGAGCTACTATCACGAAAGTTGGCAGGAATGTAGTCTTGGCAGGAATGTATGCAAATGATTCAAATTTCACCGCCAATGAAAAAAGGGTAAGCGCGCTATGCGCATATGAGATGCGCATCTGGGAGATTTTAAAAGCATGATTCCTCGTGCCATAGGATTATTCAAACAAATCTGTCGACTTGGATGGACTGTAATGTGACTGGAGATGCCTCTGAAACGTATCCTGAGACAGTACGAACAATTGTCTGACTTTGAGAGAGGGCGTATAGTAGGCCTCAGAGAAGCAGGTTGTTCGAACATGCGTATTGGCCGCCACCTCGGTCGAAGCGATATGGTAGTTGCTCTGTGTTGGCAACAATGGATAACGGAAGAGATAGTCTACCGTCGCGGAGGGTCAGAGCGTCCCAGGAACACAAATGCACGCGAGGATTGTGTAATCATAAGAGCAGCCACGTCCGCACCAACAACGTCGCTAGAATCGGTTCGACGCCATTTACAACCTTCCAGACATCCGGTGATATCAAGGGAAACCATTCGGAGACGAGTGGGCGAAACAGCTATAAGGAGTCGACGTCTATTAAGACGCCTACTACTGATCCCACGTCATAGGCCGTGTCGATTGGATTTTTGCCGACCTCAGGCAAGCTGAGGTGTGACCGACTGGAGTAGTGTGATCTTCAGCGATGAATCCCTATTCAGTCTCAATGCTGATGACCAGCGCATACGCGTGTGGAGGCGGCCAGGCCACCAGTCTGATCCGGTATTTGTTGTCGAGAAGCATACGGCGATTACACAAGGTGTGACAGTGTGGGGAGCGATTTGTTAGGACACACGATCACCTCTAGTCTTCCTTCAACGAACTTTGACGGCACGCATTTACGTGGACAATATTTTATCGGCAGTTGTACTGCGCATGCTATCTAGTCGCCTCGGTGCCATTTATTAGCAATACGACGCTCGTCCACATACTGCGCTTCTTTCCCAACAATGTCTTCAAGGATATGATGTTCTCCCATGGTATTCTAGGTCACCAGACCTCTCGCCAATAGAGCACGTCTGCGACGTGCTTGGAAGGAAAATGCAGCTGTCCCGGAATACTGGTGAATTAACTGCCCAGTTGATAAGATTATGGCATGAACTTCCGTAGGTGGTCATAAGTGACCTCATTGATTTGATCCCACGCCGTGTTTCGTCTTGTATAGCTGCCAGAGGTGGATTTAATACTTACTGATTTGTAACCTTTTTCATGCCATATCTTCTTAATAAAATGGTCTGTTCTTCTGAATTTGCAATCATTTGCTTATCTCCTCATACGCTACATACATGTTAAGTTTCGTGATAGAAGCTCGTTTCCTCCTGGATGCATATATTTTTTGTGACAGAGTGTATATATATATATATATATATATATATATATATATATATATATATATATATATATATATATATATATATATATTTTTTTTTTTTTAAGCATGAAAACCTATTATAAACATTTGAGGTCACTTCGGACAATATTGCCTATGTCGTTTGGGAACTATACCAAGGGGACATAAATTTAAGTAGCCTCTGATTAGTGGTATTGTGCTGTTTTTAGAATACAGACCTCAAGGCCCATGTAGACGGTCTTTACAACTCACAAATCAATGATTACTAACTTGTGAGTTGTAAAGGCTCTAAAAAGGTCTAGATGCATCATAAGGCACTCAAACACTCAACTTTTCAGCAATCGTATAGGGTGTTTACATTACATACTTTGCGACACTCTCTTTTCAATAAATCTAATTGTTTTGGCAGGAAGATACCAAATATATAAAGTAACACACGGTATCGACCGATTACAACAGTGCGACGGAACTGAAGTAATTTTCCATAAGTGTTATCGTTAAAAAGGTAAACCTACCATTCAGAATAGGCATGTTCAAGCCAATTAACCTCTCCTGACAGATGGTAGGATACTGTTGTTGTTGTTCCACAGCGGCACACACTTACCGTTTGACTTTCACCCAATCCCAACGAGATATGTTGGTTTCTTGTAATTGGTTAACCATAAATGTGAATCAATATATCCCCTAATGCCACTAAAATTCTGACTTAGCACACCCATTTGCGAAATCTCTAGGGATCGTACCCTCTTCCAACCGACATACCTCATGGATCCACTTTCCGACTTACGGAATTAAGGAGACGCAAGGGCATTTAGTAGAGCTATCCAGGATTCGATACGAAAACACTCTATCGAATTTACCCCTCAGTACCCGGGGTAATCCACAAGATTGCCCCGACCAAATTTAACGATATATTTTAATATATTTTGTCTCATATACATATGTGATCAAACCGATATATAGATATGATATACAACCGATTTATAATATATTTCATTTTTATTTATAATAAAGTAGAAGAAAATTTCCAAACGCCTGTTATAGAAATTAAATCTTTTATAAAATTAAATATTTACATCTAAGAGTTGCATAAATTCTGATGCTCCTATTTTTTTCATAATCTTATATGCAAGCAAAGGTTATTACACTTACAGTATGAACTTAATATAAAAATAGGTATGCAAACAAAATAATACTTCATTTGTTTCACATCGAATCTCATATGACACCCATAGGCAAAATAAATCATATGAAATACCTCTTTATAAGTAATACATGGAATAGCTGTTTTTCATTTTTCATCAAAAAATTCGTAAAAATTCATGGATGAGCATCCATCTAATTAGAAAAAAGTTTAGAAGCAAAACAGAATTTGTCCAAGATAATATCATTTTTGCACGAAAACTGTGAATTACAACAGTCATTTGGCAGAAGAAACTCCGAAAATTTATGTAACTTCTATAATTAAACTCGTTTTTTAGTGAACACTACATACACCACCATGCATTTTCAGTTAAAACTTTCAATAAGGAAATTTTTAAGCAATACTGGTACATTATTAGGTTATTCGTGACTTCCAATTTTTGTAAAAATATTGGATTGGATAGAATGAAAATAATTGTACGTTGCTATACTTTCACTTTTGTGATTCAATTTGAAATATTCTTCTAATCTAGATAATATGCAAAATTTATAAATTGAGCAATATATTGATTCCTTTTGCATGCATGTATAATTTATGGCATGTTCTGTTTTATTTTGCGTCGTTTTACTTAATAATATTTTTACCACGAACTCAGTGGTACATATATATATATATATATATATATATATATATATATATATATATATATATATATATATATATATATATATATGTGTGTGTGTGTGTGTGTGTGTGTGATTGAGAGAGAGAGAGAGAGAGAGAGGGGTAATATTATTAATAATCTTTGATCGACCTTATCTGAACTTTCTTTCTAAATGTGGTAACCATCTGACACCTTGGCGAGATGATCCGTCTTTCGATATACTAACTCTCTTCGCCTATTCCTGGCAACCCCTCTTTGACCTAATTCTATATTCGCAATGAGAGACGTAGGTTGAATACGATGGGAGTGACATGATGTTGTTTTCATGGAATAAAATTCAGTTGTACTTTGTGAATTGGAACCGTATTTAATTTCGGCCTCGATTGTGTTTCTTCAAGAGTTGACCCAAACCGGGTCACTTCATACATATATACATATATATATATATATATATATATATATATATATATATACACTGCTGGCCACCCAAATTGCAACACCAAGAAAGACAAGAATATCACAACAAAATTTATTTTGTAGATAACATGTTGACCAAGTATCAAATGATTAAATTTATAGACTTCTGTGAAGTGTGGTTCCTGCCAAAATCAGTAGCCAGAGTAGCCGCCATTGTCGGAGATCACCGCTGCCACACGCCTTGGCATTGATTCAAAGAGACTTTGGATAAGTTCTTGGGGTACAGCAGACCAAGCAGCTTCCACACGTTGCCAAACTTGATCTGCTGTGGCAGCTGGGGATGGAACGTGGGTCAATCGTAGAGTAACCATGGACCACATGTTTTCTATCGGCGAAAGATCCGGAAAGCGAGGCGGCCAGGGAAGCAATTCAATCTGGCGATTGACGAAGAACCGTTGGACAATGCGTGCCACGTGTGGTCGCGCATTATCCTGTTGAAATATGGCTGTGGGCAAGCCCTGAAGGTAAGGAAGGACAACTGGCTCCAACACCTCGGAGATGTATCGCTGGCTGTTTAAAGTACCGGCAATGCGTACTAGAGGTGTGCGAGAGTGATATCCAATACCGCCCCATACCATAATACGCGGTGCAGGACCAGTGTGGCGGTGCATAACGCAGCTGTTCATCATCCTCTCTTCACGGTGTCTCCAGACTCGAATGCGACCATCGTGGTGTTGCAGACAGAAGCGTGACTCGTCAGTAAAGACAATTTCATTCCATTCTGCCGTCCACATCCTTCTGCCATCGCACCAATGGCGGCGGAGACGTCTGTGGTTCTGCGTCAAGGGTAGACAAAGCAATGGACGTCTTGCGGACAGACCACTCTGCTGTAAACGGCGTCGAATGGTACACGCAGACACTGGATGATGCGTTACAGACTGCATGTGCTGTGCTATGGTTCGTGATGTGACTGAGCGATCCGTCACATGTTACGAAAGTGAGAGATCGCCTTGTAAAATATTGGCTACGTTGTTAGGGTACTATTCCCATGTGACATCAAATTGCAGTGCCATCTGATTATTGGTATTGGACTTTTGTTAGAATACAGATCTCAAGGCTCACGCAGACGGCGTTTTTCACTCATAACTTTCAAACCTTCCTTTATTAAGGCTGCTATGTACTAAACCCATTTAATTCGCTCACCTATGGAGAAAATTT
The DNA here is from genome assembly GCA_907164885.2 of Dolomedes plantarius. Taxonomy (NCBI): domain Eukaryota; kingdom Metazoa; phylum Arthropoda; class Arachnida; order Araneae; family Dolomedidae; genus Dolomedes; species Dolomedes plantarius. The sequence goes on from OU015500.1 coordinate 113,983,937, forward strand.
GTCCACGGATTGCCGACTTGGATTCAAAGATTTTTTTAAAAATTGTACTCCGTCATAGAGAAAGAAATTTTATATTTGTGTACATTTTTCGTTTTTTTTAAATGCAATTAATATTTTTAAATTTAAATTTTGCGGGGAAAAATCTGGTATAGTGTGTTTTAAACGCTCATAAATTCCTTCGGTGGACGAAATTTATAATAGGCATACTGTAGAGCTTTGCAGAAAAGTTCAGGCTATCTGACAATACCAATTTTATTTGATTATCAGCATTTATGTACCTGTAAATTATTGGCAAAAATATATTTTAAATAAAAAATTTGGGGGCAGCGCTTAACCCCTCTGTAGAGAGAGAACCATTACAATCCCTCAAAATGTCAATCCTAAGGGGGGTGGAATTCTCGAACTGTCAACTGGACTCCTCCCACCACAAAGAGTCTATCAAGAGTCTTCAAGAAGAGGAAAAGGGAAATACGATTTATTTCTTAGTACATAGCATCCTTAAGCAATGGTATAAGCTGTTTAGATTACATACTTAGAGACAGAATTTATTACTTTCGGGAGGTGAGAGTTCATATCATTATTGTTCATTTAGTTAAATGACGTTATTATATAAATTGAGAAACCTAAATATGAAATGTCCCTTCTCATTTAATAGCATTGCTAAGACACAACTTCAAAATTGTTAATTTTGAAGACTAGCATTTACTTTTCATTTTTGAAACAATTTAATATCTGTTTAATAAATATTCTGTCAAAATCTTCTTATAAAGAAAATTCTTTAAAAGCTTGCAAACCGTAATGTTAAAAAAATTAAAATGCTTGAAAAGACATATCTGTTTACAGTAAAACGTATCTCACGTTAGTGATAACTTGCAACTAACGACACATTTATAAAAAGAAGAAACAAGAAAGACCTAACTTAAAAAAATACACTGTATATACTTTTTAAAAAGAGGTAAGGAATATCAAATACAATTCACAAACTCATTTTCCCATGAAGATACAGAAGTTTCCAATAATGAAGTCGGTTTCAGTACTTCAAACAAACTAATTGTCATAGATTCCCATTTTTCGCTTTCGTAAACAGTAAAATAATTCGTAATTGGGAACAATATAGGTTTCAAACAAAAAGCTTAATCTATCCCCCTAAAAGTTCATAAATTTGTAGATTTAAATTGTTATAAATTATACACTTTCTTCAAAATTGTGATGTTTAGTGAAATAAATCAAATCCTTCCAAAGATAAAAGTTGTATTTAAATATCGTTAAACCTGAAAGCGCAGCAGATATGTTCGTTATATTAAAGACTTCATTAAATTAAACCATTTGAGAATTTTTTTGGAATATTTAGTCGGCACTTCTAATCGAAGATATTTAGAAGGACATATATAGTGGGCTTTCACAGTGACCATATCATGTTATATTTACTAATAAAAATTCCAAATTTTATTTAATTTCTACGTAATCTACTCAATATATAATTATTTGTATAATTTTCCTCATAATTTCTCTCTGGATTAAGCGATAAATGGAAATTTCGATACAAGTCCAGCGTAAGAGATTCCACCTGAAATAAAAGTACAGTTTTCTATTTGTTTATACTGACCATCCATCAGTGTCTGAAAAGGATAAACTGAGTTCCTGCAGGATGGTTTTCCCTCAACTTTTCTCTTTCATCTTGAGCTGTAGTTAATCTCGTAATAGGGCCGGCGGATTGTATTTATCAGAGATTTATTCGGTGGAAATAATAGAAAAGAATGTAGTGACCGGGAGCTTTACGACAGTAAGAGAAATTATGGTATCAGAATCGAAATCTGGAGTTCAAAAATCACTTTCCGTTGAGAAAATCTGTTCACCCACGATACTAGGTTTACAAATAATATTTTAGTATTATTAATGTATCATATGGGACAATGTGTTTACTAGTTTTCAGTTGATAAGGGACAATAAAATATGAATGCGTGTTATCGAAATTTTGTAAGTATTACTCTTTTTAAAAATCCTCTTTTTTAATTCCTAAAAAATATTTTTTTATTTTAAAAAACCCAAAAACTATTTACTTTTGCGATATTGATAGCAAAATAGGCATTTATGGTATGCAAAAATGGTTTGTTATGTGCGAGTTTCTAACAGAAAAATAGTTTAAAAATGCCATTAAATATATATATATATATATATATATCTTTATATATAAAAGGCAAAGTCTGTGTGTGTGTGACCGAGTTTTTGTCTGCTCGCTTCACGGCGCAAAGACGGCAGGTCGGACAGTCTTGAGATTCGACACGAAGATGCCCCCCGAGGTCACATTATGCACCTCGAAGCCCTTTTTTCGATTTTTAATTAGATTTTCCGTAATTAAATATTTAGTCGCGATTTCGAGCTCCCTGACGAGTAAAAGCTCCGTAAATCCTAACGTATCCGTCCAAAATTTGTTTTTTTCGGATGAGCCTATACGGGAAAGATGACACTATACGGAAATCACAATTAAAATTGTCAGTCTTAATTTGTTGATTAATTGTGATTTTTTTTCGATCGTCTGTACGCCCCGTTTTTCGGGAAAAAACGCGATTTTGGCCGCGACCCTTTTTTCCAAATTGTTGAATCGGTACGTAAATGTTGTTACATTTTTACGAAATTTTTATCTCAGAGACCCTAGACATCACAGTTTCGAAAGCCAGAACCAAAATTAATTTACAAATCGTAGTTAATTTTTAATAATTTATTTTATGATTCGGAAACTCTTGCCAGAAATCTCATTTTGGAGATTTCGTTCTTCATTTCCGGACGAAGGTAAAGCGGGTGAAAATAGGCGCGTCTTTTTCGACGTCAAGCACGTGATGTGTTGGGGCGTTCGTTTTCTATGAGGGATTGGGTGGTTAAAGGAAATCGATTACTATTGCAGTGATAATTGATTAAAAAATCACATTTAGTAATGCCGTAATTTTTTTGGCCAACACTTAGTTAATATCATATAATTTGTGGTGTGTTTGTGGAAAAAATCTATGAAGATTTCAAAGAATTTCAGCACAATAAATATCTTAATACGGTTTTCGTCTCGCTGACTGTTGTGGAAAGTTTTAAGTAATCCTATGTCAAATATTTTGCCAAAATGTGCCAGAAAGGATTAAATTTATATGGGTAAAATAATGTATCGTGGTGAGGAAAAGGATGACAGCGACGCCCATTAACAAAGGGTTAAGGCTACTAAAAAATTGGTAATTACATTACCCGAGCAACGCCGGGACGGGTACAGCTAGTAATATATATAATATATATATATATATATATATATATATATATATATATATATATATATATATATATATATATATATATATATATATATTTATTTATTTATTTATTATGTAGTTTATTAATACGCATCATAAAGGCCGCAGTAGAATTTTTCTGATAAAAAAATGATGTCTTTCAAAGAAATCATTAAACTCTAAAATTTATTTTGACGTTGTTATTTATTTTTGTGTTTATTTTTGAAGAAATAGTAATTGAAATTAATTTTTTTAACGCAAATGAGACTTTAGAAATATATTTATATACTTTGATCATATATCTTTTCAAAGCGTATATTTGATTTGAATATAGTATCTTCATTGAAAACATTTTAATAAAACATTATACTACGTAATACTTGGGGAACTACTATGAATATTTTAATAAAAAAAATCAAGAAAGCAGCTGAGTGAAAAATATGTTTTATTAGACAATCCATGACCCGCTATTATTTCACCTTCAATTCAAAAGTTTAGGAATAACTCATAACTTCAAATTTTTTACAGAGAGGGATTTATCTGTCTCTGACCCACTTAAAAATGTCTGTAGATGCTATTAACTGTGTTTCCTTTGATTTATGACTTACGGTGGCAATATCTCAAAGAATCTGAAAACATTGTTATTTAAGAACGATGAATAAATAACCTCATTTCAATTGATATTCAAAAATGGATACGGAACTCTGGAATCCCTAGATAGCTGGTGATTGGTTCTAAGACGTTTTAAAATACGTATAACTCATTGGCCCACAGATTAATTTTATTAAAACATGTTTTCTTTTGTCTTTTTATTAGTTTTAGGGATATCACATACACTTATCTCTCGACTTAAGTGATAATTGATTTACGCGGAATTTTTTTTCCATAGTGAAATTTCTCGTAAACACCACTTTACAATATTGCAGGCATAAATTTATCGGTAGGTGTGAGATAATTTTACCTCCATCAGCATTCCCCTATGTTTTATTATTTTATAAACTGCAATTTTTTACATTGGTTAATAATTTATTAACTAAAACTATATTTACTAGCCTTTTTTAATCGTTACTTTGTCGTCAATTGCCCATTTTATTTTACTATATGTTGCCATTTTTTATATATCATATGCACTGTTTGTTTGCACACGCTTTTGGGGGGTTCTTTATCTGTCTCCCAGTTTTATATGATATCATTATATTCAATTGACGTGCTTTAGCTTCAATGAGGGATGACTCTGCCGACTAGTCATGGGCTCCTTTGATTAAGGGCACACGGAACATCCCTGATTTTCCTAGAAGTGCAGCTGTGGCACTTTTTCGTGTAAAGGCCATGATTGTTTGCCCGCTTATTTGCACCGGCCTAAACTATGGAGTTCCCCCTTATGTCCTTCCTGTAGACAAGATCAAATTTTTGATGCTACTCATATGGACTTGTGCTCTGCACTTGTGTTCTTAAACTGTAAAGTTCAGAGGTATTGGAAGGCAAGATAACTAATGGCCTCATATCCAATCTTCTGGGCATTTGAAATAAATAAGCTTTAACGGGGGACATATATCTGGCGTAAATCGAGGAATGGGTGTACAAATTTGACACAATTTAGATCTATTTTTACCATGTTTTTATTAAACTCGCTTTCTTGCTTGTGTGTGTGTTTGTCCAGTACAAAACTTGCAATAGATTTTTAACTTCCCAACTAGCTAGACATTTGAAACATTTAGAATAGCTCAGAACACGATGACAATGCATTATTTCAATGCTTTTAGCCATCTTTAATCAGAATTGAAATCATTTTCAATTACTTTTCTTTTGTAGACTTTTGCATCCATTTATCGGCCGGGACGGGAACGAAAATTTAAACGCAAGTTAACTTCCAATTAACTTCATTTTCTTTCAAGTTGATGGGATAACTCATCAAAAAATATTTTAAAAAGTACTTATTAATACATAGAATTGACAAGTTTATATCATTCAACAGAAAATTTAAAAACATAGTATATAAAAAGTTCTTTTTATCTTGTAATAATTATTTAAAAATTGAATTACTGCCAAAACAGCCCAGATCTATTTTTTTATTATAAAATATATTTCTCGTTTGCTGTCAGAGGGTGACCAGGACCCCAAAATAAACAGGCTGTATTATGATAAAATATTGTACATTATCAGAACAAACAAAAAAATTAATATTTTTTTCACTTTTAATATGATATTGATAGAAAACTAATCTGAAGAACAAGCATGCATATTCAAACAAGCAATCACGATAAGACGAAAAATTTCGTTCCTCCATCCATTTTTATCAAATTCAATTTCTCTAAATTTCTCGAAATCTTCCAGTCTCGTTTATAGTAGAGCGACTGCGGCGTAATGCAGGGGACCACATCCGTCACTTTAAAGCCAAAAAACATTTCAACAGGAAGCACTTTATGCATCCCGAGCTATGCAGAATCATAAAGATTCCCTCGGAAGAACCGAATTCGTAAGTGAAGAACAAACGCTGAAAGACGTCTGGAAGTGTGTTGGCTTATTGAAATGGTTTAAATACTTATTTTTATCTCTCGCATGTTCTCCGCAAGTTTTACCACAAAATCTCGAATATTTTCCTTCGTAATTATCTGCATTTCTCCCGCTAAAAGAAGATTTCATTACGAGCCTCTGTCCTTAATTTCTATAATGCACTCACTTTAATAGATTTAAGGAAAATATACGAATGTGGAACTAAACTTCCGTCTGAGAAAGAAAAACTACGAAAGTGCATTACTGATCAATTTATTTAAGTGCACAGTTCGTGGAAAAAAAAATAAATAAAATGAAAGAGAAAAACATATATTTATATACTTCTGAATGCAGTTGTTCAGAATTTTACTTTTAGAACACGAAGCCATGACGTTGGGGGAAGGAGGGAGGGGGGGTTAAAAAACCGGAGAAAAATGCATAATGGATTATTTCAAAGTCTCCACGAACAGTTATAGGATTTCAGAACACAGCAAATGCTTCCCCAGATGATTAATGTTTATTCCGAGAACTTCTTAAAAGATTGAAGATCTAAATATCGGTTTTTAAAGATATATGGATATTATAAGAGGTTGGATCAAAGTCCATTATTTTAAGTACGCAGTAATAGGGAAATGTTTGCAAAAAAATTAAGATAATTGAATTCAATAAAGTGTTTTACGAGGGAAATTGATTTTACTACCGTCATTTAGTGGTGAAATATTTATTTGTTTCATGAGCAATATGACATACATTTTCTGCTGTAGGCAAGCATAAAAAGAAATAATTTGTTTTTTGCCTAAATTGCTGAATCATAATTCAGTTTCTGACTTCAAAATATAAAGGAAGATTTAACATACTCTATTTTCTAGTAGTATTTATGTGTGCAGGAAAAAGACTTCTTATTCAAGAAATCGTTCAGTACGCAAAATTTTATACAGTATTTTTACATAAATAAAGTGGTACAAATAAAATAAACGCTTTACCTTTTTTAAATAAAATTAACTATTATAAAAATGTATTAAAATGTTTTAAATAACCGATGTAATTATTAAAACATATTATATAAATGCAAGCATTTGCAGAAAGCTTACACACAAGAAGCTAAAACACAATAGATAACAATTTTTAAAAATAGTGATGAACCATATTAGCTAATAAAGATAGCTTAATAAAGCCTCAAGATGTTTAATTTCCTTTTGTTAAAACTTTCTATTGAAATTTCTTTTTCCTTTTTTATCATATCCTTAGCAGCAAATCGCGAGCCTTGCAAAGAAGGTTATGAAAAAGGAAAATCAGGATTGTTTAACCAAAATATGAAAAAGAAAAAGGAGAAAACGAGGGGTTAAAAAAATTAAAAAAACTAAGAAAAAGGAAAAAATAAAATGATTTAAATAATAGTGAAAAACAGCCACGTGTTACACATGTGGGCTAGCGATATTGACCTTAAAGGAAAAGGGCATTTTTTTTCTTTTATAAGAGAAATAAAACACATTCTTTCAAGCAGAGCTGGAAATTCCAGTTGAATTGCAAGTAATATTCACTTCAAATGTTTTAAATCGAAGGCTTGAATTCCAGTATTGGAACACAACTGATGACTTAAATTGTTTTAATGAAGCTTCGATTATATTTACGAGTTCTTCATGTTTGTCCCACCTAACGAAGGCTGAATTCAAGCGGAATTATATAATTACTTCATTCTTTGTTGAGGAACAAGATCCTTGAATGAATATTTTAACTGATTAATAAATTTCTAAGGCCAACATTTGGACTAACACGTCGAAGCAGTTTCAGGAATGACATGCAAAAACTAGATAAAAAAAATCAAATCTGCCATAATATGAACTAAAAAGTCCACAAAGACAGCGTAGATTTAACAAAATTTCTAAGATTTTACAGCATATGGAAAACACGTAATCCAATATAAGTCAGAGAATACAAGTGTTGGATGAAAAGTCTTATGGTAGGCAATTTTTTTTCTCCGCGGGATATATATATATATATATATATATATATATATATATATATATATATATATATATATGTATGTATATATATATATATATATATATATATATATATGTATGTATATATATATATATATATATATATATATATATATATATATATATATATATATATATATGTACACAGCTACTCGTAGCTAGTTACAAACTCATATTCTCTTATGAGAAATCCCTTTAATGTACAGTCAGAAGACTGCGATTTAAATAATTTCAAAGCAAATTCGTCTGTCTCACTTAGGATCAGAAAAGTCGAACGTCTGTTTAATAAGCTAAGGCAGACAAAATATATATATGTAATAATAATGTTTGTTTGACAATCCAGGACACTTGTCAACGAATACATTTGCACTTTAAGTGTGATAACCGTTGAATACTTGCAAGAATGACGTTGAAACCGTTGAATACTTGCCGTTGAATACCTTGAGGCCAATGTAGATAATATTTTTATTATTTTATTATTTTTTAATCCTTAACTAGATTGACTAGTTTGTTCAACTTATTCCCGAAATTTTAGAGTACGTAACTACAATTTATTATATTATGCACAAATTTAATTTATAACGAGATTTTGTTTATGTATGACGATAATACTCTTTCATGAATGCATGAACAGTTGTGTCTTTATATTTATCTATTGATTTGTAAAAAAAGTTAAAGTATAGAAAAGACGTTTATTTCATTTCAAAAATGATGGATTGAAGTACGGTAAAAAGTGTGTGTTAGGTAGTATAAGTAATAATACTTTTATGTACAGTACAATAAAATATTAATACAGTCAAACTTTTAAACTCATCTGACTCGGTACTTCTCGAATTTGGTACTCATCGCATTTCGACGCAATAAAAAAGTTTCAGTAGAGGACGTTTGCTTGGAACCCGTCAACTATGCTAAATCATGTATAATACAAGACTGAAATCCCCCATACTGTCTCTCCGGATGAAAAAAAAAGACCGAAATATGTTGAATTACAAAGTTTTGTTCAAAGGTGTCCTGTTGACAAAGCTCTAGCAAGCCGAAATTTGGACTTTTTTAATGATCGAACAATGTCTCACTTCAGAAACATTTTGAAACGCCGGCAGATGCAAGTTTCTCTTTATAGTTTGTAATAAAACTCCCTGAGTCTACAAGAGGGATCGGTAGTTTTACGAGACAGAAAAGAGAAAAATTCCCTGTTCAAGCGCCTGGTGTTTTATTGGAAGGAGACTCCCCTTCCAAGCAATAAACTCTTTCCTCATCTACTTCGTCATTTTCCCATTAGGCCATCAACTTCATTCAATGCAGGTCAAGTAAAGATATTTTTTTATTTTATTTCATCTAATTAATGTTTTAACTTATGTCCGTCTAGTTTAAAGATGTTTGTATAAAAATATAACCCCATACCTTTATATATTGTCTAGTAAAATGTGGGATTTCTGGTTTGCAGAAACGTATTAATTTCATTTATATTATTCCTTGTAGAACAAATTCGTTCTGTACTCGTCGTTTCTGTACCCGTCTTGTCTTCTGGAACCAGTTAACGAAGCGTCCCGAGGTACCACTGTATATCAAATAGTATAATAATTGCTTAATATCTAGTTATGCTACAAGGGAAAAGAAATCTATAGTCACTTTGAATTTATTACATTGCAATGATTTACTGTAATTAGCTCACTAACAGCAGATAAAAAACATTTTACCCATTCAATAATGTATGTTATCATAAGCCAAAAGTTCGTAAAAAATTTAAAAATTCAAAAAAAAAAGGAAGAAGTGCAGTTTGCAATAAAGGGTTCACAAGGAAGTCGGATTTTATTTAGCAGCAAAGTAAAAATTTTAAAAAACTCATTGGTAGAGTCACTGGTACAGCTTGTAAGGTATACACAAGATTCGATTCACAAGAATCGAACTTTTGAGTGAATGAATTAATGACGCTGCATGGTATTTATACTCAGCGCGTATGCCGAAATTAGCATATCCCAAGCAGCTTCTTTAATTCATTCACTCAAAAGTTCGATTCTTGTGAATCGAATCTTGTGTATACCTTACAAGCTTATCGAGCTCTGCTACTCCCCTTGGACGATTCCACCACAGTAATGGGGCCCTCCACCAACGAAGGTCTTCCACTTCGTTTCCGATCCTCTGAAACCTCGTGTAATCAATCTTGCAATAAAAGACCGTGATACACGGTCTTTTATTGCAAGATTGATTTGAATAATTCTGCTGAATCTCTCGCACATCGGCTCTATCTACCGGTGACTTTTTTTAAACATTTTTAACATTTTTAACTTCTTATAAACTTGTTTTTGGCTGCTAAAAAAGTCCGACATCCTTGTGAGCCGTTGTTTTTGCAAACCGCACTTCTTCATCATGATTTCTTCCTCTTTTATGGATTTTTATAGTTTTTACGAACTTTTGGCTCACCCTATATTTCTTTAACAAACAGATCCATAACGACATCTTATGATTAAACTACCTGAAAACCCGCGCTTCGCTACGGAGTACATTCAAATTAAATACAACGGTCAATGTATGCAATTAATGCCAAAAAAATAAATATACATATATATATATATATATATATATATATTTATAATAAATGCGACAATCAATATATACAATTCATGTAGAAAAAAATATATATTTTTTTAAAAAATCGTAAGGGATATTTTTATAGACAAAATAATGTCCAATTGTCTGCCGCATTAGCAAGAAAATTTTTTTTTTGGTCTATTTAGTTGTTATGCACGTGACGATAAATTTATTGAAAGTACCAGAAAATGAAATCACGTGATCAGCATTTTATAAATTAATTCTAAAAATTAATCTTTAAAAATTCACCAAAAATCAGAAAATCGAGGTAAAGATTCGAAAAAGATTTCATTTTAAAGGAATTTTTATGATCTTTCTTGATATAAATTTTATAAGCCTCAAATTATTATTTTAAATGAAAACTTTAAAAAAGTTACTAAAACAGCTAAAAAATTTAATTTAAAAAAATCTAAGAAGAATTTTTCAAAAATCTCTCTTAGTGCACCCCTACACTATAAGAAGAATCGCCATGCAAAAATTCAGCCCCTTAGGTCCAGCGGTTTGGTCTGTGCGTTGTATGTCAGTCAGTGAGTCAGTTACGGAACTGTTTTATATATATAGATAACATGCCTAACAAACATATTTCTGAAGATTAGTGAACTTGCCAATTCTTCCCATCCTTATCAATCATTTCCTGAATAATGAGCATTTGCATTTCTAATTTCAACTTTTATTCAGAATGGTGTACCTCGGTTGCATTAACAGGAATTGCTTGCGAAAAGTACTCGATCCAATACATGTTCCCTTATGATGTTAGATCAGTCATTTCTCGGGCCATATTGTGCTATAAATCAGGGAGATATAGCGAGCTCGATACTTGACAGACGTATCCATCATAAAAATAACTGAAGCCCATGATTTGTTTTGTATGCAGATTCATTTACATCTTTCGGGATATCGCGATAAGAAAGTAAGTGATGAATGAATTTAGGGTTGCTTTCAATATTCAACATTGTCTTTTGGAGCGAAAAGGGGAAGCGCGTGTGTAAAGTAGTTTCGCACCGCACAATGGAGCCAGATTATCGTTTTGCCCGGTTCAAAAGCGAAGATTTATTAAGAAAAAGATGGAGAAAGAAGATACTTATTTCAGATGAATAACCGATGGCATAATCATTCGATTTTAGTAACCGCATTCGCGCTGGAGCAGTCTGTTCACGGAATCTGTTTTATCAATCACGTGAGTAATGTGTTGTATTATGCGTATAATTCATATTCGTAGAAAAGGAGAATTAACAGATTTCCATGTACCTTTCCTTTGTTTCAAGGTACTTTATATTCAGTGAACCTTTAATTAAATAAGGAAGTATATTTAGCATATTAAAAATGGCAAATATCAATGTACATTTGCATTTTTTTAATTCAGAGTGTATACTTTTAATAGACCATGTTGAAGGGCGATTCCTCTCCCTGGACAAGGCCCCTGGGTCCGTAGATGTTCGTTGTAAGAATGGATTACACGGTTGACGAATCAATATACGATCTTTAGTCCCAAAATTATTTATTATACATATATTTCTACTGGGACACACCAAGCATTATTATTCCACTTATATATTACAAATTTACATACATTAATAAAATCACGTACAAGCCACTTTCCACGTGGCGAGCTCTCATACCATCTTTGAACTTCAAAGCAGGCGAGAGAATCTCTACCAGAACCAGTCTTTTCACTCCCCGCCAAGCGGGTCACCCCCCCCCCACCCTCCTCACTCGACTACCCCTAAGCAGGCAGTTCCTGTCAGTTAGTCATCGGGTAAGAAATAGGAGAGGAGAAGAATAGGAGTCGATTCCTGGCAGACCAAAAACTTCCTTGTGTACAACTTTCAAAATTTATAAGGACTATTTGTACAAATGGCTCCAAAGTTTCGAGTCCGGGAACCTAACAGTTCATGTATACCGCAATTGTGACGATGTCTCACTTTCTGTGATATCTTTTAAAATAAATGTGGGAGATCCATTTTAATAGTTCTTTTTGGCCTGTCTTTTACTATTTTAAAAGAACATTTTAGATGCGTTCAAGAAAATTTTTCGCTTTAGGGATTTAGATGTACAAGAACAATTTCTTGAGAATTCCTAATCATTCGATTTTAGGAACCGCATGCCCGCTGGAGTAGTCTACTCAGAAAGTTTGTTTTATCAATCACGTGGGTAATGTGCTGCTTTATGCGTACAATTTATATTCGTAGACAAACGGAATTAACAGATTTTCATCTACCTTTCTTTTGTTTAAAGGAATATAATATTCAGTGTGCCTTTAACACTAGAAAGATGGCTTCCGTCATTTTGACAGTTTCGGATATACTATTGAGCGCAGTGTCTGTATTTATGTCCTCAGGCTTCTGAAATTTTATGACTTTTTTCTAATTTTACGCGAAATAAGCACATACATTTACAAAATTATATTTGATAGAAAAGCGGAGGAGAAAATGTGTTATATACCTATTAATACTGAAAGCCGTCAGTTTGACGGTAATATAGAAAACAGGCAGAAATCTTAAAAAAAACCGTGATAATAATTACAAGATAAAAATAACTTTTTATATACCATGTTTTTAAATTTCCTGTTGAATTATATAAACTTGACAATTCTATGTATTAATAAATACTTTTTTAAAATTTCTTTTATGAATTATCCCATCAACTTGAAAGAAAATGAATTGGAAGTTAACTTACATTTAACTTTTCATTCCCGTTCCGGCCAATAGATGGCTGCACCAGTCTACAAAACAAAATTAACTAAAAATAACTGAAAATTAATTTAATTCTGCTTAAAGATGGATAAAATAATTTAAAAAATGCTTTGTCATCGTGTTCTGAGCTATTGTAAAAGTTTCAAATGTCTAGCTAGCCTGGAAGTTAGTTAAAAATCGATTGCGAAATTTGTAATTGACAAACACACACAAACACACAAACAAGAAAGCAAGTTAATAAAATACATGGTAAAAATGTCAGTACTTTTCGTCTCTTCCCCCTTTTGCAAATAACAGTACTATCAGCTCTTCGGAAATATTGGTGTTGAAAAGTAAGGACTGCACAAACCATGCATATATTTTTAAGGATAAACAATACCAGGTTGTCGGTTCGGCATAACCGCATAAAAATTATCTAAATTTATACAAATTTATTATATATTGGAATGAAATAGTTCAAAATTTAAAATATTTTATTTAAAAAAAATAAATATTTTAAATTCTTGATATTATTTTTAACCGTGAAAATGATGGAGTTCAGTCTCTTTAGTAAGAAATTAAATTCCTGTCTTTCTAGTGTTAATGAAGTATGAACGTATACATAACATTGTAAATAAAATAATTACAAGATAAAAAGAAATTTTAAATATCGTGTTTTTAAATTTTCTGTTGAATCATATAAACTTGACAATTCTATGTATTAATAAATACTTTTTAAAATTCTTTTTGATGAATTATCCCAATTATAAGTTAATTGGAATTAACTTGCGTTTAACTTTTCGTTCCCGTTCCGGTCGATAGATGGCTGCACCAGTCTACAAAACAAAGTTAACTGAAAATGAATTCAAATCTGATTAAAGATGGCTAAAAGTATTAAAATAATACTTTTTCATCGTGTTCTGGGCTATTCTAAAAGTTTCAAATGTCTAGCTAGTCGGGAAGTTGGTTAAAAAACGATTGCAAGATTTGTACTGGACAAACACATACACAAACAAGAAAGAGAGGAAATAAAAACATGGTAAAAGGCTTGATTGATTGATTTGAAGGATTTATTGAACATCTTTAGTAATGCATGTACGAAGAACGGAAACTAAAGCCATTTAAATATTGTGAGCAAAAAGATCAACCAAAGTATTATACAGGGTTATCGAAACTTTATCCGTGATTTCAACTTGGAATAAAGAACCATATAATAGAATTCTGCTGTTTATTATTTCACCAAAAGATACAGAATCCAATCAAGTTTTGGACTTTATCAAGTAGGTTCTGTCAGACTCACGACCGACATTCTTAATTGGGACTGAATGAAGATGAGTAATAGCACCTCCAATAAGCCCCCAAAAAAACGCAAACAGGTGACGAAATGGAAAACACCTTTGGAAATGCTCGACAATAGGTGAGGTGGACAGATCATTTAGAATGATTAGTGAAAACCGTTAGCGGCCTTTTTTTCAAGGGAAAAGCAGTCGGCAATGAATTTCAACATGGGTGGTTGGCGTAGCACGGAACCGAGGGATCGGTTGTCCAAATGTATGAAAAGTGAGATATTGTTCGAGAAAGAGAGAGAATAATGGATAAAAGACAGATGACGGGAAGGAGTGAGGGCAGATGAGATTTGGACTTTTGAAAAGGTCGCCACGCACAGCAGAGAGACGGGGGGTCTCGTTTGGAGTTTAAATGAACCCTGCTCCCATGAGTGTATCAACGTTCTTCGGAACAAACTTTTGTTAATGATTATTAGACCAGATTTTGATATTTCAATAAGAGTTAGAGTTGTAAGAGTTATTTCTACGACTATGATTAATTCTACAAGATACTGATTTGACGAATCACGACGATACAGGTTTACAGGTTCGATATGAGCAACTCTCGTCGCTCGGCACACATCAAGGCGATAGACCCATCCTGATAACGATCATAGCAGGAGTCACAGTTTCTATTGCAGCAGTGATTCTGTCCGATAAATGGCGAAGTCCCGGATCTTCTCAGTGTACACAATTTTTTTCTGGTAACCCCATAATATTAAAAAGACTAGAGGGATCAAATCAGGGCTTCTTGGTGACGAAAATATGGACCATCCCTTCCCATGTAGGATGAGGCGAAATGTCAGAGCGTCAGCGCATACCAGCAGTGCAGTCATGGTCACCATGAGATGGATATATATAACGTTCGTTTAATGTATCCGACTAAGTTCGGAGCCCTTTTTTAAAAAAACTGTACTTGTGAAAATTTCAATCTTATTTTTCGAAGGAATATAACACCAAAACTCGAAAATGATGAAATTTGCATACTCATTAACTATGCAAATTTTTACAAAATTGATGATTTTGGGTCGAAATTTAGCAAATTTTTACAAAATCGGCTCTAGATCTAAAAATATATCACGCATATAACATTAACTTTTTTCGTCAAATGTACGTAAGTACCTTCTAAGTGTAATGACCTACAAGCTAATCGATATCTTAAAATCTAAAAAAAATACAGGTCATTATATTCAATTACATGTAAAATTTGAGTAATTTTCCATCAGATTTTTTATAAATGCAGCTATAAATCAACAACTAATATACCTAGAACTAAACCTGCAGTCCATTACTTTCTTAGTATTACGAAAAACATGCGTGAAAATTTCAAAGACATATCATGGTTAGATTTTGAGTTATCGCAAGAGTCGTTTACATTTTTGATGAAAAATAATTTCTTCAGAAAACACGATTAAAGTTTTCAACTTGCATTGAAATTCATAGCTGCAGCTCATCTTTAAATCGCTCTAATTTCATTTCTAATGATAGCATCGAAAAAATAAAACAGATTTAGAAACATAAGTTTGCAATCTTTAAGAAAAAGGAATAAAAATAATTTCGGAATTTTCATCAAAATAGACGTTTTAAACGTAGACGGATACCTTAAGAATCGTTTATCCATTAAAAAATTGTTTTCATGAATGTCATTTCCTTTCAGTTACTAACGTAAAGAAAAAAATTAATCGAAAATACACAAATGCAATTATGTTGAATAACATTGTAAAAGATTCTGCTCATGGTAAAGTTACAGAAGGACTTATTTTTTGTTTATTACAGAAAGTTATGAAAAAATGAATAAAACGCGATAGAGCATTAAAACGGGAAAAATAAATGCAATGAAACCTTACTTTTGAATTTCCATTATCTTTAAAATGATGAGAATAGATAGGTGTTTCACGAGAAATTTTAAAACTTAGAAAATAGAGGGCTGACGTGAATTTTTATATCTAACAGGAAAAACATTAGTTGAGTACCTTGTTTTTTTAATTTCATGGAAACAACAAGACCAAAGCATATTTCCATCATGTGATAAATATACAGGTATGTATGTCTAATTTGATAGTAGAGTTTGATTTTTTTTGTCACGTTGTTGATAAAGAAAATTCCAATATATTTTCTTTGATATATGAGATGACCTTTAACATATATATAGAAGTGAAAAAACAGATATTAAAAACTACAGAGAAAAGTTTTTCTTCACTTGAAACTCTCTTCCTATATTATCTCTTCTTTCGATAAATTATGATAAGTTTGATATTCTTGCTGAGGAATGGAGATTTATATCATTCCAATAATATATTAACTTTTCGGAAGTATGTTGTAATTACTAATATTTTGATTTGGCAGTACTTTTTTTTCATTTTGAATGCAAATGTAGTACCAAGTTCAATTAAAAAATAATGAGTTAATTTATTTATTCATCTCAAAATTATGTTGACTCTAAATAATTTTTATATGCATCAAAATTAAAATCTGCTAATTCCTTTTGTTGCTGAACAAATTTTTATACATATAATTCATAGCTATTATAATATTATGTTATGCTAACATAAATTCCATTTGCTCAGCGTGATTTTCCCAATATTGATAGAATGCAAATTGATCCAAGATGCCTCTCAATTTATTCATATGGTTTCACTTCAGATCATTTGTATTTTTAATAGATTTTTGAGAAAGAATTGATTAAATGGAGAAAAAGATACAATACGTTATTTTTGATTATAAAAGATGCTGAGTGAATTTCAGCAAGAGCGTATATATTAAGTTCTTTGGCTGTCATAGTAAAAATAAAAAAAATGAATTTTAGATTTTATGAGTCGTTATGCCTCTCGCATTAATTTCTATCATATGAACATTCTGTATTCAAGGCTTTCATATAAAAGAGCTGGTAAAAATATGAGCAGTGTAGCATTCAAAAGTAGGACATATTAATATTACCAATACAGAATGCTTGAAATATTTATTTACTGCCTCAAGCAGTGTTGATTACGAATTAAATTGATAAAATCCTCCAAAAGAAAAATTGGGGTGACCATTGTAGTAAGGTGACCAATTTTAACATTGGTAAAGGTTGGACACATTGACCGGGGGGGGGGGGGGGTCTTGATTAAAAGTTTGGTCTATATGGAGCACCAAAAATTTTCATAGAACGCAAAAATAGTATTTTAATATTTTTTTTTATTTCAACATAAGTACAATTTACAAATATAATAAATAAAAAAATTACGTATAGATCTATTTTATTCTTTGGCATATGTCTCATTTGAGTGATTTTTTTAGTAGATTGCTGTTGTTGTTTCAAAGGTCATGAAATTTTTCTCAAGAATTTGTTAAATTATATTTCCCACATTAATTGGCTTTCAAAGTCTCAACACTTAATTGTGATTTTTCTGGTGTCCACACTTTATTTACCGTAGAAAAAACGCGTTCAGTCGCAATATTAGTTCCTGGTAAGGACAGCGCGTATTCCACAATTTTTAATGCATTATTGTAAGGAACATGGTTTGTTTCAAAATGATGAAATATTTCTAACCATTTGTTCTCTATTGTGATTTTTGCTGATGCCCAAGATTTAACCTTTCCTTATCAATATATTTTTTTACTAATGATACCTCATTAAAAAGATCATTTTCAGAAATATTACAATTATTTGTTATTATTAAAGCTTAGTATTATAAAATTAACAAAAATAATACAAAACTCATATCCTTGATAAATAGCCACATGGCCGCCGAAAACGTATATTCCCTTCCCGTTCTCCCGCCGTTCCTTAGCTTGTGCATTCTTTCCAAAAATCGGGACTTTTTTAAAACGCGCGCTGGACGCGGGACATTTAACGGGACGCGGGACAAATTGTTAAAAATCGAGACGTCTGGTCACCTTACATTGTAGCGTATAATAGAACTGCGGTATGTGTGTGGAATTGTTAGAAAGTTGGCCTTTGGTCAGAGGGTATATGGCAACGAGAATATAACACCAAAACTAGTCAAATAAGACAGAGAGGTAAAGGATTAAAATGTCTACCATGAATTAGTAAAAACGAAATATATTTGCACAGCTGCATCTAATCATTTGAAACGAGTTTTAAAGTGTAGGGTCTGATCTGTTCAGAATATGTTCTTGATAAACATAATCCACCTCCGTCCTGTCCTAAAGCATCCGGTTTCTAATGACTAATCGCAGCGATTTCACCCTGACACCCAAATCTTGTTCCAATAGCCAATGGAATGATGTATCACCGTACCAAACCAACTGACAAAGCTCAAACCAAAATTAATGTCAATGTACAATTTCATCCTACCAGAATTTAGCCCAGCACTCGACAGAAACCACCATACCATGATCCATCAAGGTCATCATGACAATCCGGTTTGCAATTATTAGTACAAAAAATAATAGAAATATTTTTAAATACAGGTACAAAGATTCAATAAGATATAAATAGGGTAGTGCTGACCGCCTATATGGCACCCCCTTAAATAAATGTCCAGCAGTATTGCGGTGTGAGTTGGGGCGGTCGTGCGCATTCGATGTTGACCACTATTGGTCTGGTGTCTGCAAGGCGTTGTCTGAACGGAAATTCACATTCGGGCGAATGTCTAGCGACAAGTGCCTCTGCATTTGACAAAAAAAAAAGTTATACATAACATATTTACAAACAAATACAGAAGTTCAAACATTTCCATAGTATGCGAATTCTCTACAGATATTAACAATTTTTACAACAATATGCATTTTACATCGGGTTACTACATGTATGTACATATAACTATTTTATACGATTCATACTTTCTATTTGTATCGTGATAGTGAAACTCCCTACTATAGCCAAAAGTCAGTGCAGAGGCCTTCAACACGATTTTTCCAACCCGACAACACCGGGAGACCCTAGCCGACAGGATTAGCAAAACATGAGTTTGTATTCTAACCTTCCCTAACAACTTCCACCATTTCGGCCTCAAACCATTTTTCAGTTAACTCCGTCGTCACTACCTCTCAACTAAAAAACTTGACCTTAGAACTTGATGATCAAAATATGACCTTAACGCTCCAAAAGACTTTCAACTAGCCGACGAACAATGAAGTTAACTATTTTATGATATCTTGTCGTAAGAAACAACCTCGCACTTCTGCAGCAATGGATATGCAAATCCCCTGAAATGTTGATACAGAATTAACAAGTGGGGTGAGTGGTTAATAACAGCATGGATTCCTTACCTAAAAGGAAATAAAGACACGGTCGGAATAGTGCAGATGCGTGGGAGATAATGCAGGCGGACAAATATATATATATATATATATATATATATAAAACATACCGCCAAACCATTGCAAGAATTGATTTAACCTTTACAAGGTAGTTTATACTCAGTGCGACGAATTAATTCCGACTTAGAAATCATTATGAAGAACTTAATCGGGAAAGGTTGAATAATCCTCATAACACTGTATCATTCTCACTAAAGCTTTACACCGCCGTAACTAAAGCTGATAAACCGATTCGAGTTTTGGCAGCCTTATCAATCAACGGAAGAACCAAGCCCCACTATTTGTTTTATTTCCGAACTCATTTGCATCTTAGAGCAAACAGAGATAAGAAATAAGTGATAAATGAATTTGCCTGGATCTATCTTTTATATTTCATGTCTTCTGAGGTGAAATGAAATATTCATGGTTGAAAGGTTTCATATTAGAAACAAAGAAGCTGCAGCGTTATTTTGTTCTCAGTACTAGAGAAGATTTATATACAGCAAAGGAGAGAAATATGATACAAGAGTTGGGTGAATGGATTGTTGGATATTTTCACTGCATTAAACTATTTACTATTGTGATGCCATTTCTCAAAGTGATTTTATATCTAATGTCATAGTATATTTAATTTATTCCATATATGATTTAATCAGAAAAATAACTGGTTAATATTAAGCAATTTTTCTTTTAAGGTTTTGGTATTAAACATAATTTATAAGATTTTTGTTTATATGAATACATATCATGGAAGATGTAATGTTGATTGTTAGAGTATATTATGGTAACATTTTAATATTTAATGAATCTTTCTTTTCAAATATAACTAATTTTAAATACCTAGATTTCCAAGGTGGTTTCTCGATTACGTGAAAACATGATAAATAAACCGATGCATTTTAAAATTAACTCAAAATTATGATTTACAAATATATATTACGATTCTCCCTTTCTCTCTATATTAAATTGAACAAATTATTTTATGAATATAAATATTTTATTATTCTATTGCTTTAATATTTTTCCATTCTATTTCCCAGAGATAATGTAGAAGTATTTTGTCGCACTCAGTGTGGAGCAAGTAATACATAGATGACTCCAAAATGGAAGAAAAGTATCCAAAATCGTAGTCCAAATCAATTCCAAAATCGTAGTTTTGAAAAAAAAAAACTGGATCGGAAAAAAAAAAACGGCTTTTGTAAAGTCATTTTTTTTCAAAGTTTAATGTTTAATTATTTTTTTAATGCAAATTTAATAAATATATTTAGGAATAAATATATTTAGGAGAATAAATATATTTAGGAATAAATATATTTAGGAGAATAAATATATTTAGGAATAAATATATTTAGGAGTGCAATTTTACTTAGATTTCTGTACCCTGTACTAGCCCTTGGGTCCACTCCACACTGAGTGCGACACTAAGTATTTTGTAGCACTCAGTGTGGAGCAACTAATACATAGATGACTCCAAAATCATAAGCAAAAAAATAGCTGTGTTTGCAGTGGAAAAAATAATCCAAAATCGTAGTCCAAATCAATTCCAAAATTGTAGTTTTGAGAAAAACAGGATCGGAAAAGAAACGGCGTTTGTAAAGTCATTTTTTTTCAAAGTTTAATGATTTTTTTAGTGCAAATTTTTCCAATTTTAATTTTTTTAAGTAAAGAGTGTTATGTCCTTGATTGGGACAAAACCCTTTTAACACTAACATGTTTGTGATTTGTTCCACATATCCCAAATTTTTCCTTGACGAATAAATATATTTAGGAGTGCAATTTGACTTAGATTTCTGTACCCTGTCCTAGCCCTTGGGTCCACTCCACACTGAGTGCGACACTAAGTATTTTGTCGCACTCAGCGTGGAGCAAGTAATACATAGATGACTCCAAAATCGTAAGCCAAAAAAATAGCTGTGTTTGCAGTGGAAAAAAGTATCCAAAATCGTAGTCCAAATCAATTCCAAAATCATAGTTTTGAGAAAAACGGGATCGGAATAAAACGGCTTTTGTAAAGTCATTTTTTTTCAACGTTTAATGTTTAATTTTTTTTAATGCAAATTTTTCCAATTTTATTTTTTCTTAAGTAAACAGTGTTATGTCCTTGATTGGGACAAAACCCCTTTAACACTAACACGTTTGTGATTTGCTCCACATACCCCAAATTTTCCTTGATGAATAAATATATTTAGGAGTGCAAATTGACTTAGATTTCTGTACCCTGTTGTAGCCCTTGGGTCCACTCCACACTGAGTGCGACACTAAGTATTTTGTCGCACTCAGCGTGGAGCAAGTAATACATAGATGACTCCAAAATCGTAAGCCAAAAAATTAGCTGTGTTTGCAGTGGAAAAAAGTATCCAAAATCGTAGTCCAAATCAATTCCAAAATCGTAGTTTTGAGAAAAACGGATCGGAAAAAAACGGGTTTTGTAAAGTCATTTTTTTTCAACGTTTAATGTTTAATTATTTTTTTAATGCAAATTTTCCCAATTTTATTTTTTTAAGTAAAGAGTGTTATGTCCTTCATTGGGACAAAACCCTTTTAACACTAACATGTATGTGCTTTGGTCCACATACCCCAGATTTTCCATGATGAATAAATATATTTAGGAGTGCAATTTGACTTAGATTTCTGTACCCTGTAGTAGCCCTTGGATTTTCAAACATGCCTGGTTTGATATTTCAATTTAGCCCATTTTGGACTTATTACCCTTTGCACAGCAAACACATATATGTATGTTTAATAACCATCATAAGGCAAATTGCGTATATTTGTTCATAATGAATCAGAAAATAATGCTAAGACACTCTGCCTAACTACATGATGTTTTAAATTAAAAGCAAATGTTTTCAAAATTCATAGCAGACAAAATTTCTCTCATGACTAATTTAGTTTATCTAATGCACGCTGTTGGCAGCAAGGTCTTTATTTATTTATTTATATTTATATCTCTCTCTTTATCAATCTAGATAGATAGACAGATATATAAAGATAAAGAGAATGAGAGAGATATATAAATATATAGAGAGACACACATAGAGAGAGAGAGAGAGAATGAGATACGCAGTTTGTAATTCTATCAAAAACCGGACACCTTAAATATTAAAATATAATTATTTTCAGTAGTACAACTTTTTTCTATGCAAAAGGATCTTAATGTGCAAGTTGTTTTACAAGAAAAAGTTTTAGACTAATTTAAGAGAAACAGCTCATTTCGAAAGGCACGGTAAGGAGGAGAAAGTGAGATTGTACTTTCCAGACACTTTAACACAGGAAATCAAAGAAAACAATGTAAGTGAATTATTGATGATGTCAAGTTCTGCCCCTTAGCCATTAAGCGGATATCTTTATTGTACAGAGAATATCTCTTTCACACTTCTAAAAGCAAAGTAATATTTCACTTGAAGATAAATCAAATAAAGGGCGCGATTGTGCACTTTGTGTGTACTATGCCATATTATATTAAATAAATCATCATCTTGGTCTTAAGGAATTAAGTAACTGAAGGATATATCCTATTGTGATTCAGCCTGTCAGAAAGACCTACAACCGCTTCAACTTTCAGTGCAAACCTCTTTACAGAATTAAAATTATTTTTTATATAAAATTGATTTTTCATGGATTAAAACTGGATTATTATCTATACATCATTTTTTAACTGATGCAAAATTCGTAAGTATATCTATATATATATATATATATAAATATACTTACGAATTTACTTACGAATATACTTACGAATACACACACACACATACATACAGGGATTTTTTCGAGGGGATACTTTTTTTTTAAACTATTTTTTTGGCTTAACTTGACCGAAATTTCAAGAGACTTATAAATTAATTCTTAATATATAACAAAAAGTATATTTTTAATTGCGACCTTTTCGATCCACCGTGACGTGAAGTGTGGAAACACTGTACTAAAATTAAGCACCTTTAATAGTGAAAACGCAGTAAACACGCTATTTTTTAGAAACAAATAACTATATATATATATATATATATATATATATATATATATATATATATATATATATATATATATATATATACAGAGAATGATCAAGAGCATTTGAAAGCTGTTGAATTATTATTATTGGTTCATAACATAAAATATTCATAAAAATTCATAGAAATGCATAAATACTTTACTTTCACACAATAAAATGTGCAGTGATATGAAGTCGATCAAAAAAAACCTTCTCTTTTCAATAATGGGTAGAAAAAAAATTTAATAGACTTAATTTTAAAATTGCTTGGAAATTTCTTAATACATTTCTGTAAATCATATATCCATTTAGTATTGCGAATACATATGGTGTATCGCGCTTCTGATTTTTATTCTAATTCTTTCTTTGAAAAATGAAATATAACACAGATACACATGCTTTTATTTAATGTTGAATTTTTGGAACAATTCTATTACAAATTATTTTATTTATAATTTTTAAGAGTATAATTTGTACTATTTTATTAATAATTTGCAATTAATAAATTTTAAAAATTAACAAAGGTATCCGATTTCGAAACAAATTCGAGATTTCTCCTCCGTTAACTGAAATTTTTAACCTCAACAAAATGTAATATTTTAACCGCAACAAGAAGAGGATAGATTAAGAGGAAAATAATAAAAGAAAAATTACATTTTTGCCAAAGATGTTCGGCTTGTAGAATTAAAATTTATTGTTCCTGTTACAGTATATTCTATCAGTATATTCTTGTTCCTTGTGTCAACCAAAGTCTGGTATTTGCATGTGACTATTTTATAAGTTCTGCTTTAAAGCGACAGAACATTATGCTTAATAATGATGGATACGCTTGTCAAAACACAATACTGCTTTGTCACGTAAATCCTGTAGAAAGTGACAAAGATCGATGAAGTAATCACATAAATGAGTGAAAGAAAACAAGAGATACAGACACTAGATGTGCATACATGAATTTAAAAAAAAAAATGCTACCTAAGAAAAAAATATTTTATAAAGGCTTTATTTAAAGACAATGTCTTTTCGCTCACGTTAGAAGCCGATTCCGTTGTTCAAGGTGGCTTGAAGAGAGCATGAGAAATAAATCTGGTAATGGAGAGATTATGATTTTGTAACTTTCTTGCAATTACATAAACGACTAAGTAGTCATTTTTAACCGAATTATGCTGTGAATAATTTGCATCGTCATAATATTTAGTATGTATTTTGATATCATCATTATAATTTTCTATTTTTTTTTCCGAGGTAGAGAACTGCAATGTATGAAAACATATTGTTCTGTTTTCTTGGGTTCGATAAGATTGAAAAAATTCTCTTCAGAATGTGCACACAAAATAAAATTTATTATTCTGTAAATTCTTCACGCGGATACACAAATTCAAACAGAAAACACGTAGCAACTGTCTTATACACAGCAGAAAACTCTAAAAACAGAAGTCAGGATAACAGTCTTCAATACAATACACGCCTAACGCACTTTCAATACATTCGATTCTAAGCAGAAAATAACACCGAGTTCCAATGCTAATGATAGGTCTATTTATAGACTTCCAAAGCGCCCCCTATTGGTCGGCTAGCTAGAAATCTCCAGAAACTTTCAGAAAGATCTATAAGGTTGGCGACCATTTGGCGTCATATCGCCAAATTTGGCTACCAAAATAAGTCACCAAATCCATCGCCAATTTGGCGATAACTCTCATAATTGGCGAGATTACCATAAACTCGTAAAATCCGTAACAATATTATAGTACCTGATATATATATATATATATATATATATATATATATATATATATATATATATATATATATATATATATGTAAGTTACTTATTAAATATTATTTATCACATATTTTAAAAGATCGGAACATATTTATTGCTAAATTATTGAAAAAATTTAAACCCTAGGAAAATTTACTATGTCCTATATATGCCCTATATTGCTAAACAATTGATTTTATAAATTTTGTGTAACATTATCCACTGTGGGGCTGAGAAGTTTAAAAAGAAGTGATTTCACTGCAGGTTTAAATGGAATAGTTTGTACTTAAATATTATTGAAATTTAGTGTTCAGCAAAAACATTCTTTTAATACAGTTAATCAAATTAATTTAGAGTCAAATCGAAACTTCAGGGAATTAATATTCTTCTGAAGAATATCATATATTCCCCATCTGCCAATTCTAAACACACACTCACACACAAACAGACTAAATAATAATTATGTGTATAAAAAACGACTGTTTAATAAAAATTAAAATTTATTCCGCAGAATCGAAGCTAATTGGCATATAAATGCCTTTCAAACTTTTCTTATGTCGAATATTACATTAAAAAAATTTGAGAAATGAACAAAATTTTGAGTCAATCTAAATAACGTTCATCTGAAGAAGTATACATCAAAATTGTGTTATGGGTCATTTATCACAGCCATTTACTGTTTTGAAACGTTCGCGATGCAGATTTTGCTTTTAGTTCTTTCAAGATTTTTTTTTGACATCTCTCCTGTGACTTTAGGTTTCCAGTAAACATGGGAGCCCTTTTTACGACACACTGTAAATATCGTCTCCAAGCGATGTTTTAGGCAATTTTATCCAAAGATTTGATGGATATATGCATCAAAACATTTCCTCTCTCCCTCGACATGTGTTATCCCTGTAGGAAATAATGAAGAACGGGGAACTAGTCCCATCAGTGAAGGACGAGAAAAAAAAAAGAAGAGACACACGGGGACTTACGGCTGAAATTCTCCATGAATAACTGATGCCTCCTAATCAAATCATAATTCACGAAGACGTTACACCCAAAATGTGTCTTTTAGCTCACGTGTCAAGGAGTTTTCCGGTGATTAAGATGGGCGGGAAGTAGTCTGGAAGAAGAAAAAAAGTAATAACGACTATTATCCGGAACGGAAAACTACTTAAGAGATCGACGATGGAAGGGTGGGGAGCGTGGAATATTTCACTAGCTAATTGCCTTTCTTATTTTCCGTTTTGAATTTAATGAGGATATTTTATGAATATTTAAATAAAATCGTAGAATCAATAGCTTTATGATTAGGAGGTAGGGAAATCTTATGGCCGGAAGTGTCTAGGATTAGATGAATAATCGAAAAGATGAAATGTAGAAGCAGGAATCAACCTACACCTATATAACACTCATTGCACTGACACGTATGTATTAATCTATGTATGCGTGTGAACATATACAGTGTGAATATATATATATATATATATATATATATATTAATTATATATATATATATATATATAGAGAGAGAGAGAGAGAGAATTTATATATATATATATATATATATATATATATATATATATATATATATATATATATATATATATATATATATATATATATATATATATATATATATATACATATATATATATATATATATAGAGAGAGAGAGAGAGAATTTATATATATATATATATATATATATATATATATATATATATATATATATATATATATATATATATATATATATATATATATATATATGTCTGTGTGTGTGTGTAAGTATAAGTAACATTTTGCTATATTTTAATATGTTTAATATATTCACATTAACAATTTAGTATTCTTTTAATGCATTACTTATTAACTTAGTTTTTAACTTACCAATTTACTTAGTTTTAAAACATTCCCTTTTCCGCTCTTGGTATTAATTTTTAAGGAGATATTTTTTTCACCTCTGCTCTGTCTTTAGGGTTTCCAGTAAACATCAAATCCTGTTTTTAAAAACGTGCCGTAAATATCACTTCCAAGCCATGTTTTAAGGAACTTTATACAAAGATTTGATGGATATATGTGTCAAAACATTTTACTCTCCTTCAACATCTGTTATCCGTGTATAAAATGTTGAAGAACCGTGGACTAGTCACATAAGGGAATGACGAGAAAAAAGAACAGAGACACGGGGCCTTACCGTTGAAAATCTCCATGAATAACTGATGCCTCCTAATCAAATCATAATTCACGAAGACGTTACACCCAAAATGTGTCTTTTAGCTCACGTGTCAAGGAGTTTTCCGGTGATTACGGAGGGCGGGAAGTAGTCAGGAGAAGAAAAAAAAAGGTATAACGACTATTATCCGGAACGGAAAACTACTTATGAGAGTAGGGAGGGAAAAGGGTTATGGAATATTTCACTATCTAATTGCATTTCTTACTCTTGGTTTTGAATTTAATGAGGATATTTTATGAATATTTAAATATAATCGAAGAATAAGTAACTTTACGCTTAGAGGATAATAAAATTTAGTTATGGGAAGTGCCCAAGATTAGCTGAATATGAGATAAGAAGAAAGGGAGATGCATGAGTTAGTTTATACCTAAAAAATACTAACTTCACTCATAGGTATGTATGTATCAGAGTGTATATGCATATACATGTATAAGTATTTTTTATTACACACATACAGTGAAACTTCTCCATTATCGTCCGCAAAGGTTCCGAAAAAATAGCGGCAGTTTAGAGGTATGGACCTTGGAGATTGCCTCTATGGATCCTTGAATAGTTTATGAACAAATATGGTCGTTTAAAGGGTCGGTCGGCTAGAGAGGTTTCACTCTTTCATTGTGACTGTGTGTGTGTAATGTATTACTCTACAAATACATTTACGTTATTGATTTAATAATTTAAGGCTTTACTTTATCTTGAATATACAGTGGACGCTCGTTAAATAAAAATCAAAGGTTCTCAGAAAAAAGTTCGAATTATCCGATGTTAAGATAAAATATATAACTTTAAAAGTGTGAGAAAAAATTATTTGTTTTAAGATTCTCTTACGATAATTTGTTTTAAGATCATGGATGATTACTTTATCCATTCGTTGTAACTTCGCAGTTGTGTTTGGAGGTAAATATTCAACCTCTATGAAATTCAGTTCTGGAAGGTTATTGTGGCAGGTTGCGTTATCCACAAATAAGAGAATTTTAGGTTTTTGCCTCGAAAACTTCTTATATATTCCTTTTAACCAGTTACTGAAGATGTTTTGTGTCATCCATTCTTTCGTAATGGATACATAATCAAATGTCAGTGTTTTAATTCCTTAAAGACTTCGTGGATTCTTTGACTTTACAATCAATAATAATCTAAGCTTTTCGCTCCCATCCATATTAGCACAAACTAAAGCTGTTATCCTATCTTTACTGCTTTTACCTACTACTCAACCATCCCCTTTTAAATGTAATCTCTTGTTTGGAAAAAGTTAAAAAAATGCAGTTTCGTCCACATTAAAAACATCTTTCGGCAGGTAAGTAGATAAAAGCCCTGGCAGTTTCCTACTGAAATTAGTGCATACGTCTTCGTTTACATCAGAGCTTTGTCCACATACAATTCGGTAAGACATATTGTGCCTTGGCATAAATCGAGAAAGCCATCAATCACTGCATTTAAAATCTTCAATACCCATTCGACTTGCCAATTCATCAGCCTTCGTCTGCACTAGGGGTCCATTTATTGGAAAATTTTCAGATCTAACATCCTGGAACCATAGCAGTAGAGCTTTTTCTAGATCTTCTTGGGACTCATTTGTCATGTTTTTCATTCCTCTAGCAAATTTTTATTTTTCCCATGAATCTAAAATTGACTCCTTATTTTTCAAATAAGTTAACAAGATATTTTTTTTAAATTCCATAGTCAGCTGCTAACTTTATTTTACATTTGCCATTCTCTACTTTCTTTAAAATGTCTACCTTTGTTTCCAAAGTTAGAGTATTGTACTTTCCACGTGTAGACATCCTGATTTTTTACACATTCTCACCACACACTGAGGAAGAATGACTAGATCACATTAGCTTGCCTGCACGGCAGGCATAACTGACGCAGCTCCCTGGAAACTGTAGTAAACACTGGTTTTTCTGACATTCTAAGGAAATGATACAAATAATGGAAAATCCCTTTGTCCGTTAAGCACTGATAAGAAGGACAATAGCCACTAACATTTAGCGGAAATACAATAGTCTAGGAATGCTGGTATGTGCCTCTTTTCACAGAAAAGAAATACAGATGATTTTGACACACAAAATAATAAATACAGCTTGTATTTTCTCCTTTAAACGAGGAAAAATAATTTTTTTGTCAAATTTTTTGTTCGAATTAACCGAAGTGACAAAAATTTAGTTCAAATTAATGAGATATTTTTAACATTAATTCCAATACAAGTTTTTGGGGTCTTTGTATTAGTTCGAATTAACCGAAAGTTCGATTTAACCGAGTTCGAATTAACGAGCGTCCACTGTATTTATCATCCCACCAAACATCTTTAAAAAAAGTACTGAAATTTTATGAAATACAAATATTTCTATCATTTTAAGTATTATCGAATCCTTATGAATGAGTGTGTGCATTTGTACCAGATATGCATTCATCTGTAAATAAAACATGTATACATAATGTAAATTCAGTTAAAAAACACTGTGAATGTTTCTGACCCAACATCCATATAATAAGCGTCAGTTAAGAAACAAAACAAAAAAAAATCCTCCGAGATTCAATAAAAATGAATCAGTTTCGGTTCAATAATGTTAAATCTCTTAGTTTAAAGTTGGAAGAAGAAAGAAAATGATTTGTCTCTCTTTGGAAGACAGATTTTTCTCCATCATAGGAGACATTTCGATCAATTTTTGACCGCTCTTCTGACCTAAAAAACTGAAGACACTAAATTCCTGAGATGAATAGCCAAAAATAAGATTAAGAAAAAGTCTACGACGCTTGGCGCCGTTTCTTGGCGCCAATCGTAGGTTATATGAGTGCGTACACAACTAAGTTTATGAAAAAAAAAGCCATATTCCTCCCAAAATTGAAAAAAAAAGAATGCAATATATAGCTTTATCAAATTTCAGTCGTTGATTTTAGAAAGTAAGTTTATAAAGGGCATCCCAGTGGCGGAAAATTCTACTGCAGGGATTTGAAATAATTCATTTCTTTGTTTTTATTTTCTTTACTGATTGAAAAGAGTTTTTTTTTTCTCCCATAGTAAAATTTACATAAACTTCGTTCCTTTTCTTTTATCGTTACACTAGCTGAAAACCCGTACTTCCCTACAAAGTACGTTATGTGGTTCTTCCTTTCTTTTTATCTCTCTAACGGTCCAGGCACATTATAAAGTACGAGGGCTAACTTCGGAATAACTCCTTTATTCTCTACGTAGAGGCAGACTAACATAGCCAGACTTGGGGCTTCCAAAATAATACACAACAGTACCGCAACCCGCGGTACTAAGAAACTAAAGGTCGCAATGAATCCTTCAGGCAGAGTACCCGTAAACCTCTGCTCTGAGCTAATTCTCGAAGTCGTGCAGCCACCTCGGCTAAATACCAATACACGCTATATCAGTTAAACACCGCTATCACCTTCCATCAAGCTTGCCTCGGCTCGCTCCCGTATCGATACTCCAGTCTTGGGCTTTTTGCCAACTCAGCGTGTGCCCTTTAAATAGATCAAACACCTGCGCCGAACTCACTTTGGCTGGCATGTACAGCGCTGCTACCAGAAATTTGCATCTGAGCAACACGCGAACCCTACAACGTTCAAATTAAATACAACGGGAAATGTATGCAATTAATGCCAAAAATATGTATAAATATATTTATAATAAATACAGCGATCAATGTATGCAATTGATTAAAAAAACGAAAAAATATCTATATATATAAAACGCGTAGGTATGCGTTAAAAAAATCGACGATATTTCTACACTAGGAATGGCGACGGCTGCAACTACCGGATGTAAACATTAACTGCCGCCTTCAATTTAAAACCGCGTGTCAGCAGCGGCGACATTTGTTACAACCACTGATGGTTTGGCATAATATGTCCAGACCTATGGAATCCAGTGCTTAGTCATGTGCAGTTAGTTGTATGTAGGTTTATCTAGAGACCGTTCTATTGATTCTGCCACTGTAGTATCTCCTACTTCTGAAATACTCAACTGTGTATATCAGGAAGTTTTATGAACATCATATTTGTAGTCCACACTATATTTTAGTACTTGCTGAATTTTTACTCCATATTATAAGTGAAGATATTTTCCCAACAATTTATTATTTGATATAATTAAGTGGAGATATCTAAATTGTGAAGAAATTTTCCCAACAATTTATTATTTGATATGATTAATTGGAGATATCTAAATTGTGAAGAAATTTTCCCAACAATTTATTATTTGATATGATTAAGTGGAGATATCTAAATTGCGAAGAAATTTTCCCAACAATTTATTATTTGATATGATTAAATGGAGATATCTAAATTGTGCAGAAATTTTCCCAACAATTTATTATTTGATATGATTAAGTGGAGATATCTAAATTGCGAAGAAATTTTCCCTACAATTTATTATTTGATATGATTAAGTGGATATATCTAAATTGTGAACAATAGTACATACAGAGAGTGGTGTAATCCACACTATATTTTTGTACTCGCTGAATTTTTACTTCATTTTTTAAGTGAAAAAAAATTTCCCCAACATTTCTTACTTGATGTAATGATAAAGTGTAGATATATTAATTTTGAAAAATTGTACATACAGAGAGGGATGTAATTTTTAAAATCATTGGTGTTGGGTTTCTCAGTCTTATCTTTAACTCTGTTCTGAAGATGTTTTAGAACGATGTTTTAGAATCAGCCTTATAGTGAATTTAGCAATGATTATAAATTTTTTGGCTCAGCTCCCACTACCCCCTAACAACGTATATTTATGATGACAGGTAATGGTAACGTTCCTTACATATGTTACTTTCAGTTGAGTTGTTTTGCAAATGAAAATATAAAACTAAAAGCGCCCAAGCTGGTCGCGCAGCGGCTAGTATTTATAAAAAAATCGTAACGGATATTTTTATAGACAAAATAATGTAGAAGAAAATATTCAAATTAAATCTAATAGAACATACTAAAGAATATAGTACAGTTAATATAGTACAGTTTGAAGAACATATCTTTTACTGTATTTTAATATTTTTTCCGATAATGTCCAATCGTCTCCCGCATTAGAAAAAAAATATTTTTTTTGTCTATTTCGTTGTATGCACGTGACGATAAATTACCAGATAAAGTACCACAAAAAGAAATCACGTTGATCACCATTTAATAAATTAAATTATAAAAATTAATATTTAAAAATTCACCAAAAATCAGAAAAGAGAGGTAAAGATTCAAATTATATTTCATTTTAAAGGATTTTTTATGATCTTTCTTGTGATATAAATTTTATAACAATTAAATTATTATTTGAAATGCAAGCTTAAAAAAAGTTACTAAAACAGCTTGGAAATTTAATTTTGAAAAATCTAAGAATTTTTTAAAAAAATCTATCTTTGTGCAATCTCTTACACTATAAGAAGAATCGCCATGCAAAATTTCAGCCCTTTAGGTCCAGCATTTCGGTCTGTGGGTTGTCAGTCAGTCAGTCAGTTACTCAACTGTGTTCTATATATATACACTGCTGGCCACTGTAAATGCAACACCCTGAAGGAAACATGCAAATGGCATGAAATTTACAACATGCATTAGAGGAGGTGAGATATGCAAATGATTAGAATTTCAGCGCAGAGTACACCACGCCCGCCCGTGGCGCCACTTCAAAGCGCTATTTAAGGCTTGGAGATTTCGATGATTTCAAGTTCGGCAATTGTGTTTTTCTTGAGGTTAAAAAAAAAAACCGATCAATTATGCCTCGTCGAAAACAGCGATCATCTTTTGATCAAGTATCAGAGTTCGACAGAGGAAGAATAGTGGCCTACCGAGATTGTGGATTATCTTTCAGGGAAATCGGTAGTCGTGTTGGACGAAACCAAACAACTGTGATGCGGATATGTGATCGTTGGATGCAGGAGTGTACGACGGGCCGGTGTGTTCGATCGCATCCACCTCAGCGAACCACTTCACGTGATGACAGGCAAATTGTGCGCATGGCAGTGACGGATCGCTCAGTCACATCACGAACCATAGCACAGCACATGCAGTCTGTAACGCATCATCCAGTGTCTGCGCGTACCATTCGACGCCGTTTACAGCAGAGTGGTCTGTCCGCAAGACGTCCATTGCTTTGTCTACCCTTGACGCAGAACCACAGACGTCTCCGCCGCCAATGGTGCGATGACAGAAGGATGTGGACGGCAGAATGGAATGAAATTGTCTTTACTGACGTGTCACGCTTCTGTCTGCAACACCACCATGGTCGCATTCGAGTCTGGTGACACCGTGAAGAGAGGATGCTGAACAGCTGCGTTATGCACCGCCACACTGGTCCTGCACCGGGTATTATGGTATGGGGCGGTATTGGATATCACTCTCGCATACCTCTAGTACGCATTGCCTATACTTTAAACAGCCAGCGCTACATCTCCGAGGTGTTGGAGCCAGTTGTCCTTCCTTACCTTCAGGGCTTGCCCACAGCCATATTTCAACAGGATAATGCGCGACCACACGTGGCACGCTATGTCCAACGGTTCTTCGTCAATCGCCAGATTGAATTGCTTCCCTGGCCGCCTCGCTCTCCGGATCTTTCGCCGGTAGAAAACATGTGGTCCATGGTTGCTCTACGATTGACCCAGATTCCATCCCCAGCTGTCACAGCAGATCAACTTTGGCAACGTGTGGAAGCTGTTTGGTCTGCTGTACCCCAAGAACTGATCCACTCTATGGCTAATTCGGAAAGTCTCTTTTAATCAATGCCGAGGCGTGTGGCAGCGGTGATCTCCAACAATGGCGGCTACTCTGGCTACTGATTTTGGCAGGAACCACACTTCACAGAAGTCTATAAATTTAATCATTTGATACTTGGTCAACATGTTATCTACAAAATAAATTTTGTTGTGATATCTCTTGTCTTTCTTTCTGTTGCAATTTGGGTGGCCAGCAGTTTAGATAGTATATTTGGCATTGTGGCAACTGTCTGAAGTCAGTTTCCTGCCATAACATTTAAAATATTGTATAGCTGATCCTCCCAAAGTAGGTCTTTATTTTCTGATTCAGGAGCACATATATACATTTGTCTATAATATCTACAAGCTTTAGGATAAAAAAAAACCCTATTCTTAATCAGTCAAAGGCAGATTTAATGCATTGCAGCACGCTATGGTGCTGCTGAAATATGTGCGTAGTTTAATTTAAATCTTACAATCGTACCTCTTCAAGTCGATATTTAAAAAATTCGAGCTATCATCGTTACCTCAAGAGAGATATTTTAATCTTTGTTATCTAAGGAAATAAAAGCAGTCAAACTATCAGTATTACTCGATAGTTCCGGATTACTTGCTAGGAATACATTTATAAATACATTTGCGTCCCAGTTATGAAACACCTAAAGATACTGTAAATATCTTTAACTGATATTATAATTTTTTCCTCCCTAAATTTTAAATTAATGATTTTTTAATTCATTAACAATACTGTATTACTACTATTTTACTACACCTTTTAAAGATAATTAGGAAGTAAAAATTACTCAATTTTTACTTGATGGAATACTTATCATATATTCCCTAAATCTTTTAACATAATTTGTTCTGCTGTTTACATGGACGCATAAATTCCGCAACATTTCTGCTAATTGCTGATCATCTATTCAGTACATCACTGCATCTACTGAAAATTAACACTGTTCGTAGATTTCGAAATACTCGAAAGACGAACTCCATCGCAGTTTACATTCTGTTTGTCATGAAAATGGATAACTAGTCACGACCTAGCACTAATCTGCCATTAACAATCATATTGCACTTGATCTCGTTAGATTTCGTTCTATATTAAATGCAGTTTATAATCATGGCTCTTTAAGAAATACGTGTAATATATTTTTTTATTTCATTGAAATTTATAGTATTTAGTTCTTACTAATTTTTGCGTAAGTTATCCATGCAAACCTTAAAATCCTTTTACAGGAAAATTCTGTACTCATGTTAACAGTAGATTTTACAAAATATAATATTGTCTTCCAATGTTTAGATAGAAAACTTAAAGAATTTTTGAGTTTTGGAAATTTTGATGAATATTCAGTTTATGTAGATTGCCTAGAACTCGATTATCAGATTAAAATCAGACCCCCATTAAAATGCACTACTAATTTATATTTCGGAAAAATATATTAACAAAAGTTAGTTTTATATTCTTCGATTGTTGTATTCTCTATGTAATTCTGCTTGCTGTGGGGATCAGATTTAAAGTAATTGGAGTACATGATTTGATACCGGGTTAGGTGAATGATAAGTTTTTTATGATATTAAAAATCATAAACACATTTTAACCATTAGTCTACTGTTAAGTTTAATTGCAATTCCTTTAAAAAAACATAATTACAAGATAAAAAGAGCTTTTTATATACCATGTTTTTAAATTTTCTGTTGAATCGTAGAAACTTGACTATGTATCAAGAAACACTTCTTTAAAAAAAAATTATGACATCCCATAAACTTGAAAGAAAATGAAGTTAATTGAAAGTTAACTTGCGTTTAACTTTTTGTTCCCGCCCGGCCCATAGATGGCTGCACCAGTCTACAAAACAAAATTAACTGAAAATGAAATCCAATTCTGCTTAAAGATGGCTAAAAGTATTAAAATAATGCATTGTCATCGAGTGAGCTATTCTAAAAGTTTCAAATGTCTAGCTACTCGGGAAGTTAGTTTAAAATCGATTGCAAGATTTGTACTGGACAAACACACACACAAACAAGAAAGCGGGTTAATAAAAACGACAATTAGGTCTCTACTACCTTATCTTAAACTGAGATATAAGTGTTCATATTTGCCTCTTATAAAGTGAAATCATTCCCAGGCTCTAAACGGGATTTCTCAAAACCCCGAATTTCCTATTTTTTCTTTGTTTTCTGAGCACTTAACATTTATTTTTTTATGTCAGTCTTCATTTAATATGAAAGAAATTAGCGAATATCCTCATCATTATGGAATTACATATTGTAAAAAAAAGCAAAAGATGGATATAATCAAGGAGAATAAAAAGTGATCAACTCAGGATAAATTCTAAAAAATGTTTTGTGGGTATATCTTAGAATAATCCATTTCTTCTGTTAGATTCACAATGTAATGTATATTTTTACAGACCAAGTCATAGATATTTAATTTAAAAAACGGTTGTGCTTTCTTTCGGTAACTTTTATTTGGCTCAAATTCTTTCAGCCATTGCCTCTTGTATAGTATTATCTTCCCTTATAGGAACTCGTACCATTAACTAACACTAGCGGTAAACTTGGAACTCCGTTCTAATACAAATCTAAAGAATCTAATCTAAAGAATTTGCAATTATTTAATATCATAAACATATTAAAACATTTTTAAAATCCTGAAATTTCATGAACCATTACTCTAATTTGAATTTTTTTTTTCCCTGTCATATCTTCGATAACATACATACATATATATATATATATATATATATATATATATATACACATACATACATACATACATACATACATACACACACATATATGTATATATACAGAGGCTGTTCGCACATTTTTTAGACGATTTTGGTAAGCGGTAATAAAAAATAGTTTGCTACAAAAGAAATAATTGCAATTGTACTATGTTTTTAAAAGTAAAAATTATCGTCTGTGGCTTGAAAGATTTGTTTTTATTCAAAATGGCGTTTTTAACAAAACAGTGGTTCGAAGGCTACATTTATGCTCTTTCCGAAAAGAAATATGCATACTCCGTTATCAAAAAAAGATGTGAGAGTCATGGTTTTGGGATATCTAAAGCGTCGGTGGGTAATATCGTCAACAAGAAAGGAAAAAAAAAACGTCAAATTGGAGCCTCAAGTGGGACAAAAATTCCAAACAAGTATCCAAGGAAAAAACAGACATCTTCGACTAATGCAAAGGTACGTTGCTTAATGTTAAAAGAAAATTCCCCTAGTCAAAGGACAGTTGCAAAATCATTAAAATGCTCGGTGTCCACTGTAAACAAAATGATAAACGTTGATTTAAATCTTAAGAAAGCGAAAAAACGCAATGTGCATCGTCTTCTTCCAAATCATATCGCTGAACGCAGGACACGCAACAGAATTCTATATGAGAAACACTTATCCAAAGAAAAATGGAAAACAATTGTCACAATAGATGAATCCTGGGTGTATTTGAATGATTGCAACAAAAAAAGAGCCATTTATTATAAAAGGGGAGAAAAAAAATTTAAGTACATGGTTCAAAGAATCGAAAGAAAGTTTTTACAAGGGATTTATGATTGATGCTGGTTTTTCTTATAATGACAAGTTAAAAATAAAGAGAGTGAAAAAAAATGTCAAGATTAACTCCAAATACTATCAGGAACATATTTTATCGCCAATTTTTCTGAATGAAATACCATCGATTTACCCACAGTGCCATCAATCTGTGAGACCCCATCAGGACAAAGCTATCAGTCACACATCAAAATCCACTGTAAACTTCCTAAAAGAAATGGAACAAAAAACTGGTATCAAGGCCATACCCTTCACTTATATCCCTACTAAATCTCCCGATGTATCACCTATGGATTTTTGTGCTTTCGGATATTTCAAATCTGCATTATCCAAACGTCGTCCCAAAACCTTTACAGGACTCTGGAAATCTGTTCAGGAGGAATGGGATAGAATACCTCTTCTGACACTTTAAAAGGCATTATTGTCCTGGAAATTGCGATGTCGTAAGATAGTTCAGAATAAGAGGTGTCAAATAGAACATTTAAAACACAAGAATTTTATGTAATTTAGTTTTGTAAATACAATATACATCGTCTAAAAAAATTGTGAACAGCCTCTGTACACATAGTTTGAAGTCTTACCAATAGTACAGTAAGCATCATATATTACTTTTATTTTTTACGTCATAACATATATAAGAGAGACACACAGCAAACATACTTACCAGTGTATTTGGCATTTTTATTTTTATATAAGTCATATCGCCGTCATTTTTCGAATTCTTAGCTGTGGTGGAAGACCTTATTACCATATTTAACTTTTTGACACTTGGTTTTAACTTCCGCAGAAATTCGACCCTTCCCCTTAATTTACATATCAACATCATTCTGATTACGAAAGTTAATAATTGCCGCTCGTGTTGTGCAGAGAAAGATAACCCACTTAAAACAAACTTCGTACCTGTTGTTTACTACGGCCACCGCGATCATTAATTAAAATCATCATGTTTCACCAGCAGTGATATGTATAGGTAATTTCGTTATCAGACAGTCCGTGCAATCTTAACTCCGCTGCTAATGCACGCACTGCATTCCACACGGAGCGTGATGAATGGAATACTAAGTACGTCTTATCTACGTAAAAGCAATTTAGAATTTAGAAATGGATATTTATTTCGCAGCAAACTAATTCGCGGAATACAAATAATTTTTACGGTCTCTATTAAAATTTTGTGAAAACAGTTGAAATAAAACGGACGAGGCATGAATAATAATAGTTAATTTGCGTGCTTTTATCCAGAACCAGATTCGTAAAACAAACTCAACGATACTTTTTCTAATAAAAGTCATATTAAGCGTGCAATGAGATTATCGGTCCGGGTATTTTTAAGTGAAGATAATATAATAGTGTTTTTTTCATTTGTGGTAAAAATTAAAATTATTTTTGCTTATTTTATTTGATTGATGATGATGATTAGCACCCCCCCCCCCCCACACACACACACAGAGAGAGAGAGAGAGAATAAAGAAAATAAGACCCATCGTACCCTACTTATAAAAAGGATTATATTATAAAGGAGTTCAGGAAAATGTGTATTGAGTTTTAAAATTGATTACTATATTAATCAACTGCAGAAGTGGCATATTGCCTTATATATACAGTTACGCTTCTATAAAAAAGGAAAGCAACAATTAGCACAATTAAAATTTAATAACATTTCGACAGTGCTGTTGAAAATTTTAGAATATTGACATCTCATGAATTTCTACGTGGACACCTGCATCGTATCGCTGATTCATCGTCTCATGGCTATCCCATTTGCTCTACTAAGGAACTTATGTATTGAAGACCAGCACTTTAAGTGGTAAATTTTCCTAATAGCAATCACCTGTACTGGGCGACCTGTCTGGAATAATGGACACTGAATTTTCCCCGAGTTAAAATTTCATACTGAATGCAAGTTTAAGATCCAAACAACACTAGTTTTCTATGTAAAAACTTGCAAAAATCGCTTTGGTTAAACTGGAATGATCATAAGTAAATTGTTTGTGTGTTGCTAATGCGGAGGCATATGCCCGAGTACATGGAACTGTTATCTGCGGTTATTTGTTCTTTGTTTATTATCCGAGAGCCCCATACAATTGAGTCAGCATTGCTCCCTGATGCCATCTTATCTTTGGCCGATGTCTTCCAGGGGGGGGGGCACATTTGGAGGGCCCCGTACCATCTCCATCCACTTACTGCACTGAAAGACATTCCGGTCTACATATTTATCTAGCGCATATCCGGCGTATACATGAAGACACTCAGTGGTGCTTGTGGGGATATGAACTGAACTCCCTCCTTCCGAATTCCAATAGGCAAAAGTGTATCGGTATAAACAAAAATAAAGTGTACCGATGTCTAATTTTAGATTACGACTAAAATGGAACCTCGTTGCAAGATCAGTTTTAGCAGGTTAAATTATTTAGCTATGGCTTGTAATAAGCCTAAAAAAGACTCTGACCATTCGAATATTTCGAGTGTTCTCGATATTAAAGTTATTGCAGTCTTAAAGTGCTAAATAAGAAGAATTCTTAAGGAACTACGTTGTTATGTGAATACAGAAAGCAGATATATTTTTTAAATACAAATAAAATTAGAGAAACTTTTTAAAAGAGTAAAAAATAGAAAACATAAAAAAGGAAGTTACCATGTGCAATTTTAGCATGATAAAGCAATGTTTTGAAGTCCTAGTCATCGAATTTTTTTTTCTGCTGGTGATTCTAATTTACCTAAAGAGATCTAAAATGTTATAAGTATTATTGTACAGTTTTACAACAAGAAACAAACACACACACACACACACACACACACACACACATATATATATATATATATATATATATATATATATATATATATATATATATAGAGAGAGAGAGAGAGAGAGAGAGAGAGAGAGAGGTATATTAATTGATATATTAATTACAGAAATTTTCTAACATAATATTCAACGTCATAGCTAATCTTGTAAGTCATAAACAACCATAAATTCACAATGCCTTTACGGACCGTGAATATTTTGCTCAATTTCAATAACCAGATAAGATTTCAAAGTCGTTTCTATTTTAAAATCTTCACATTATAATCCGGATCACCATTAATATTTGTTTAAAATATTATACCCTCTCTATAGCGATAGGTAATTTTGTTACAGCTCCCTCTATATAATCTTTAAAATGCTAATGCATAAATCTCTGATAAATGAAGTTCTAAATACAATCACTCCAAAGATGGAGAGAGCATTTTGGAACAGTAGCAGATACATGGTTCAGCCATTTTCCTTGTGACTTTTATTGGGCTAAGAGGAACTAGTCTCGTGTTAAACTTATTGTGGCTCAAAGTATCACAATACGGAATAAAATAGGATATATTCAGCGGTACTAAGTGTTACAAAATAAATGTAATAATAATCATAATAAGTAAAAATTTAATCTGAATTATATCATGTTAAATTTGGTAAAATATCTTCTCATGAAATTTTGAATTCTTTGAATTAATTCCCTGGGCTTCAATTTAGAACATTACATTCAATTTACACTATTCTATTTTATTACTGAGACAACGCAATTGTATATATCATATCATATAAGTGTCTATTACAATGTATTGCACTGAATATTGCAATTGAATATTGCTAAATTTAAGGGGACTCACTACCCTTAAATCTTTATAACATTCGATTTTTTGAAAAAAATATATATTAAAGCCTGATCATTTCTGAACAAAATAAAGCAAACCGCATGAAAATATTCCGCTGAGTTCCGGAGATATTGATTTTTCTAAATATTTAAATACTGATCAAGTTTATGGTAAGAAAAATGTTAAACTCATTTTTCTCAAAATGTAATTTTGCATCATTCCGCAACTGATATCTCAAAAACTATGAAACATAATTCCATGAAATTTTTATCACTGCATAATCATGTTATTTTATTGCGTCTGAACTAGAATTATTGAAATCACTGCACATTTTGTTATTTTTTCAGG
The DNA here is from genome assembly GCA_907164885.2 of Dolomedes plantarius. Classification (NCBI taxonomy): domain Eukaryota; kingdom Metazoa; phylum Arthropoda; class Arachnida; order Araneae; family Dolomedidae; genus Dolomedes; species Dolomedes plantarius. The sequence goes on from OU015500.1 coordinate 114,025,727, forward strand.
GGTAAATTAATGCAAAAATTTAAGGAAATTTTAAGTATAATTTGAGCAGTTTAAAAAAAATTGAAAAATATTTTAATGTTGAATGTTTTATGCTCAATTGTATTTTGAATTATTTATTTTAAATATAAAACAGGAATTATACATTTAAGTGTAAAATTAATTTCATAGTTCTGCAAGCAAGCCAGTATACAATAAAAATGCTTAAAAAACAAGGTATATCTAAATCAATTTATAAAACAATATTTAAAATTATTTTGAGAGTTGAAAATTTGTTTATTAAAATAAATATATAAATTTATCATATACATAAAATTTGGAAAAATTGGGATTAAATTGAAATAGTTACAAAGAGTCAAAAATGTTGAAAATATGACTTATTTCCTCGACTTAGAGTCGTGAGTCCCTTAACTTACAGTTGTCTCTTTGATACAATTTTATCCGATTCGTTGGTATGGTACATTATTTATTACCTAAACTATGGAGTTGAATTACCTTTAAATTTTCAATGGTAACAACAAAACTTATAAATTCCCGAATATATTTTTTTTTATTTATTCTTAAAATTATCCTTCAACAGCACCTCCCTATTTCCTCGAGGAAAAAACCCTTGCACGATTTTTGTAACATGTGAATCGGCAAATATTATTTACTATACACCACGCCCCTGCTCATTGTGGAAGATACTGCTTTCTGACCACAAATCTATTCTAAGTGGAGACTATTCTAAGAAAAGAGTCTATTAAGAAAAAATGCATCCACAAGAGAAATTCCAGTCCTTTACTTAATTAAAGAAAAAAATATGTTTTTTAAGATTTCTCTAACATATCTCATTTTAAGACTGTTATTCCAGATTTTTTTTATATAGTTTCTGCCAATCGAATCATATAAGGACAGTCGATGATTCCTGAGGTATTCAAACGAATATCCCTTTGTTCTTTTAGATTTGTTCCTTTGTATAGTACACATATTTTTCGGGTAAAACAACTGCTCAATTAAAAGAATCAATAATTTTTCACCTATGGAAATAATTTCTTGTCCATTTTTTTGTAAAATAACTGTCATTTATTTCATGTTAACGAAATAAGATCCCATACTACATAATACACTTACATTGTCAAAAAAAGATATTTAAGTGCCCAGAATTATTAATTAATCACACATTAATATCTCATAACATTTTAATACAAAATATAATTTTAATAAGAATCTTTTGAAATCGTCTTATGTTAAAAAAATATAGAATATTTTTTACTCCATATTCAAGGATTACATTCATTTTTCTTTTCATTTAATGCTGTATGTTTTTAAATCGAGTATTTTTTAATTAACTCATAAAGGATTTTTAGCAACCCAATCATACTCAATCGCATATTATTCTGTTTTTTATCCTCTTCTGTTTCTTTAAAAGATAATAAACTTATTTTATTATTGTGAGGTGCATATGAAATCAAGACTTTTGCGCTTTGCTTGCTTTTAATTTCTCATCACTGCGTTAAAAAGATATTTTAGAGTAAAATATTCATTTTCAGAAACAAATGTTTTGAATACAAATTTCTTTAATGGGAATCTTCTGAAACTGTCGTATTAAAAAATTATAGACGAGGATTTTGATCCATATTTGAAGATTACAATTCTTTGCATTTTAGCTTAATCCTGTCTGTTTTTAATTTTAGTATTTTTTTTGCAATAAGCCGCAAAGGATTTTTAACAATTCATTCATATTTAGTCGCGTATTATAATTTTTTTTATATCCCCTTCTGTATTTAATCTTTAAAAGTTATTAAATTCATTTTATTACTATGAGAGGCACATGAAATTTTTTCCAAGATTTTGCGATTTGATTGCGTTTAAGGGGACAGTGGACCTTCAAACCTAACTTTTTTTGTTTTCGATGGATTTGCTTGAAATTTCAATATGTGGTTAGTACCATAGATATGTAAAAGTGATTAAAATTTAATGATGAAATATTAATAATTTATGAATTAGGAATTATTAACTATATCAAAAGTTGGCCTAGTTAAAAATGTCCCATGCGCATTTCTTTTACATATAATATGGTCATTTTTATTTACAGGAAACTTATTTCTTATTTTAAGCATTCATTGAAAATATAAAGAAAAAAAAATAATAGTGAAAACACCCTTTTTATGACGCAAAATACCTCTAAATCATCTTTTCAAGTACAAAATTTAGAAATTCTGAGCTACGAAGCATAATTATTTTCAATAAGATTTATTTGATATACAGTTAAGTATATAAAACTTAAATTTCAAAGCAATACGATCATTAGAAATGCGCCCGGAGCAGTTTGAATATTCATATGTCGTGAAAATTTTTATTTCGAGAAAAACACATTTAAAGTTATTGTTATAAGTAATCACATAATATCTAAATTAAATACAAATGCCTATAACTAGGAAAGTAATCTCAGAAATTAAAAATTATTTTTCCAACATATTCCTACTCGTCCGTAATTTCACAATTCAATAAAATAAAAAAATCCAATGTTTGGACAAATATCACAATTTTGAAAGTCCACTGTCCCCTTAACACTAGAAAGACAGCTGCCGTCAATTTGACGCTTTCGGGCATACTATGTAACTCTACGCCTGTATTTATGTCTCAGGCTTCTGAAATTTTATGATTTTTTCTAATTTTGCGCGAAATATGCGCACACATTTACAAAATTATATTCAATAGTAAAGAGAAAATGTGTAATCCGTAAATTTGACGGCATTATAGAAAACAGGCAGAAATCTTTAAAATAATACCGAAAAAAGTTAGTTACTTTTTGTCTCTTATCCCTTTGGAAGTAACAGAAATATCGGCTGCTAGAAAATATCGGTGTTGATAAATAAGGACTGCAGAAAACATGAATATAATTTTATGGATAAACCATACCAGTTGACAGCTCGGCATACCTGCATAAAATATATATATAAATATATGCTAATTTATTACATATTGGTATGAAATAGTTCAAAGTTTAAAGTATTTCACCTGTTAAAAATTTAAATATTTTATATTCTTGATTTTATTTCCAAACGTCAAAATATCGGCGTTCGGTCTTTTTAGTAAGAAAATAAATTCCCGTTTTTCCTTTGTTAAAAAGAAACTTCTAAAGTGTCATAACTGCACCCAAAAGATGTTTTGTAATAAAACATTCATTTTTTTAAAGGATCTTGCATCTGATTTGTCAATTTCATAATGAAAATCGGAGCAATACATTATTCATTAGTTTAATAATCACCTAATGTTCATTTTTCGAACAAGCGAATATCCTTTGAAAGGTAATTCTAAAATCTGTTATGATGACAGTAACAGTTATGTTTCCGAATCAGAATAGCTCTTACAACATCTGTAAGGTTCATTATGAGTCAATCAAACACAGCTGTTGCCTCAATGAGATAATGTGATAAAGTCAGCTTTCACAGCCCAATTCTTTAAGGTGCCGTTATGTGCATTTTTATGGTTAACTCAAAGATTTTATACTTTGATGTAGAACTTGAAACGAGAGGCATTAAGCAAGGTTTTTTTTATAAAAGGATGTGATTATAATTACACAGAAATAATAATTCTTTACCTAAGGCAAATTTAAAACTTACACAGTAATAACAGCCTTTTGGCAATTATGCAAACTATATTTTAAGAAAGTTAAATTAATACTACATTTTAGTTGAATAAATTTTTACAGAAAAGAAAATTTCCAGCATATTGTATAAAAAAAGAAGTATGTAACTGACGGTAAGGAAGTATTTAGACTGAAAAGCACTGCTTGTATGCACATGCCGCAATATGTGGTGAATAAAATTATGTAAAACTGCATTTTATTTTGAATATTTAAAATAATGAGATAATTTTTAAACATTATTTAATATCGTATCATTAAGCTTATATTCATAAATGCAGTTAATTGAAACATTTATATTGGTGATTTCCTTAATTGCTTGATTGCAACAATTAAAATAGCGATAAAAATTTCAATATTATAAATTATATTATTAACAAAATATAAATTGTTTCATTATAAAAAAATAAGGTTATTAAAAGAATGGCTATTTCTGCAATCAGTGATAAGAAATTAATTAATGTAGATATATTTCTCCCGTTGAAAAAAGTATTAAGGAAAGAAATAAATTCCGTTTGGAAAAAAAAATAGTACTACTTTAAGTTAATGAAATATTCTGTAAAGAAACATAAATGAAATATTTATTCGGTCTAAGAATATAATTCCATAATTTAATGAGGATTGCATCTCACTGGAAAATTCGAATACTCACCAATAATTTTCATTCTTTCTCGAGATGATTAATACGACAAAATAAAATTTAATATAAAAGTACCATAATACATATCGCTCATAAGAAAATTTCTAACATTTCCTCTTTAGTAATTTTCATTGGAAGGTGACAATAATTTAATTCCGATCACTAAATTTGTGTTATCAAATCTCCTTTGTATTTCGATCTCACACTTTATTTTGGTATTTGTCTTACAGTTAACTAAAGGAAACTTCATGAAAGAGGTTTAATAAAGACAGAGATAGTGAACAACTTTCTGCTTTTAAAACACTTTAATTTGGCACATAAAGTACTCTAAACAGACTTTACCCTCCTCTTTAAATAGCATAAAAGTCACTTGAAATATTCACCTCTAATCTTTAATCGCCCGTAATACGAATTTTCTCTCTATATGGTAACTTTTCCGTCCTTTGGTGATTAACACGTATTTCCAATACTAACCTACCCTTCCAATTTTGGCAACCCATTTGGAGCAACTTCGTAGTGCTCGAAAAAGGGGAAGAGGGTTGGACGCGGGCTTTGTCAGGTGATGTTGTTTTGTTGGAATAAACTGCATTTGTTCTTTGAAATGAAATCGTATTAATTTCGGCCACGGTGTGTTTTAACCAGGAGATGACCCAATTCGGGTCATTTCATTCATATATATATATATATATATATATATATATATATATATATATATATATATATATATATATATATATATATATTAATTTTAACAAAATTAATACATTAATTTTGACGTACATGATTTATGAAAATATCATATTTTGCCAAAGGCTTAGAAACGTGTACATTGCGTAGTATCAGAGGAGTTTATCGAGTCCAATAAGACAAAATACACGCTACCTCGCATAATAGCATATTAAAATGACAATAATGTTAAGAAAAAAAAATAATATAAGGTTGTTTTAAACTAACTTTTAGTTTGCCAAAATCTTATATATATATATATATATATATATATATATATATATATATATATATATATATATATATTAAGCCTTCATACTTAAGACCTTTCAGTATTTTAGCCAAGAAGAATGTCTCCCACATTAATAAAAAAAAATAACACTCATACACTTTCGTTTAGATAGAACATTTTTTACGTAAGTTTTCCCTTTAAATGATCACATGAATCAATTAACCCGTTGCATACCAAAATCTTAGTTCCTACAGTTGTGATTGACGTCATTTATCCCACGGCTGCAGAAAGCTGAAGTGTAGGGATATTATTAAAATAAAACGTAATGTTAAACTAAATATTCAAGGCACATGCAATTTAGTTTATGAAGGCAATAGATTTATATAATATTACTTTGTATTGACAAACCACGCTGATTCATTTCGATTAATAATTTAATAATTGCAAATTTATATGCACAATTTTTAGACTACTTATCTTTATTTCTTATCAACTGAATTGTCAAAAATATTCTCACACAGTCGATAAAATAATTATATTCAATCTAGTGTAAAGGGAAACTTATATATTTAAATTAAAGTTTTCATAACATAATTCTGTTCAGTTTATTTTCTTTGTTTAAAGCCTTATTAATTTAAAATGCATTTTAAGAAGATTTAATATTCCGCGAAAACCTTAAAGTACGCTCTCTAATCTTCAGTTATTGAAAACTCAGCATGAAGCAAATATTCGATAGATAAGAGTAAGTATTTCGATTAGGTATAAAAGCGTAAATTCTAAACGTAAGGAGGGGATATTTTTCCTTGCTCATTAATGACGGAATTATTGAAAGAAGACAATAAAGGAAGGGATTTAATATCGAACGTAATGCATACATAATTAATATATAGGTTGTAAAATGTGTTTGGAAGCATAGTTAATCTTGGTGATATTTTATGATATATTTGATGCAATTTTCGCATGGAGTGAGTGCTGATGTGAATACATATTTCAATTTACGGCGCCTGCGAGAACCTCAGATGAATATTAGAGCCATAATACATTATTCATTTAAACGTAGTTAGTAATTATTTCATCTAAGCCTTGTCAATGAAAATTTTAATCAATATATAAAGTTTTAAACTTACGTTATATTCTATATGGAAATCATTGCCTTTGAGCACCAATTTGGCTTGTGAAAATGAAGTGTACTTGGATGCTGCGGCCTTTTCATATCATAATTATCTCGAGTATTAAACTTTAAACCGACTACCTAATATTTCATCTACAGGGATGAAAAATTAGTTAATACTTTCAAAGTGGAGTAAATTCTACAAGTACATAAATTCATTATCTCTTTTCTCCTGCAAATTTTATTAGACTTACATATTTTATCTCACATTATATTATTATATATATATATATATATATATATATATATATATATCCCTTTTTAAGCAGCAAAAGAAAATTTTACACATATTCTACAGTTATAATATCATAACGGGAATATCATAGAATTTTCATTATCCTATCCTCCTATAGGCCATTTTTTAGTTACTGCCACACATATTTCGGCTTATTAGTCGCAGGATTTAAAATTCACGTCTTTAAAACTATTATCTTTCTTCCAAACAAGGAAAAAGTTAGAAAAAAAATTTTTTTTTTATTATTTACTTATCAATTGTAATTAGAAAGAGTATGAGTTTTAAGTGTCTTTTGGTGTTGTACATAAGTCTCACAAGTTTAAGAAGACGTTAATTTTATAGAAGATCTTCTGTAGAAAAAGCATTGCGTAGAATAAATTTTAAACATGTTTCCATTAAGAAATACAATAATTAAAGAATCTTGATTGTTTTACCATACAATGTTTTTAAATATTTTTGAAAAATTATAGTTTCCTTTAAAATAAATATTTTATGCTTCCTTATTCGTTTCCTCTATATATAATGCTTCGTTTTTTCTCTGTAGTATGCGCATAACGTTTAAAAAGGCAGAATCATTAAACTTTTTTCTCTTTAATGTATTTGCAATATTCATTAACATTAAATATCAAATGAAATGTTACTTGTTAAGTGGTGGTTCAAGTAGACTCAGGGAGATGCAAAGCATGATATTCCTTCCTGTTTTTTGAGAAAATATTCTGGAAAAAGACTGAAACCAAAGTATTTAGTACCCTCGAGAGAAGTCACAAAGCTTAACGTAGAAATTTTAGTGTGTCTTCTATTTTAAAAATTAAAAATGGGTCTAATCGTCCAAAATAAGGTTTAAAACATTAAATGATCTTAAATTTAGCTATGTATTTTATTAAAAATGGATTGTACCGTAATTTCTTACTGCATCCTTAATTATATATGTCATGGGAATGTATCAAGCACCTTCTTCAACATATTTTTTTTTCAATTTACACTTTATCTTTTTTTATTTCAGGAGATATTTTCAGCTTTAATAGAGTATATTCAATCTATGACTATAGTTACAGTCAATTCATTGCAAATATATACTTTTTAAATACCGATAAAAAATATAATATTTTCACACGTTAATACATGTAAACTATATATATAAAACAGTTCCGTAACTGACTGACTGACAGACTGACGGATTGACTGACTGACATGCAACGCACAGACCAAACCGCTGGACGTAAAGAGCTGAAATTTTCTATAGAGATTCTTCCAATAGTGTAGGGGTGCACTAAGAAAGATTTTTGAAAAATTCTTAGGTTTTTAAAATGAAATTTTTAAGCTTTTTTGTAACTTTTTTTAAGTTTGCATTTAAAATAATAATTTGACGGTTGTAAAATTTATATCACGAGAAAGACCATAAAAATTCCTTTAATATGAAATCTTTTTCAAATCTTTACCACCAATTTCTGATTTTTGGTGAATTTTCAAAGATTAATTTTTTGTATTTAATTTATTAAAAGTTGATGACGGGATTTCTTTGAAAATTTTTTTTCTTGATATGCGGCAGAAGATTGAACATTATCCAAAAAAATATTAAAATACAGTAAAATATATGTTCTTCAAACTGTACTATATGAACTGTACTATATTCTTTAGTATGTTCTGTTAGATTCAATTAGAATATTTAATTCTACATTATTTTGTCAATAAAAATATCCGTTGTGATTTTTTATATATATATATATATTTTTTTCGTTTTTTTTTACATCCATTGCATACATTGATCGTTGTATTTGTTATATATATATATATATATATATTTAGGCATTAATTGCATACATTGACCTTTGTATTTTTTTTATGTACTGCGTAGCAAAGTGCGGGTTTTCAGCTAGTTTTATTATATAATTATCACACGTTATGATGGCTGAAATTTTTTTATTCTATTGATATCAATCAAAATATAGTATATGTCTATTTTGATGACATTTACAGAGTTTATGTTCTGGAAATTTACTGGAATGGAAAAGGGGTTTATTAAAATATATTACCGTACATAATGCAGACGAAATGTACTGCCCCTCTACATTTTGACTTGAGATAAAAAGACGTAATAATAAAAATAAATATTAAATTAAATATATACGAAGTCAAGAGAAGAATATATTCAGCTTTAAGATATTCTCAGCTCTTTGGCTCAGAATATGTAGGATGAAAATAGGAACTTCTTGTTATTTTCATTAAAACTGTCCTTCACAAATAAATTACAGTTTCACCATTTGTGCAGTCAACACTGTAAAAACTTTAACATAACGTTCATTAAGTTCATTAAATCAAAATATTCAACTAAAAAATTTACTTATTACGGAGTCTCTCAGTGAAAAAATATAACAACAGCCAAAGTCAAGATATAATATTTAGACCTTTTTAAATTTTCTCAGCAATTCCACTAAGACAAAACAAACATAATTAAATTTTAGCTGAAAACTTTGTTTTGGTTAATTTACGTCCCCATCACGTAAAGTAAAATCCTGTAAGATCTAAAATGTTTTCTGTAAACATATCACCTTCAAAGTTTATTTTAACAAATGTGCTTCTTATTTGATGAAATCTCGGGGATTAATTTATTCGCTCAAGTTAAATATTGACTTTAGTCACTTAAGCATTATATAATGTAAAATTTAATTATGGAAGAGAAAAGAAGAAAAAAAAAACATATGTCGATTTTCTCAGCACACTTTTATCGTGTAAATATGTAAACCGCAATTTTTACGGTAATTAGATAAAGGTTGAAGCTGTCATGTAATTTTATTTTAGTGTTTACCATCGCACGAAATTGATGAAAGAATTCTGGAAGTTAAAATGGATTTTTTTTTCATTGTTAACTCAAATTTTGAAGTTATTCTGTGAGTACTGCTAAGCTGGCACCAGTAATTGAAATATTAATAGTTTAAGAGTAATTGCTTTAATAAATTATAAGAATTGAACTCGGACAAAAAGAGCAACGTTGAACGTAAATTATATTTATGCAGCAGACACTAAGCCAGTTAGAGTTATGAACGTTTATCTTATATTTTCTAAGATAATTCTCCTTAAAGGAAATCTGACCTGGTTTATTAATAAGTATTATCAGGTTATAGTAATCTTATCATTTTGCCATAGTTGATAACGTGATACAAATTTCAGTACAGTTAGAAATCAGAAACCAGCCAAACACTTAAAGAGAGATTGGATATTATTCTAGAAAATAAATTCATAAGAATAATTTTATTTTTTATTTCCTCTTCAAATTCCTGCTCTATCCGTATTTCATATTTATATTGCTGCCTATCCTCTTATTTGATCTAGGTCTAAGAGAAACTATTTCATACTTAGCTATATGAAAAAGAGTCCTGTCATGTGAATGATTGGATTAATCTGATATTTAGTAGTTTAAAACTGCCTCGTAAAAGTTTTGGCTGATTTCAGCCGTGGGTATTACAAGCTTAACTTTTACTTGCCGTAAAATCATGAGTATAATAAGCACATTTTTTTTCACATTTTAGTCCGTAAAAATGAGGGTGCGTATTATACTCTTGTACATAAAACGTAGTTTTAACGGTCTAATAACGACAAACAATATTCCAGGGAAAGTGATTCAGACTGATAATATGACAGTATTGTTTGGTTTGAATTAAAAGTTTTTTTTTTGCTACCAAATTTGACGTTTTCGTTTATTTCTATTACAAATTTTCTTTATGTTAATAAGTATTTGTGAAATTTTAAAATAAAATATTGAAAAGTTATGGGTGCATATCATAGACGAATTTTCAATTTTTATGAGAATTTCGAGTAAAATCAAGGATGCATATTAAACACCTGTGGGTATTATAGTCAAGATTTTACGGTAATCATATATTATGTCTGCTTATCTAATTGATGACCTTTTGAGAAAGGCTAAATTTATTCTACTATTGTCAACTTTTTGCACTTGTTGAATTCTGAGATGTTTGTGTATATTTATTTATGCATTTCATACTACAACATTTTACCGTGGACATTATAGTGACTTGGGCATAAGGTCTGGCACATTCAACAACGTATGTTGGAGTACAACACACATATTGTATGTTGCAGAAATATAAAGATTAACGTGGGCATGTTCTATGTAAATATAAATGTGTTTTAGAAAGTAAGAGTTTGGGCTTAAGAAAACCAAAGTTTCTTAAATACAAAATTAAGAATATTTACGATTTTTAACCTTTAGCTTACGGGGACTATTTTTCCAATTATATATATATATATATATATATATATATATATATATATATATATATATATATATATATATATATATATATATATATATATATATATATATATAAAATTCATTTTTGGGCCCATATTCTTGGGATACATGCTATTCCACCCCGTGAGGAAAAGACTAACGTAGGATTACGTTCCTCAACAACGGTCCTCTGGAAAGAAAAATATCAAAGTCGGTCGCGAGTTATAATTTTAGCAGCGTGCCAAACCCAGTAGTTGTAAATACTTAAACAAAAATGTATCAAAATGCGTCAAAAAAAAAAAAGTAAAAAGGAAAGAGGTAAACAGCGATATGTTTTCCTACGTTAATAACCCGTTGTAGTTTCGTTAGAAGAGACTGACTGAAATATTTTTTTTCTTTCTTAAAACTATTTGCAAAATATAGATTATCCCACTTTTGGGGTTGAATTAGAAAGTAACTGATACTACAAAGCCATGTTTAGACTTGGACTTTCGGGATATATTCAGTAATTATAGGCTGTAAACGGGGCCCAAGAAGTATCTGGTTATCTAATAGAAGCTGTAAATATATCTACAAAAAATTAATAATCGATGACTGTGGTATTATCCCGGAAGTAACCTAATTATCTAAATACATTTTCTCTGATTTTTTGAAGCTACCCGGCATTTTATTCAGTAAACGCTACATTAAAGCACAGACAGTTTTGACGTCCTTAATGACGCATAATACAATCTATTCCCTCCATTTATAAATCATCCCTTGGCGCATCTTATCGGTCGAAATCAAGAAAACGTCACAATGGAATAATTGCCGATCACCGCTGGGAGAAACATAATGTAGTTTTAAGTGAATTAATGATCACAGCGAAATATTTACAGACGGAATGAAATGACTTTTAAATGTAGCTTATCTCGCTGGAAATAAATGGGTCAGGCTAATGATTGCGAGAATTGGATGGCGCTTCCTTTGCTGTCCTTTAACGGAATGATGCTCAAATTGCATTCTACTGATTGTTTCAAAGTATTTCGGAATTTGAGTTGCAAAACTGTATAAATATGTCACAGTCTAATGTTATTCTGATAAATAAAAGTGACATATGGTTACTAGACGGAAAACCATACGGTTAAAGGATGCATAAAATATCTGATTTTAAAACTTTTTGGGTCGATAATTTCATGGAAGCAAATGGATTTTTTACTTCACGTCTGAGTTTTAAAACTTTTCAATTAACATTTAATTTATTTTAAGGATTTCAGTTTATCTTAATGCTATGATTATATTCTTCTCCAATAACTATCGTTAATGTAGTATCTTAATGCAATACCTCTGTAGCGTGCCTCCTATATATATATATGACAGGCAGCGTGTTTGCTCCTGTGTGGATTCGATATTATGCAGTCTACTCGTACTTTAAGTAATTGGGCGAGTGGCGAGGCAATGACTCAATCAACTGTCCATGATCTCTTAAATCTTCTTTATTGCGTTCCTTAATGGAACAAAGCTCCAGGTCAATCCTTTTCGCGTAGCCATTTTGTCAATTCCCAAGCACCCCTGCCGCGAGCATCCGCTCTCAACGAGATTTTCCTCCAATTTGGCGCGAAAAACCCAATTCCCTCCGAGGGCCTGCTGTACGCGCATGTGCAGATCTCAATCTTTTGGTCCTCTGAACTTTAATATTGTTGAACTTGTAATTTTGACTTCGCACCCAACCTTTACATTTCTAAAAATAAATCTTCCATCCTTGAATTATTCGCTTTGCGCTCAAGTCGCCTCTAAAAGATGATTTTCCCCACAGCAAAATACGCGCGCTTTGTAAATGAAATATTAGATTCTTATTATTTTAAGTCCCCTTTCCCCATACTTCTCAACTATATTTTGACAGTTCAGTTATGTTTTGACATATATATATATATATATATATATATATATATATATATATATATATATATATATATAAAACATTTATTTATTTATATTTTTTATATTTATCTATCTATTAATTTATTTATAATTTGTGTGTGTGTGTGTGCGTGCCATAGTTTAAATAACTACGTACTAAACTTGACATAAAATTACTTCACCTTACAATTTCATATAATTCTAACTGAGAAGAACCCATTCTGAAACATGTACAGATCGAGGACGGCTGAAGAGTTAATTGAGAGTCTTACGGACATATTTAAGTACTAAAGGATTACATTTTAAAGCCAATCCAGACACATGCAAACATACATCCGAAGTCAAGTTAAGTGATACACCAGAGTCTCTCACAAAAAGCCAACACTACAGCTATTAAACAACACATTCCTTACATTGTAAATCGTAAATTGTTATAATTCATAAATTATGGAGGATATGATAAACGTCCTGTTTCTTGAATCATGAAATCGCCAACCACTGGCTGGTTATTATCTGCCACTATCTGGGATGTCAATATCCGGTTCAGATTCCAATTATCATTCATCATTCCCATACATCAATGACATCTAGAAAACGACGAATAATTCCTCAGTATTTGAAATTTCTTCTTCTGTGGTTAGTCATCAATCGATTCGACTATGATATCTGTAATAAATGAGAAAAGTCTCACAGAACGAGATTCATCTACATTTTTCCTGATGGCTTTCTATAGGTCACAAATGTAGCCGTGGTCATAGAATGGCCCCCTCCTCATATACAGTTGTTATTAAAGCTTGTGTCCCTGTTGCTGCATTCTGCCAACAGAATTATTTCTGCCTAGTATGATAGTGTCGATTTCCGATTAACACTAGAAGCTTGTTTATCGCAGTATTGCTTTTTTAACTAAACTTTGTAGGCGTAGATATATGCTGTCGTATTTTGTTAATATGACAGTAATTCATGTATTATTAACACATGGTTGACCGGAACCGAGTAAACTATTGTTTTTACCAGAAAATGTTGACAGCATTAATGTGTTTAAAATTACCTGTAAACAATGTGTTTACCAGCAAATTAAGACAATTTAGGATAAAGGAAAGTCGTATTAGTGAAATTGTTCATCCATTGAACATTGCTTTACTTGGAAATTACCTTTCCAATGACCTGAATGAGTTTCAGGAGAATCCTCACATTTTGTCATTTAAACTGTGAATTTCAGATCCCCTAATAAGGAAAACATATTTCAGTAAATAATAATTCATACTTTATTCCAAAATTTCAGTCTTTGCCGGTGACTTTAGCGTATATTTACATAAAATTCTCCGTCCACAATGTGTTAGGTGAACTGTTGTTTTATATTAATAAATACATTATCAGTTTTTGCTCCCTACTTGTATTCCCCATAATTGACAATGGATGAAATATTTTCCTTACATAAATCACCTTAGTTTCAGAAAGGAAATTGCTCGTAAACAATTGCTATGTGAACTGTTGTTTTATATTAATCAATACATTGTCAGTTTTTGCCCCTTATTTTTAATCTCCGTAACTGACCATTAAGGAAATATTTCCGATGCATAAATCCCATCAGTTTCAAAAGAAAATTGATTGTAAACAATTGTTAAGTGAACTGTTGTTTTATATTAATCAATACATTGTCAATTTTTACCCCCTATTGATGTTCTCCATAGCTGACCATGTAGGAAATATTTTCGATGCATAAATCCCCTCATTTTCAGAAAGGAAATTGTCCGTAAACAATGTGTTAAGTAAAAAGTGTTGTTTTACATTAATCAATATATTGTCAATTTTTCACCCTTATTTTTAAATCTCCGTAACTGACAATTGAGGAAATATTTTCGATGCATAAATCACCCCAGTTTCAGAAAGAAAGTTGCTCGTAAACAATTGTTAAGTGAACTGTTGTTTTATATTCATCAATAAATTGTCAATTTTTGACCCCTATTTATATTCTCTATAAATGAGCACGGAAGAAATATTTTCTATGCATATATCCCCTCAGATTCAGAAAGAAAATTGCCTGTAAACAATGTGTTAAGTGAACTGTCGTTTTATATTAATCAAGATATTGTAAATTTTTGCCCCTTATTTTTAATCTCCGTAACTGACCATTGAGGAAATATTTTCGATGCATAAATCACCTTAGTTTCAGAAAGAAAACAAATTGGAGAACTATAACAGCCAGTTTATTTTTCCCGGTACTGATATTTCTGAACATGCACATGTTTTATAAAACAACTTTCCCTCATTAAGAAGCGAATCTAGAGCGATAAACTTTTTGTCGAGTGCGTTCTAAATAAAATCATCCTACTTTTATCCATGTAAAATATTCGAAAAAGATTTTTTTTTCTCCATTTAACTACAATTACTTATCACATGCGGTCGCAAAATTTCTAATTAAAATTATTCTGATGACTTAAAAGCTCGCGGAAGAGAATTATGGTAGAGAAGAGCAATACTTTAAAAGTAATTAAAACAGGGATTATAAAATAACTGCTTTTTGCTAGTTTTAATGCAGTTCTTTCAACAGACTTTTTTTTTGTATCTCATGAAGACTTTATGTTCCGCATAAAAATTAAGTGAATATTTTTAATTTAGCGTTTGGAAGTCACTTCGGTGTATAGGTAGGAGTTCATTTTATTCCCATTACGTATAATAAGTAAAGTGTTCTTTTGGGAGGTTTTTATGAAATAATTAAACATTTTTTTAAGGTCTAAGTTGTTTTAAAGAAGCGTTTTATTCCTAAGAAAATTTGTTACAGAGAGATCGCATTTTAATGCAAATTACTCGTAGTTTTAAAATTTAGCTTCATGATTAATGTTTTAAAGTGAGCTAAAAGCATCTGCTTTAGAAACGTTAGCAATTTAATTTAAAATATATTTTTTGCAATTTTACTTCTATTAAATTTGTTCTAAAGTCGCAAAGGAAAAGATACTATTTAATAGTATGCACTTTATTTTTTCTTCCAAAGAATTCATCGAATGGAGAAAGGATAAATACAGGGGGTCATAAAAAAAAACTTTGCCGATATATGGACCTATAGCGTCCGTTCCCTTCAACCGATCGAGATGAGATTTCAGATATAGTTATTCAGAGGTATGAGCTCAGGATTCTGTGAATGGCAACAAATTGGCTCTCACGGTTACGATTATAGGTACAGAAACTCGAAATTTTCGAATCGCAACACCCACTTTTCCCCTTCGCAAAATGTTCAGCGCATGCGAAAACACTAAAGAGCGTTAGAACAGTACGTGTATCACAAAAAAAAATGGACGCGTTGTGCCCCTACAAAAAATAGCTCTGCGAACGGCCTGCGAAAACACGATTGGGGTTCACGGAGGAAATCTGCATATGAAGGCGGCAAGACACCAATCACTGATGACAACACAAATCGGTCAAAATAAAACTTTTATTTGGATTACATATTTTCCACATGGGTGCCATCATCGTGGTTTTGCTGGGCGTTCGCAGAGCTGTTTTTTGTGCGTGCATAACGCGTCCGTTTCTTTGTGATACACGTACCGTTACAACGCTCTTTAGGGTTTTCGCATGCGCTGAGCATTTTGCGACGGAAAAAAGTGGGCGTTGCTATTCGAATATTTCGAGATTCAATACCTATAACCGTAACCGCGAGGAACATTTTGTTATCGTTCACAAATTCCCGAACTCATAGATCTGAATAACTACATCTGAAATCTCATCTCGATAGGTTGAACGGAACGGCCGCTAGAGGTCCATATATCGGCGAAGTTATTTTTTTTTTATGATCACCCCCTGTATCTAGTTAGAGAAGAGCATAATACTTATGTTTGCAAAAGAGGTAGCTATAATGCCTGTTCACATTGCATATTGAATTATGTTGCACTACTACGTTTTTCTCGAAATTATTGTTCGGACCTGTGATTGGTTTGACATGTCCGGTGGTCAATGAATTTAAACTCTGTGACTGGTTAAATTTTTAACTATGGTGATATGCTACGCTGAATCTGAACAGGTCTTAGCAGGTAGAACAAACATTTACTGATCGTAACGAGTTTGATTCAAAAACTGATGTTAGTTGAGCAAAGCTGTTATAAGCCTGACTGCTGTGACATTTTTGGTAACAATATAAGTTCCTGCTGGAGTATTAACTGTCATGATACGTAATATGTATTAGCTAAACTACCAATTATAAAGGTGTAACTATCTCATGTACTTGACACGTATAGTATTAAGCGATCGTAATATACGAGTAGTATACGTGAAAAAAGAAAAACTGAGATAATACAAATATAGCTATCCATAACGTTCAGAATTATTCCAAAAACTTTAAATGAATTACACGTATTTCTGTACTAAGCATTATGTAATAATTGCTTCAGAAGAATTAAAGAATCGCGGTTTTATTTCTGTACAAAATCTGCTATGTTACATTATGAAAATTGAGGAGATTTTCCACACATCCTGTATATTTCCCATTTTCTGGACGATAGCACTAATAATTTGGGAATTCAGTGCATTTAAGTCTAAAATTCTGTGTTGAGGACCTATGAAGAAAATGGATCATACAGACAAAAAAAGGAACATATTTTTCTCACAGTTATATAACTTTCAGCTTTTATTTTATTTTATTTTTTTACGATATTGTATATGAATTTATCGATGACGCTTAAAACCGAGAATTCAGATTTATTTTTTTTTAATCTGTTGCTAGTAGATATATAATAATGCTTCTGCATACATGTTAATTTTGCAATTTTGTGTAAATTTTTATGTTACATTACTACTTATAAAATGGAGAGATTTAGGGGTATATATAATTTTTTCTAAAAATTTGTAAATCCGTTGATATTTTTTTACAGAATATCCTTTTTAATGAGCTGGTTAGTATCCTATATATTAGTCAAAATTATATACATGCAAAGAAATCGAACATTTTAAAGATTTTTTTTAGCCTGCAAACTACTGAGATATCAGTTAACGTCAATATTATGAACCATTAAGTGTAGACGCTGTTTGTGAATTGTTACGAAAACATTATCAGATACGCATCAATACTATAAGGAACATGATACGGGTGGATAAATACCAACTTTACTGACGGTAAAATTCTTAAATAAGTATGTTTTAGCACCCAAGGAAAAAAAATGTCAAATTACGTAAACAAAAGAAACTAACAGACGAATATGTTAACATAAACGTTGCAGTTAGTGCTCAGCGAAGCATAAATGCAAGATCCTGTAGCAATAATTGAAAAAAAAAATAGCAAAGCATAAAAAACAAATGCAAAAACCTAAAAATCAAAAGTACCAAAATAACGATGCAATCGACTGGTCTCTACATCAGGAGACCTAACCCACTCGGTTACCTCAGGGGAATTTTTCTAATAGGATGTTGGTCAAGCCAAAAAGCATTCCAAGTACCCGAGATCCTCACATTGAAAAGGAAAATTCAAAAGCATCAGATTAATTGAAATCACAATACATCATTAAAAACTCAAAACAATCCACACAAAAACAGAAATTTACAAGCAAACTTACCTTACCCCAATTAAAAGTTACGTGACAGTAGAAATGAAGAACCAGCTATTTATTCTGAAAAAATAGTAGTACCGCAGTAAAACTAAGAAGCTACCGCGTCACCTATATAATTGATATGCAGAAAATTAAGTTTAAATAGAAAAACCAAAAAAGAACAACCCAAATTTTATCTGATAGGACATTTTTCAGACCTTAAAATATACCTGATTCTAAATATCATTTTTTTAAATAATTTTAAATTACCAAAGTTTCTAGGGAAATTATCCCATGCTTCTAAAAAATCATTACTATTCTTGCCAATACATTTGAGTATTTCTAGAACATCAAAAATTATTAATTATTCTTACCCAATATTCTTACCCCTTACTAATTGGGTATCTTACCCAATTAGTAAGTTCTGCCCAGTGAGACCCATGGCATCATTCAAATCAGTGAGATATTAAGGTAACTATACCGTGTGGTTTATTCTGAAGTTCAGTTCAGTTACGGGTACATTAAATTGAATCTATTATTATTAGAAAACGTTGATAACTGCGTAGCAACGTTTATCTATTTAATGAACTTTCTTTGATGGATTCAAATTGATGACTTTAATTGATGAATGAAGCTAATACCGATATCATAGGGAACTTAACACTGTCGATTCAATATCAACTTCTTTTAATGTAAAATTGATAAGTGTGATTTACGATTAACATCGAGTTAGGCATTATATGTCTATGTTGCAAGTACGTTTAAAATGAAAGGTTTTTGCTGTGTCGTTACGCTGATCATGATCGATCCACTGAACCTGAAAAGATTTTAATTCTGTATCAAATGGTACTCTAGATCGCTCAAGTATCTGGATAAATCCATGACACTGCAGGTGATCTGTATCTGGTATTTTGTGTTTATTTGTCGGAAAGATGATTTTAACAGAATATTTCTTATAAAGTCTAGAAATTACAATACATCCAGATATTTACAAATAACAGAGACAGTGGCTATTGAAGTCTGTTTAATCTATACCAAATCTTTGACTCCACAGTTCGACACTAACACCAGCAGAAAGGAAATTTAGTTTCGCTTGTCCTCTCTATCATCTATGGTGCAATGTGCATAGCGACAGCTACGCACCACACAGAACGAAAGTAATTAAATGAAGGGAAAGACAATAATAAAAATAGAGAATTAATGAAGTCAAATTGATGACTAGTGGAGCTTTATTATTATTATAGTATAATTATTATAGTATATAATACTTGTGAGGCCTTATTACATACACACACACACACACATATATATATATATAACTATATATATATATATATATATATATATATATATATATATATATATATATATATATATATATATATATATATATATATATAAATATATATTTATATATATATATATATATATATATATATATATATATATATATATATATATATATATATATATATATATATATATATATATATATATATGAAATGTTCGGATGGACTCATGAAAATGTAGCTTACATCGTGGCTGGAAAATAATAAAATCAGCTTCAGGAACAAACTAATTTATTAAACAGTAAAGGTACACATCTTATTCGCTTCGAGCCAGGTCAGCGTCTCTCGCAAAAAGTGCCAAAATAGAATTAGGTCAGAGAGGTTGCCAGAATTGGCGGAGGAAATTAGTATGTGGGAAGGCGAAGCGTTTACGCCAAGACAAGAAGGATGAGTTACCATGGCAGAGATGAAGTACATATTGGGCGATTATAGGTAGTTAGTAATATTATCACATATATATATAAATAAATATATATATATATATATATATATATATATATATATATATATATATATATATATATATATATATATATATATATATATATATATATACATATATATATATATATACAGTGGGTGATCGGTTTACGAACATAATCCGTTCCAAGACTATGTTCGTAAACCAAAACGTTCGTTAACCGATCATCGATTTACCATAGATTTTTATGGGACTTCGATTAATTCGTCCTGGAGGCCCTAAAAATTAAATTTAAAGATATATATATTTATAATTTCTTAGTAAGTTTATTTTTTACCAAAATAATACAGTCTTGCACATTAATGAATCATTTTTTTGTTAATGGGTCGTTAAAGAACCTGTCCAATGTCGATTGCTTTTCTCTCTTCTTCAGAATTTTCCGAAAGTGATTAATAGCATTGTCGTTGTACAGATCCCCAACCCTACTGACATCTGCTTAGTTTGGGTGTCATTCTAAGACCGTTGCGCTGACAAGACTGTTGATCTGACATCCTCCCACTTTAAAAGATATTTAATAGCAAATTGGTCTTCTTTCGTCTTCCTCTTTTTCTGAAGGAGATACATTTCGCTGGTTTCTTCATTCAAGATTTCTTGGAGTTCTTCTGTCATCTTCATGTTCCATTATGAGCTCTTCGAAGTCATCCTCGTTCACCTCTAATTCCATATCTTTAGCAATTGTCACAATTTCACTCAAAATTTCGGGGGCATTATCTCCGTCTCCCTGAACACAAGATGGACACAGTTTTCGCCAAGCAGAAATCAACTATCGTTGAGTGAGTTCTGACCACACCTTTTGAATGAGTCGGATAGCTTCAAGAATGTCAAATTTTTCTTTCCAAATCGTTTTTAATGTCATTGTTGAGGATCATTGGCATTCTTCGAAACACCGACGAAACAGCGCGCGAGTGTACAATTTCTTGAAACCCGCAATAGCCTCCTGATCCATTGGCTGAATCAACGAAGTCGTATTCGGCGGTAGAAACTGGACTGTCAGCCAGGGAAAGTCTATTAGCAAATTATCTTCAAGGTCCTTTGGGTGTCCTGGTACATTGTCCAATAGCAGAAGTTCTTTCAATGGCAAATCATTGGTCTCAAGGTAGTCCTTGATGCTGGGAGCACAAAGTTCAAACAGCCATGCTTTGAAAAGAACCTGCGTGACCCATGCCCTCTGATTTGTTCTCCACATCACTGGCAGTCTTTTCTTGATTATGAATTTTTTTAATGCTCTAGGATTCTCAGAGTGATAAACGAGAAGTGGTTTAAGCTTCATATCACCACTAGCGTTAGCTCCCAAAAGTAACGTCTTTTATGGGTTTATGCCCAGGAAAACGTTTTTCATCTTTTGTGATGTAGGTACGTTTGGCATGCGCTTCAAAAATAAACCTGTTTCATCACAATTGAAAATTTGTTCTGGACAATACCCTTCTTTTTCAACGAATTCTTGAAATTAGAGACAGAACTTCTCAGTTTCTTCTTTATCTGCACTAGCAGACTCACCATGCATTACCTCATGTTTAATGCCAGATTTCCTTTTAAACTTTGCAAACCAGCCAGTGGTAGCCTTGAATTTTAACTTCTCGGATGACGAACCTGGAGTTTATTCCTTCAACTTGTCAAAAAATTTTCTAGCCTTCTCTTGAATGATGGCCATAGTAGCTACATCTCTTTTCATTTCCCATTCGTTTATCCAAACTAAAAGCAACCTCTCCATTTTTTCATGGTTCGCACTTAGATGTGATTTTCGTTACTCCTTTAGCTGCTTGAGTCCTCTTGATAATATATTTCTTAGCTAAGATTGTGCCTACTGTAGACCTGTTCAAGCCATATTGCCTAGCAACATCAGATATCGTCTGCCCACTCTCTACGTTGGCTATAATCTCTTGCTTGGTTTTTATGGCGAGCTCAGTTCTTGACACTCCACTTTTTTTAGGTCTCATAATATTGCCAGATTTTCTAACATTTTTACTTTTATTTAATTTATTTTTTATAAGGTGTTCAAAAAGCGCATATACAAAAATTCAGAAGGGCAGAAACCAACTAGCGTACATAAGGGTTACGTGTACAATTCACAAAGTGTCGGCGAAAAAATACGCAGTATGTGACCGTTTTGTGTGCTCCGAGATCCGACGAGAGGTTGTGACGAAATGTATGACGTAGCGAGCAGCGCCCCCACCGTTTTTAGAATTCGACTAGATGGAACTTCTCCATGTAAGCATGGCTCTTAGATTAGTGGCAATTTGTAGACCCCCTTTAAGGGTTGTACATACATGTAAAATAAATGTTTATAACTAAAATTGTATCGTTTGTAGACCTCTTGATAAGAATTATTAGATAAACTCATTGAATCAACCCTTGGTTGATCTTGGACTACAAGAAACTTTTTTCGACCTTTTGTCATAGAGGTGTTCGGTAGAATTTGTTTTAGTTCGTTATCCGAACATATGTTCGCTGTCCGAACACGAAAATCTTTCGTGAAAGTGTTCGTTATCCGAATTGTTCGCAGTCCGAACTGTTCGTTAACCGATCACCCACTGTATATATATATATATATCTTCATGTTGTATATATTCTCTGTATACAACATCAAGCCTAAGCCTGTACGAAGAAGACCGCAATCACTTGTTGCAAAGACTCTAAATTTAATTTTATAAACTTTTTGTAAGATTTTCTACATTCTGATTTATTACTTATTTACCTTTGGAAGCCAAGAGGTAAAAATGACACTTGTTATCATTATACAATGATAACACGAGTAAGGAATTAATCATTTCCAAAGCATATTGCTGAATATTCAAGGAATATACACTAAAATCATAATATAAGCATTATACAGACATGAGAGTTTCAGGGAATTTATCAAAATGATTTAATTGTAAACTGCGTTTTCTCAAAATGATGGGATTGTCACTTGTACCTCTTGGCTTGTCATCTCCTCAATACTTCAATACTAACAGAAAGTGTTCACAAAAGTTGTGCCTAAAACGTATTCCGTTAATGAAGTTTTTCTACTCTTCATCAAATTGGCATTCCAGCTCCCCATATATTTAATAAGCTGTTTCACATTAAATCTTTGTTCCCTATCCACATAGGTAGAATCACCAGAACAGAATGGAAGAAAAAAAAGCCTTATTGGTAATACAATCCTATCTATATTCCATCCATTGCGTGAAAGTAAGTCACGGCTATTTGCGTCTTGAAATCCCTATAAGCATTCGTGCGTGACGCAGCTAATTTTCCCCTTCGGAGACCTACTTAATCCCATCTCCCCGTTTTCTTTTTCCTTTTAGAAATCCCTATTTTGGTCACTTTTGTACCATAGGGGATACGGATGTACGAGTATTGCTACCCTCTTTGGAATTTTAGGGAATCAGTCACCATGACATTATATAAATAATGCATCGAAGAAAAGCAAATATATATATGGAGGGGGTATATCTTTTAAGCGCTGCGGGCTGAAATTAAGGTTTTATAGATGAATTAAAAATACTACAATTTGTTTCAATATTGTAGTAATGGTACCTGTTGTTAGAAATACATACATAGAAGTATATCTCTCCAGGATTTCAACGCTTCAGGGCTGTATTAGGATTGATAAATAAATTTTAAAATCATGATTCAGAAACGACCACAATTTATTTGAACATACTTATAATGATACAGGTAATTCTTGCTAGAAATACATATATAGGGGTGTATTTTTTAAGTTTTTTAAGGATGCAGGTTTGTATTAAGTCTGATAAATAATTTTTAAAAAACGTGATTCAAGAATGACTGCAGTTAGTTTAAACATAAGTGCAATGATAAAGGTAACCTGTCTCTAGAAATACATATATAAGGGGTATATCTCTCCAGGTTTCTAACGCTGCAGGTTTGCATTAATGTTGCTAAATAAATTTTAAATAACCGTGATTCAAAAACGACTATAATTAGTTTAAGAATAATAAAAATTATACAGGTAATATTTTGCTAGGAATATATACATAGGGGCTATATCTCTTCAGGTTTAAAAGCTGCAGGTTTCTATTAACGTCAATAAATAAATTTTAAAAAACGTGATTCAGAAACGATTACAATTCGTTTAAATATAGTAATAATAATACAGATAACATGTTGCTAGAAAGAAGTAATTTTTATGAAGAGTTATTTAGAGATGGATTGTTTTTTATCATTTTCAGTGGCGCATTACAAAGACTGTAGACAGAACAATAAAACAGAGAAATCAGTAACAGCGAACAACAAAACTATAATCAGTCTACAGTATAAACTAGAAATATCTTTTGTGTCTTGCCTCCCAATACCTTCCCCAGAGTGATCCAGCATTGAGTGTAGGGTAACGACTCAAATGTAGAGCATCCATTTCCTCATCAATAATGCAAGATTTACAAATTGGGCTTAGAACAATTTTTATTCGATGCAGATATTTTAATGGACCGTCGTGGCCAGTAGCAAGACAAAAGACAGACACTGATTTCTTTCTAGGCCATAACGGAATGTCCCAAACCCCACAAATCCACACTTTTTAAAAATTCCTTTCGATAACATCTTCCCAAAAAGCTTTTCTATAATAATTCTTTACTAATCCTTTCGCAGTGTGAAAAGGAATGGGATTATCACTTATTTATAGAATGCTGTCTCCTTCCTTTGCCAGGAAATCTGCGCTTTCATTTTCATGAAGGCCACAGTGTGATGGTATCCATTGCATGACAACTTGTATGCTATTTATAGATAGATTGTTTAATAACTGACGACATTTTAAGATACCAACTGACGTAGAAGATTCAAAAGAATAAATTGCTTGAAGAGCAGCTTTAGAATCAGAGCGGATACCAACCTTTGAAAAATGTCCAAAGTGGCACTGGAGTTGGGATAGGGCTATACGAATAGCTGCAACCATAACATCGAAAGCAGTCCTGTTCCTTCCGTCCAGGCTGTAGAATGAAAAAAAACATACAAAACACGTTGGCGCCTGCATTGACTCCGTTAACCAACATAGAGTCATTTGTAAACACATGTTGCCATTCATTCTTGAGATATAAAGCGTTCAAGGTCTCGAAAGACATAGAATATAAGACTGTCGTTTGTTTCTTTCTTGGAGGTTTCATGAATCAGATGAATCCTGACTATATATTATTTTTTTATCAGTTGGACTTAATAAGATTCTCCGTCTCCCAACCATGGCCTAGCTGATATCTAACTGGAATCACTCCCTGAAGGAAGTCACTCTGAGATTTAAGGTTTTTCTCAATCAATGAAAGGGAGTAGTTCCACAGGGAAAAACAATCTGGTTCTCTTACATTTTTTCGCATAAGATCAGTTTTTTTTCTTCCAAAATGCATTTTATACACATATGTTGTGTATATAGTAAACATGCGTCAACTGGAGAGCTTTTAATAGCAACAGTGATGAGCCGGAGGGCTTGGTTGTGAATCTTTTGGAGAGTGTCGATCACATGATTAGATGCTGCCACGAGGGACTCGCAACAGTAAGAGATTAGGGACAGAATAAAATTAAATATAATGTTGTAGTAATTAAATTTACTGCAAATGAATACGTTTCCAACAACCAAATGAAGAGTAAATGTAAACAAAATTTAAATGGGATGACTACATAGTAATAATGATAGAGGTAACATGTTGCTAGAAATGAGGAACTTTTATGAAGGGTTACTTTTTGTTAAAGGAAGTAAATTTACTACAAATAAATACGCTTCAAACAACATGATGAAGAGTAAAAATATACAAAATTAAAAAGCGATGACTACATATGCATATTACATACACCTTTGGGTTAAAAGGTTTGCACAGGTAATTACGTATTTTTGAGAAAATTTCGTGCTTTATGTTGCATTATACAAAAAACGTTCAGCATCAGTAGCATTTAATTACTGACTTTATAGTTAGTTAATTACTGAGACAATTTTGTAAGAACTTCTCACTCGTTATGAGTGTAAATAAAAGTCATGCAGCTTAAGAGATAAGGAGTCTAAAATCAAATCAGGGAAATTTAATAAACGTCTCTTTTACTGGTTCACAAACGGGGGAAGAAATGTGCTTTTAGAACTAAAAACTATAAAATATAATTTTTTTACTCATTTTACATTTTTGATCCCATATACAATAACTATGTGAAAAATAACTTTGATTATACGTTTCCTTATTAATTTTTTGTCGTGAATGATTTTATCTCAAGTGTTAATAAAAAAGTATGTTAAAAAAGTGCAGACAGATATGAAACCTTTTAAATTCATAAAAATTACAATTGTTCTATGTTCCATAAAATATATTGGATTCTCTTCCAATATATTTAACATCAATTCTGCATAAATTACCACCCTTTCTGCGTTAATTTTCATTTTCTTCTTAATGCATTTCTTATAGAGGAGATAAATCAAAAACACTCTGAAAAGCTTTTACAATATTTATTTATTGAAGTAAATGAGGGTAAAAAAATTTATCTGGGGACTTCAAGCTTATTGTCCTTCTGTAATTTACATGAAAGTAAACACGGTTTTTGTCATTAAATACCTATGAATATTTTTTTGCGTCACCACTGGGAGTCATTCTTAACCTCTTCTATTTTTTTTTCTGGATATAAGAGTATGACGTCCTTTGATTTTTTTTTGTATAAGCTTCAGTATGAGTTAAGAAGCTCATATGAGTTACATAGGTCGATTTATTTTAGACACAACTATTAATTTCTGATAGCAACTTTTTTTCTTTACTATATTCATATACATGTATGCATATGCCTTTATATAAGTAACCCGAATGAAAAATAAAGGATAATCAGAAAATGTTGCTGATTAGTACTGAATCAGTCGGGGAGTTTAGGAAGGATCATATTTTATAGAAATAAAATATTTTTTGCACTAGATACTTTTTTTAGAGCTGGAAGCTCAAAAACAAGATTGTGTCCGAGTACAAGTTCTCCCAGAAAATTGACTTGGAGGGGGGGGGCAAGCGTGTCCTTAGCATGCTACTTTAAGGCCTATTAATATTGGTAGCGGAGAACTGCGTTACGTTTGCACGCTGGCTCCGAGATTTTTGACATGACCTGTGATTGGTTTGATATATCACATGATCAATGAACTGAGCTCTGTGATTGGTCAAAATTATTAACTCGTAAAAATTATAAAAAATCGCTTCGTGACGCTTCGATTTCAGTGTGAAGAGGCCTTACTTGTACACTTTATAGCGTAATTGTCTTATTGATATATAAGCTCATATCTTAAGCAGAATCTCCTCAATGGGAGGACTTGCTAAGATTTACTCTTTCTGATATTCAATTAAGAAACTGGAAACTACAAGTAAATGTTTCAGCATATAATTTTACTTGAATATCAATTCAAGTATAGAACAATTAGTAACATTTATGAACCCTATAAGATATTGATGGTTTCCTTATATTTAGCTTTACAGGTGGTTTTAACAAATTATTCTAACCCATATTTCGGTGATTAAATGAGCTTAAAATGAACGATATTACGAGCTTTAAAGCACAAAACTAGAGTTTACAGTATTTCAACCCGAACGCTTTTCAACCTGAAAATAAGGAAAACATTCGCCTTTAACGGTTAAAAGATTAAAAGGTACCTCCTGATTTTAAATTATATACAGGTAAAATCATAACCTCATTAGAGAACAACAGTCATTAATTTTGGTTTATTTCGACATGTAATGATCTACTAAGTATATGGCTTTTAGTTTTACTCTATGGTCTTATTTTTCAATGAAGCATTTTAAATCACATATTTTGGAATAATTAGCTTTTCCAGCATAGTTAGCAGCCGTGAATCAAGATATCAGTGCTTTATTAACTATTCATAATGGCGTATCTGACAGGCAAACTAGAAAAAAAATCAAAAAGCTGCCTTATTCTAAAAACATTCTTTAAATAACAAACTACAGTTTATCCAGCCAAAGAGAACCAATCTTATCCCTGAATTGGACTGCGACAGTAACTGTCGAAGAGATATCTTCAAATCTCTATATAATTGTGTGAAAACATTTATCTTCTATATTAAACCTTCACGTTATTTTACTTAAAGCTCCAGAGTCACTATAAATAGTTAAGGGAAAAATCATATTATTCCTCTTTTTTCATCAAAATCTCTGATATAGTGTGCATTTATGAAAATTAAGGAGATAATACTATATAGACACTACTATAGACACTACGAATACAATACTATACCCTAAATGCATTTCCACAGAATCAAAAAAATTATGTTAAAGCGTCTCATATTTCCCATTCAGAAATGTATGTCATAATATATATATATATATATATATATATATATATATATATATATATATATATACATAAATACTCATACATACACACATAAACACACATATTCATATATATATATATATATACATAAATAGACATACATACACACATAAACACACACACACACACACACACATATATATATATATATATATATATATATATATATATATATATATATATATATATATATATATATATATATATATATATATATATATATATATATAATGACCTTTTGAAAAGAAGAAATTCGGAATCAGTGATTTTTAAATAAAGATTTTTCTAGAGAACATTTTATATCTACCTTCCTTGGTCGCTTTCAATCCAAGTTTATATCCTTCCCAATTTTTGCATCATAGAAAGATATATGAAGATATATATTCTAAGGAAATATACGCCCTTTCTATTATTGGGTTACATTTGAGTGGATGACTATTCTTCTAAATGCGTGCTCGCTAAAAGCAGTTCATACACCATTAGCAGCGGTTTATTGCCATAATAAAAAGAAGTATACTGAGAATACACCACCATTTATATTCTGTACATTTCTAGAAATTAAGTCACGACTATTTGCTACTGGATATTCCCATAAGTGATCTTGCGTGACTGAGTTTTTTTTTTCTCCTTTGAGATCCTGTTTGTCGCGTGTCTCGTGTTTTGTTTATTTATTTATTTTTTACACACTTGTTTACATTCCCTATTACCAAATTGCGAGTGATTAAATATTCTCTTCTTAGCAATGTTGTTTGGATTTCTGTTTCGAGAATAAATTACTACGTTTAAGCAACACTATCTTTATTTTATAATTCCATAATATGGAGAAAAAAAACCTTTCTTCTCTTTATATGACCGATATCCACCATATAATTCATTTCCGCAGAACACTGTAAATATGAAATGCTGTTTTGGGCATATTAGGAAAATTGAAGTATAACCAGAAGCCCTTAGAAACATTACACCCTGAAACAGGTATCTTTTGCAGGCTGAAGCGGCATTTCGTTTTTACACGTAGCAGGGTTAGAGGTAGCCTAGGGGTAAATAGCATGTTAGATGTCGGTACTAAGGGTGCTCAGATGGAATCCCGACTACCTATATTAGATATAATCGTGTCTAGGGTGGTTAAACGCACGCGACTACTCTAGGGTTAAATTCGTAAACCGGAAAGTTCTTCAATGAATGCAGTGGTTGGGGAAGGTAAGATCTCCCCAGATGCCCCCCCCCCCGGATGCTCGGTCAAAATTTAGGTGGTCAAAGTCGGATTCCGACCCTCATGGTTCCATTATAAGCCGAAACCACACCCCTCAGCCCGCAAGTCTATATGGACCTGGTCTGGAATACTCCCGAACAGGGAGCTTAAGCAACAGCAATAACCGTAACACTGTAGTAATTACGGGTCCATTGTGCTTCCTTTCACTTTAAATCATGATAACACTAGACATACTGATGAAATTTTATATGACTGATACCAGTTTTTTACCATTTCTAAAACCAATTACCTTGACTGCTTGTTGTAGATCTAGTATTATGAAACAATTCGGAGACTGTTCAGTGAAGAACATTAGCTCGCCATTAAGCTTTTCTGAATGTGGGATTTTTAATAATACAAAAATAAAAATGAACGTTTAACGTTTCGCAAAAATATGTTTCGAAAAAATAGTATATTAGTGTTTCGCAAAAATATGACGAAGTGATAATATTTAATGGAGGAGGACCTGATAATACGATTAAATGATAATATTTAATTGATAATAGAGATGTAATAAAATGTTGTGAATTTTAGTCTCACCATCGTCACGAAATTTAAGTTTCAATTCAAGACTTTCGAAAGAAAGAGTATGTTATATAAGACAATGAAGGATATATAAAAGAATAATGCACGTAATTAACACCTTAGTTTAACCTTATATTAACAACGATAAACTATCCCGACAAACTGATTTTATTCGAATGGATGCAATTTCTTTCTTGGCATAGACTCAAATTGCCTTCCGTTATTTGGTGCAGCTATATACGTTATCTCATTCTTGCATTGTCGAAAAACGGCCAACTTCGTACTTTTTGATTGTATCATGAGGGAGTAAAATCTTTCGTTCAAACATATTTGCACATATGCATCTGTGACCAGGTGTATCATCAATTTGCCTGTTTTATAAACATAATACAGTTTTTGTTTCTCTAAAAGGAATGAAGAACATATATATACATATATATACATCATATACGATTATATATATATATATATATATATATATATATATATATATATATATATATATATATATATATATATATATATATATATATATATATATATATATATATACATATATATATATATATATACATATATATACATATACACACACACACATTATATATATATATATATATGTATATATATATATATATATATATATATATATATATATATATATATATATATATATATATATATATATATATATATATATATATATATATACAGAGAGAGAGAGAGACAGATAGAGTTAGAGATAGAGAGATAGAGAGAGGTAAAGAGAGAGAAAAATAGGGATAGGGATGGAGACAGAGAGAGAAACTTCTTTGTGGCGGCTGCTAATGGAAAAAAGTAGCCGTCGAGCAGGGGTGGTGGGCTACGGAAGTTACGCTGTGCGTAATTTATATATATATATATATATATATATATGTGTATATTAGGACTTTTAAAATTACGCACAGCGTAACTTATATATATATATATATATATATATATATATATATATATATATATATATATATATATATATATATATATATATATATATATATATATATATATATATATATATGTGTGTGTGTGTGTGTGTGTGTGTGTGTGTGTATATTAGGACTTTATTTTTTGTAATTCTCTTTTTCTGAAGACTATATTTTTTTCTATATTTATAAGTTACACTATATCAATGTTGATCCAGAAAACTCGACTCCTTTTACATACTGGATAAACAAAAAATAAAT
Organism: Dolomedes plantarius; assembly: GCA_907164885.2. Classification (NCBI taxonomy): domain Eukaryota; kingdom Metazoa; phylum Arthropoda; class Arachnida; order Araneae; family Dolomedidae; genus Dolomedes; species Dolomedes plantarius. The sequence goes on from OU015500.1 coordinate 114,057,139, forward strand.
CTTTGCTGAAAATACATTCTCATCTATATTCCCTCTGTTGCGTGAAAATAAGTCACGGATATTTGCGTCTTCAAATCCTCACATTCGTTCGTGCGTGTCGCAACTAATTTTCTTTTCTCTGAGCTCTCCTTAATCCCAAGCCGACGCCTTTTTCCCCCCTACGGAAATCCCGATTATGGATCTTCCATAATGTTTAAATTTATAGTTTCTCATCTCGCCACTATTCAAATGTTGCTTAAAAATTAGCTGCAAAAATGCGCTGAATAAAAGCAAATTTTAATATTATATAAAATTATGCATTTAATGTTTTTTCTTCCACTTTCAGTCTCGATTTATAGACCACTTATTGTGTTTAAAAAATGCTTACATTCACTTCTAGAGCCATTGGCAGTTATTTGTGAATTCCAATTAAAAAGAAAGCAGCAATAATGCGCTGAATAAAAAAAAAATGCATGTTTAATTCAAGAATACAATTATGCCGAAAGTGCTCACATTTTCCAGTTTTCTCATAATTACTGTTATGACTCTTTCTTAAATATATATATATATATATATATGTGTGTGTGTGTGTGTGTGTGTGTAAGTAATATCTTAAATATTAAGCCCTCCTTTCTAGCATTTAAACTCCCTTTCCCAAATCCAATCCCCAGTAACATCAATTTATCGCTTTAAAACACTTAGCCACAGAACTTCCCATGAATCGCATGCCTTTGCATTTCTACACGTGTATGGAATTCTGGAGTGGGTTATCATCGCGAGCCCTTAAATCTGCTGACCCTACAAATAATAGCCACATGTTGTTTTCGCCGTCTCGAGTTTAATGTTGAAAGGTGATATTATTCCGAGCCATTCTTGTGAAATGAACGGATGTACTGTTGTCGCTCTAATAAATGATTCGGCCCGACGGCTTCCAAGTTTAATTGATATTCCTCAGTTAGTTAAAAATCGATTGCAATATTTGCAAGGGACAAACACACACACACACACACAAACAAACAAGAAAGCCAGTTAATAAAAACATGGTGAAAATGGAAGTCCAGATAAGCACTGTCAATGTTTCAAATGGTTTCGCTTAATGATCTCATCTGGCTTGATTCAACACGCCATGGTCAACAATTGTAACATGTAACGTCCCTCTTCATCCTAAGTACTTAATGCACCTCTTACAGAAAATTTACAAAACATCCCTCTGTTGAGCTTTGCTAAAAATATTTTAATTTTAGTTTTCACGTGGTTTAAAGGCTTTATAAATATATTTTGTATATCTTGGCGCTATGACCCAGTTGGCAAGGGCATCAGGTCAGACTAAACGTCTGTGGTTCGATACCCGTCGCTGCAAATCCATCTCAGTGTACACTAATGGCGGCTGGTGCACGTAAAATCTGTCATGGCTGTAAGCACTGTCCTCCAAGTTAAAATCTTTACCCTAGGCGGTTCGGGTTCAAATGTTCCGGTATCATAATTCCGGTCTCATCGGCCACTTGAATCTTCCACCTATACGGTGCCCCCTTAAATGAATGACCAGCAGTCTCAGCAGTGTATAAATTGTATAGATTAAGTTCAAAAATAATTTCCACATGCAACAACATATATTTTGTGTATATCCTGTACCTATAGCTGTCATTAACCTTTCAGCTTAATATTTCAGATTTTTAATTGTGTAATATATTTACGATAAATTAACACTAGAAAGACGGAATTTTTTTTCTCACTAAACAGACTGAATGCCGTCATTTTGACGGTTAAAAATGAAATCAAGAATTTAAAATATTTAATGTTTTTTTAAATGGTTAAATAGTGTAAATATTTAACTATTTCATACCAATATGTAATAAACTAGCTGAAAACCTGTACTTCGCTACGGAGTACTTTCAAATTAAATACAACGGTCAATGTATGCAATTAATGCAAAAAAAAATATATATATACATATATATATTTATAAAAAAATCGTAACATATTTTTATAGACAAAATACTGTGGAAGAAAATATTGAAATTAAATCTAACAGAAAATACTAAAGAATATAGTACAGTTAATATAGCAAAGTTTGAGGAACATTTCTTTTAATATATAACATTTCTTTGAGGAACATTTCTTTTAATAGATGTCTATTTTAATATTTTTTTGGGATTATGGCAAATCGTCTGCCGCATTAGCAAGCAAAAAAAAATTGTCTATTTCGTTGTTATGAGCGTGACGATAAATTTATTTAAAGTACCAGAAAATCACGTAACCAGCATTTAATAAATTAAATTCTAAAAATTAATATTTAAAAAATCATCAAATAGAGATTTCAAAAATCATCAAATCATAAAAATTAATATTTAAAAAATCAGAAAATAGAGGTAGAGATTTGAAAAAAATTTTATTTTAAAGGAATTTTCACGATCTTTCTAGTTATATAAATTTTATAACCCTCAAATTATTATTTTAAATGCAAACTTAAAAAAAATGTTACAAAAACAGCTTGAAAATTGAATTTTAAAAAATCTAAGAAGAATTTTTCAAAAATCCTTCCTAGTGCACCCCTACACTATAAGAAGAATCTTCATGAAAAATTTCAGCCCTTTAGGTCCAGCGGTTTGGTCTGTGCGTTGCATGTCAGTCAGTCAGTTACGGAACTGTTTTATATATATAGATTAGTATATATTTAGATAATTTTTATGCAGGTATGTCGAGCTGACAACCTGGTATGGTTTATCCGTAAAAATATATGCATGGTTTGTGCAGTACTTATTTTCAACTCCAATGTTTCCGAAGAGCCAATAATTCTGTTAGTTTCAAAAGGGGGAAGAGACGAAAAGTAACTAACACTTTCCAGGTATTACTTAAAAGATTTCTACCTGTTTTCTGCATTGCCATCAATTTAACTCTTTTTAGTCTTCGTAAGTATACAGCACATTTTCTCCCCTTCTTTACAATTGAATATAATATTGTAAATGTATGTGCATATTTCGTGCAAAATTAGAAAAAAGTCATAAAATTTCAGAAGACTGATGACATAAATACAGACATAGCGCTCAATACTATGTCAGTAACCGGCAAAATGACGGCAGCCGTCTTTCTAGTGTTAACCGAACCAATTTTCAATTCCTACTATTAGTTCACACTCTCCCTATATATATCTTGTTCAAATTTTCAATCGCTAATAAAATACTTTTTATTCATCCACTCAAGTTCAAATAAATTTTTTTAAACTTGTAGTGGATGACACTTGATGTTAATACAGTTTTTTGAAATATTAATTCATTAATTAAATTCAATTAATCGATTTTAGTTTTAGACCTAGATCGTCTCTTGCTCTTGACTAGTAATTTCTCTCTTCTTACTCTGTAAACGGTAGCACTGCGGTAGCGCGGGCTCCTCCCGTCCTGTAGGTTGCGGGATCGAATCCCCAACCTGACAAACTTTTTCTCTCTCCCTCCCCCCTCCTAATCTCGCACAGTAGGCAAGGTTCTGGCAGGCAATCCTTTTTTCTATTCCTACTATTAGTTCACACTCAAATTTTTCTTTGTTGACCTAAGTAGGAATTGACTTTAAAAAATTTTGTTTTTATACTACTTGTTTATGATATAATTGCAAACGTTTTCGCCCCATTTGTGATTATTCTGTACAAAAGAAGTCAGGAAAGGATCGAGTTTTAGAATATAAAAGCTCAGTTATAATACATTAATACTTCCAGGTTATCTCTACTTTCGTCTTAACCGACTCTTTAGTAATGTGGCTTTAAACTAAGGTTCACGGATGGCAGATACTCGAAAACTTTTAAAATAATGTTTCTAATGAACAAGTGTGTTATAACAAATATTTTTTGCTAGTTACCTATGAAATAATATGAACTATTTTATCTATGTCTTAAATTTTCAGTACCCTTGAATTTTAGCTCTAAGTGCAGGTTTTCTCTTTATTTTCATTTGATTTGACTACCTGTTTCAATGGGGATCTAGGGGCCTTTGCATGTCTTTTGGTTAGACCTGCATCGTATTCAGAAAGTTCCCCCTGGAGGTAACTGATTCGGTTAAGCCTCCTGGTGAAGAGACCGGTTGGTTGCCTCGTTATATGGTTTAGTTCTTAGACCTGCATCGTATTAAGAAAGTTCCCCCTGGAGGTAACTGATTCGGTTAGGCCTCCTGGTGAAGAGACCGGTTGGTTGCCTCGTTATATGGTTTAGTTCTTTTACTGCTACAGAATCTTGATTTATGGGGCGTTGATCTCCAAGTGCAGGATTTCTGTTTATTTCGTCTGCATTCTTCCTACTAGTAAATACCTTTCGCCATTGAATTATTTACTTTTTACAAGTTACAATTAAATTATCAGTATCATAAATCAATTAAAATATTTATTTATATTCCTTAAAATTAATCATTATTTTCTAACGTTTGTAAAGCATTGTTGAATACCTTTTAGATAAGGGCTTTTTTATTCGTATGTTATGAGTAAAAAAAACTCAAGTGAGAAATATCATAAACCCTTATAAGTTAATTAAAATACAAGATGTTCCATATTGAATAGGACAAAAAGAATAGCATAGTACAAATTCTGTATTTCATTTATTTAACTGAAATAAATTAATTCTGAAGCTACAATTATACAAGTTTTATCTGGCAACAGCGCAAAATCTTCCGGTTACGAAACTTACTGTTAATCAGAATTGCCCCCAGCCTGCGTTGATCCCCAAGTGCAGGATTTATGTTTATTTCGTCTGTATTCTTCCTACTAGTAAATACCTTTCGCCATTGAATTATTTACTTTTTACTAGTTATAATTAAATTATCAGTATCATAAATCAATTAATGTTAATCAGAATTGCCCCATCCATGCATGAGAAAGCGTACCAGTTTCGGAATATGCCAAAACATCACCGTTTATCGTCGTTCAAAGACATTTTCGCGTGAAATTTGGTAAAGAACCACCGCATCGTCACAACTTCGAACGGTGTGGGGGGGGGACCAGTTTCAGGACACGGACTGCTTGTATAAGAAAACATCCCAGGATGACCAGAAAACCAAATCCGACGTTTTTACGAAGTCCCCCAAAATCAACGCGTCGTGCGAGTTTTGAACTCAATGTGTCTCATACAACGGTGTGGCATGTGTTACGGAAACGTCTAAAATCCCGGCCATACACCTTTCAGATGGTGCAGGTGCTAAAACCTTCTGACAAACCGTTGCGGAAAGCTTTCTGTGGGAATTTGTAAGATAAGCTGGAGGTAGATGGTGTTAACCTTTACAGTCGTGATCCGACAATTCATTATCTTGTAGAAGTAATCATAACTGTAGAACCAACTCTTATTTACATCTGGTTTATTGACGCATTAAAATCTTGGTTAAATAAATCATTTACAAAGGTTCGTTTCGACGAACGTAAAATACACTCATGAGAGCAGGGCTCACTATTCAAAGTCCGTACGAGACCCTCTCTCTCCCTCCAAACGCGTGGCGACCCTTCAACAGTCCAAGTCTATTCTTCTTTCCATTCGCAACACCGTCTTTAATTATACATTCTTCTCAGCGCTTTTTCGAACCATCTCGGACCATCACGTATCCCCGACCTTTTTCGGTTCCGCCCTCTGCAGACCACCTATGATGAATTTTCTTTCCTGCCGACTTTTCCAAGGGAAAAGCGCGCCGCTAATGGGTTTCACAAATCATTCAAAATGATTCACGTACTTTTACCTATTGTCGTACCTCTCCAAAGGTGTATATCGTTCGACACCTGTTTGCGTTTCTTTTGGGCTCATTGATGACGCTATTACTCACGTTCATCAATTCCACTTAATGGGCGACGAGAGTCTGACAGATGGTTTCGCGAACAGACTTGGGATTTTTTCCCTATGAGGTGTTGTTAAAGACAAAGTGTTCGTGCCCCCATTTCCCCAGGACTTGCAGAAACTGAAGCAGCGGATAACTGAAGTGCTCGTATCATTAACAAAGAATATTCTATCACGAGTGTGGCAGGAACTGGAGTACCGCATAGATATTTGCAGTGGCACCGGAGGGGCACACATCGAACATATATAGAAACTTGTATAACTATAGTTTCACTGAAAATGTAATTTATCAAAATAAAGAAAAGGAAAAGAAAAGGAAATTTAATTTATCAAAGTAAAAGAAAAGGAAAAAGAAAAACGGGGGTAATGTGAGGAAGGAAAAAAGAGGAAAAAAATGAAAGGAAAATATAATTCGGCCGAAGCAGGGTGCAACCAGGAACAAGGGCTAGGATATTTGGGATATAATGCTTTACAAAGTGTAATGATAAAATTAATTTAGATTAATCATCCTTTAGCTATGGTATTGTGAGCGCTTATTTTTCTACAGTGTTGCTGAATGAAATGGATTCTTAATTAGGAATTAATTAAATGTCTACTTATTTTCTCTTATTTTCTCTTATTTTCTCTTTGGTGGCTGGTTGGGGGCAGATTTCTTCCCTCTGGGCTGCCTGTGGGCCCGACTGGAAGGTTGCTGTCGGGTCGATGTGTCTAGCGGATTTTTACCGTATAACCTTCGGGTGTGGACGGTTAAACATATTCATTATGAAAATAAAATAATTTCAGCGTCCATATGTATGCTTTCTTTTTGTCCTATTCAATATGAAACACCCTGTAGAAACAAAAGCTATGATCCATTATTGCGCCTATAATTTATGATTCAAAATAGAAAAGAAAAAACCCCTATTATTCTGTCAATTTTTTTAACATAATCATAATCGTCCCTTGATGATAATTTATAGGAACTGGATATATGCAGCTGACAGTCCATTTTGCACCTTTTTAGAAGGGACCGAAAAAGATATCCCTCGCAATAGGTTTGAACGAGACAATAATTACAGCGTTCACATGTATGAAATCACAAATAATTACAGCGTTCACATGTATGCAATCACAAATAATTACAGCGTTCACATGTATGCTTTCTTTTTGTCCCATTCAATATGAAACACCCTGTAGAAACAAAAGCTATGGTCCATTATTGCGCCTACAATTTATGATTCAAAATAGAAAAGAAAAATCCCCTATTATTCTGTCACATTTTTTAAACATAATGATGATCGTCCCTTGATGATAATTTATAAGAACTGGATATATGCAGCCGACAGTCCATCTCGCACCTTCTTAGAAGGGACCGAAAAAGATATCCCTTTGTCCTCTCTCTCTTCGGAAATCTTCTCCTCGGTAACTCGATTGCTAGAATCCCCTTGAGCACCCTTGCGTGAGAAAACTAATTTTCATGCTTCCTCGCTCTCCCCGATCCCATTTGATCTTTTTGTTGCCTTCTCTTTTTATTACGTTCTGCGAGACACCCATTCTAGGTGTAGGGTGCTAAAATATTTATGCAGCACGCAGTCCACCGTACGTATTAATAGCGCATTAACACGTGTCATGTCGCGGCGTAGACGTTAAATCATGTTCCCCATATAGATATAAGAAATATATATGACAGATTAACGTGTTACGTGCTGTCGATGCCGGGATAAATGCGGAGAATGAATGTTGAGAACTTTCATATCCATGTTAAAATTGTCCCATAAAAGTAAACTTCATTATTAAGGCTTTTAATTACGCTCAAACAGAAATTAAATAAAGAGGTTTTCCTTAAAATTTTTAATCATTTGAACTTTCAATATAAAATATGTTTATGGGTGCTGTCCGTCGGACGAATTGTGTGTTATGTTGTGACTGATGCCCCTTGGCCGATACTTTGCATCAGTTCAAGTCCATGGGGGCTGTTTGGCAGAGTGGTGCGTCTCCAGTTTTAAATTGCACCACAAGTGTCGAAGTACGACATGGCTAAAAGGACAGTCCCGTAATTTTGAGCAAAGTGCCGAGACCGCAACACTTGATCCCCCCACCTGACCTCCAGAGTAAATTTGAGAACTTGGAGGATATTACAGCCACAACGTGCACCGGCCACCAATTGTGAATACGGCGGTGGATTTGTCAGCGACCGGCATCGAACCAGAGACATTCAGATCACAGGATTGCTTCCTTTTTCCAACAGGGCCACCGTGCCCCTAACCGAATGAATTAATAGCGAATTAACACGCGTTGTGTAAGTTGAAGATGCCTAATCATGTTATCATACAGATATAAGACGTATATGAAATATTAAAATTACGTCATATATTGCATAATAATTGAGAATGAATACAAAAATATATATTTTCATATAAAAAAAATTATTTCTGCTTATAAACAAAAATATAGCCAAAAAATTTAAGGGGACAACGGATCTTCAAACTCGAATTTTTTTAATTTTAAATTTTTAACTCTATATACAAAATGAGAATAATTCATTTTCTTTTTTACTAGACTGAAAACCCTTAGAATTAAAATAAGGTTAAGGTATTTTTTGCAGAATAATGACTATTTTTCAATTCCTACTATTAGTTCACACTCTCCCTATATATATCTTGTTCAAATTTTCAATCGTTAATAAAATACTTTTTATTCACCCACTCAAGTTCAAATACATTTTTTAAACTCGCAGTGGATGACACTTGATGTTAATACAGTTTTTTCAAATATTAATTCATTAATTAAATTTAATTAATCGATTTTAGTTTTAGACCTAGAGCGTCTCTTGATCTTGAATATTAATTTCCTTATTTTTACTCTGTAAACGGTAACACTGCGGTAGCGCGGGCTTCCTCCCGTCCTGTAGGTTGCAGGATCGAATCCCTAACCTGACAAACTTTTTCTCTCTCTTCCCCCTCCCCTCCTAATCTCGCACAGTAGGCAAGGTTCTGGCAGGCAATTCTTTTTTTCAATTCCTACTATTAGTTCACACTGAAATTTTTTGTTGTTGACGTAAGTAGGAATTGACTTTAAAAAATTTTGTTTTCATATTACTGGTTCAATTCTTTTTCAAAAATGCTAAGGTTTTTCAAAATGTTCTATGCGCATTCTATATTAATTGAAGTCTTTAATTTTTTTTATTATAACTTTACCATATGGGTATAAATATTAATGTGCATTTACTTTATTTTTGTAGGAATCTAAAGTCTTAAATTATTTTTTTCTATTCTGCCTGTCTTTTTTTATGTTTTTACTTTATCTTATGGCCTTATACATTTGAAAAATATGTGTGATTTCAAAGAATTATGCACAGTTTTGTGGAAAATACTTCAATTAACAATTCAGAGAAATCTGCAAGATATCAAAAGAAAATGAATACGCATGGAGCCTTCTGAAAAATTCTATCCTTTTTGAAAAAACATTTTTATAAAAAGGTCTAATTCCTCCACAAAATATTTATTTGTGAATTCTCAGTATTTTCAACGTAGCAGAAAAGAATAATAATTATACTCATATGGTACATAGAGTAAAATATCGAAAATTAAAGAAGAACGTGATTGAAGGTCCCTTGTTCCCATAAAGCGAGATTTCTACTAAAATTTGGTTAGACAGACCTATTCTGGCCTTGTGGTACAGCTCACAGGCTTTCTGTGCTGAGGATACTCGGATCAAATCCCGGCGTCGCGTACCTAAAATACTTCCGTTTGCTTCTTTCCTCATAGTGGGTAATGTTGGCCCCCTCCCCATAATAAAATGCCTAGCAAACTGCGGTGTATTATAGGCGAATGCCCACATTACATGTGACTCTGCCCCCCCCCCCCAAAAAAAAAAAAATAATAATAATAAATAGACATTCTAATTATCAGTACAAACTTTGCATACCAAGTACTTAACTACTCGTTTCCAGAATTTAAATTAGAGATGAAAATTCTTCAAATGAAATATAATAAAGTTCAATAAGAAATGTTGTATTTACATTATGGACAAGTGATTGTTATTTGAAATTTAGATTTTTGGACAGTCTTAAATCCAGTAGGTCTGAAATGCGAATTTGGGATTTTAGAAATTAAAGGACAATTTAAGTTAGCTGAAAAAGATATATATTCTGTACGTCCAGTGTGATGACAAACATTAAAAAACTGATAAATGTTGGTTAATTGTTTATACATTTTGACAAATATCTATTTCAATATTGGATACTTGATTTTGACAAAAGTTGTTTTATTGTATAATTATTCTATTCGTTGTATTGTTTTGTTACAAATTTGTTATAACTGTTCATTTCTAGGCTTAGTGTTACTCCTAAACGAATTCTTAATTTTAGTAATCTAGAAATACATATAAAAAAAACGAATTGCAAACTTTACTCTCAGAGCCTTATCTTAATGATCATTTCATAACATTTTAAGATGATACTTTGAATTAAAAACTTTCACAGATATTTCGTAAACTTAATAGGTAGAAAAATACTTTTCCAAAAATTTATTGGACACTTTTATATCTTTCAAAGCATTTTCCCAAAATGGTTTTCGAGGCAAAAAAAAAATCATAAATGCCAAAAAAAATACTTAGATAAATCATTAAATAAATGAGCAGAGATGAAAGAAATGTTAGGATATGTAAAGAAAAATCCCTTATTATATGATAATGATCAGAGAGAGGCAAAAATTTGTTCAACTCTTTACCATTATATGGAATTGTTGCGAAGGGATAAAATAATTCGCAACTGAAGTTAAACGAAATTTACTGATAAAAATTGTAAAGCAAAATGCATCACAGATAGTGTCATTAAATAAACTTTCCACCCTATTTTTTTCTGCAAATGTGCAGCATTTCTTGTATTTTTGGCTGATAGGACTAAAATAGGAGAAAAATATTAAATTTGAGAAGTGAATACACGATTTTCAAAATGCAGATTATAACGTGTGTTGAATTATACGTAGTTTTGCAGTATTGATTTTTTTGTAGAGATTTAAGCAGACAAGTGATGTAAGGTAAAAAAATATTAAATCATAAAATGTAAAATAATTTGAATGTTTGTTTCTAATAGGTGCTTAATATTTCCCCTTGTGGTTTATGTACTAACAAACTTTTGGACTTTAAATAACATTCTAAAGACATTGTAATTAGGTTTATGAAAGAAAGCACGTAGAGCTCTTAAATAGTTTTAAATGATGTAAAATTCCATGCCATTCGGTCTAAAATTGAAATTTTAAAGCCAAAACAAGACTGACTAATTAAGAAAAATTATCCTAAGCTATAAAAAATACGCAATACCTAAATAAAGCATAGACTCACAGCCGCTCACATACATTATATATATATATATATATATATATATATATATATATATATATATATATATATACAGTGGAATATCGATCGATCCTTTTCGGATCCATCGTTTTTCCGTATGTGTCGTTCATTTTATCCAGTCCCAACGATCATATTGCTTTGTTATGTTTCCGCATCAATCGTTTTCCCGCATTTATCGTTCATTTCAATCGGTCCCTTGAAAAACGATAGATCGAGATTCCACTATATATATATATATATATGTGTGTGTGTGTGTGTGTGTGTGTGTGTTTGTTTGTGCGGACCATATTTCTCGGTATTAAAAACATTCTGGAAGAAAAATTTAGAAGTGATACTATATTTAATTTTTTACATAAATATTTCGATGAACTAAAAAAAAAGAATGAACCAAATGATACGGAAATTCTTCTCTGACATATGTATTACAGTCCTTTTCATTATAACTAAACTAAAATTCAAAATAAAATTTTTAAAGTTACGAAACTTATGTTTTAAATGGGTATATTTCGGCATATTACATGATTTAGATTTTCCCTTTCATAGCGTTTTTAGTACATTAAGGCGTAAATGTGATAAAATAAATAGTTACATTACTTCCTTGAGAGAGCTATTTTTTGTATACATCACATAAATTTTCAAAAAAAAAATAGAGGGAAATATTTAATTATGTATTACATTTCCCGAGGACTAAAAAATAAAGCTTAAAGAATAAGTTCGCAAATGAAATACCTCCATGATTAGTTATCAGGTACATGATATTGTTTAAATTTACGAAAAATATTGATCTTATTTTAAGGCATTTAAAATACGTATATGTGCTTATTATACTCATAAAATAAGATTCTTCATAAAGTAAAATATTAATGAAATTTTTACTATAAATTCTTTACTTTTAGTATGCATGAATGACTAAATACATTACAAAACTACTTGCATGCATTACAAAACTACAAATTTTATAATTTTTTTTTCTTTACAAATTATAACTTACATTTTATGTATTACATCTCGAGGTATGAAATGTTCTAATATGTACCCAGAAAAATATACCAAACATTCTACAACTTTAAACGGATAAAAATTTAACTCAGTAAGTAATGGCAAAAGAAAGAAGAAAGAAAAACTTCACTAAAAATTTAGTTGCTCGGCAGAGAAAGTAATTTAACAAGAAAAACTAAGTTCAAGAATTTATAGATAACCATTGCTTTAAAATTTAATGTTTTTAAGCTTGTTTTTTTCTACGAGAACTTGGGAGACAAGATACTTTAATGATTTAGAATTCTCAACTTAATTTGCAGCGCTTAGAAATCACATTCCTGGAATTATTATCTGTAAAATGATTGGAAAGGAATTTTTAATCTCGTTTCGAATAAAATATTTTCGAAATTACGCGAAAGAAACAATTGTAAATTTCGTTTTTCTTAATATACTTGAGATAGATTTTTTTAAAAAAATGATGGTTTGAAGTCGTACATTTTCTAAATAACTGTACTTTTGCTTTCGACTCTATTATCTAATTTTGAAATGATTCTTTCATACAACGTTACAGAATATTTCATGAAATTCCATAAATATGCATAAGCATATATTTTGTTATTTTTAAGAATATCTAGCCGTGTTAATGGAGTGGGTAAAGGATATATACGTGCAATACATTTTAGGATATCATTACTTTTAAAGCGCATACCTTGCAATTTCTGGGGAAACTCGATTTCTATCATTGTACCATTGTACATTGTACCATTTCTATCATTATAAAAATTCTATTAGTTCAGGAAATAGAGTTAAATGACATCTAAATTTTTTCTTTTAGACTTAAAATATTTGAAAATATAAAGACATGTAAAATTTATGACTTGTTTTTCAGAGTGCAATAGAATTCCTTATTTACTTGGTTGGTTGGTCCTAATACCCTCTGGTCGTAAGTTCCAAATCAGGTAAGCTTTGCCATATAGGCTTTACATGCTCAGTAGTGCTGCTACGATTTAGAATAGCACCACAAGGGGTGGAGTCCAACTTGGCTCGGTACCACCACACTTTTGACCAAGCACCCCCATTGGCGACATCTGAGGGATAGTGTCTTCCTCAACCATTGACCTCGTAGAAAGATTTTCTGGTTTACGGATTTAACGTGCCAATATCCGGCCTAGTCAGGGATGTATTTAATGGCGCTTGTACGGATTCGATCGGAGTACCGAAAGCTGATGTGATACGACTAGGCTCCTTATTAATTACTTATTTACTAACTTTATTAATTATCCAACTTATTGTTGGCAAGTCACAGTCCAAACATGAATTCATAGCGTCTGTTTAAATAAATGAAAATAAATTTTTATTTAAGTTAGTTACGCTAATATTCTGCTCTATAGCGGTAGAAATTAATACATGTTTAGAATTCCATGTACTAATAAAAGAAGAATGAAACTGTTCAGCATTTGTGTAACATTATTCGCGTTTATAAAGACTTTTTCAAAACAATTTCGATATCTATTGATAAATTGTTTTTTCTGTGATCATCATAAAAGGAAATTTAAAACATTTAAGAAACGTACACAGGTCTATTTACATTATGCTTTTTTGTATTACAAAATTTCACTTATATTACCTCTATTTTAATACAAACACTTTAAGAAAAAGGCGACATTTAAGAAAAGGGATTCTTCTAGAAAAGTGAATCTAGGACGATAGCTTTGTGTACTGCAGCACACTAGGTTGCAGCTAGAATATTTTTGGGGAAAAAAATATTAGGAAGTTCTACATAAAGTGAATATTAAGTCTGTTACACAACCTTGTTTGTTACTTACATCTAATGAATAAAATCAGTAATTGTGTCAGTATTTATTTGGACTTAAATTTAAGGGGGCACAAGACCTTGAAGCTCGACCAAATGACTATTAAATATGGTCTAATTCTAACCACAAATACTCAAATAATATTAGATAAAGAAATTTTCTTTCTTTAAACACATAAAGTACATATCTTTAAATATGCCATATATAAAAATGGAAATTATAAGTCTATAAATAATTTTTCAATTAGCAGTTTAGAATTTTATATGATTAACTGCTCATTTTGAGTTTGTGTGCAGCATTATTTTTAAACTATCAATAGGAAACTGATGAAACACTCATATATATATATATATATATATATATATATATATATATTTCATGGTACTCTACATTTTAAAACCAGAAAAAAGTACAATTCTGGAATACTTTTTTTAAGTGGGAAAATTATGCAAATAATTGTGATAATTTTTGAAGTTTTCCAGTGTTATGCTCAATTTTTATTTTAAATAATATGTATTTTAATTTATTTGGTTTTACGTTACAGGTAAGTATATTGCAAGTGTATTCTGACCATTAATTATTTTCTGTAAGCCTATATATCTGAATTTTATGATGCACGCAGCACTTTATGATTTTTAATCACCAGTTAATCATATAAAATTCTAAACTGCTAATTGGAAAATTATTTATAGATTTATAATTTCTATTTTTATATATGACATATCTAAAGATATGTACTTTATATGTATAAAGAAAAAAATTCTTTTTCTAATGTTATTTGAGTTTTTGTGGTTACAATTAGACCGTATTTAATAGTCATTTGGTCGAGCTTCAAGGACCTGTGCCCCCTTAACATATTCCTGATATATATTGCACTTTGATTCAAAAACAAAATTTCTCACAAGGGCACTTTAAGCTTCTCATATGGTTGCATATGGTGCCGCAAACGTAAAAAGTTTGGGAATCCTTGTTCTAGATAATGCCTTTAAAGCTTGCAAAGAACTCTCTGTCTTGAGTAACATAGATATCGAAATATGCAATAAATAAATTTATAAAAAAATATTACTCTACCATATGTCTGATGGTCTCGTATTCAAAGTACAAAATAGTAAAAACAGTAGATATTGTTTAGAGCAATATAGCATCCAAAAATGGGCAATCTATCCACGACTTTCGATACACACATAACTCACTTCAGATGAGAACTGAAATGGCGACGCTTGGCTATCTTGTGTTTTGGAGCTATATAAGACATGATGATCGAGAAAAAGGCGTTCTTCCTCGAAAATAAGACCACAAGATACCAAGTTAGAAAAACAGACTAGCATTAGAATCTATTTCTTATGGAGAAAGAGTAAAAATATCCCATCTGTTGAATGTACTGTCAAATTATCTATTGTCCAGACCTCTAAGACCTAAAAACAAAATCGCAGTTAGTTGAATAGAAGCTGCCGTTGTGTGTGTTTTTAGAATTAGGAGAAAATATGATAATGAAAAAATTATTAATTTAAAACAATATCAATAATTATTTAAAAATTAAATTAGTCAGTAGTCATTTCTTAACAATTAATATAACACTTGTTGAAAAATATTGCAATATAATTATTTAATCTGACCTATCTGTTGTTTACAATAATATAATTTCTGAACAACTTACACTCATTTATTGTAGTTATATTGCATATTCTCATTAATTAACAAGGATCAATTTTAATCCCTCAAAGTAACTAAAGTACAAAAATACTTTCGTTCATTTTTATCAAAATTAATTGAGTTTATATAATACTTATTCTGTCTCATATTTTTCAAATGTGTTTATAAATTTGTTTACTTTCGGTTTATAATAGTATCATATTATAGAGTGTCGATTGGGGATATATAGTACGTTAAGTTATAGAAACATAGACACTGAAAGCCTTATTACATTCAGCATGGTACCTGGTTTTATTATGTACAAGTAAAACAATTATATATGTTGTATAATTATCTATCAGTCATTGAGATAAATGTATAAACATATATTTTCTAAACATATATTTTCATTTCTGTTACAGTACTCAGTCAACAATATGAAGTTCGAGTTTATGACGAGTTTGTGATAAGGGACAACACAGCGGTTCTGAAGTGCCACATACCAAGCTTTGTGAGGGATTACGTCACAACGACAGCCTGGTTCCGAGATGATGGATTAGTCATACATGCCGATGGAACTCAAGGTAGGCTTTACTTGTTTTATATCCGAATTTCAAGCTAACATGAAGCAAAACCCGAATATTTTTTCTCATAATGTTTTACTCATAAAATGAATATGTTTTACTCATAAAACAACACTTCAAATTTGTGCAATATGTAGCCAAGCTAGAATAACTGAATGTAGCTAAATATGAGTAAAATGAACTGTACAGACTAGTAATAGGTCAGATGTTTGTAATACTCGTATTAGATGTTGTGGTGTTATACAACTTGAGGTCATGTCGAAATCATGGAGCAAAGAATTAGGAAAAGTTTTTACTTGCACTTGTATTCAAAAACCTTATTTGAATAGTGGTCCAACTCCACTTTAAAAAAATGGAGTTAGCCTCACCTTCAACTTCATACAAGTCATTTTTCTATATTATTTTCAAACTGGTACACCTCCATCTTATTTCTGCTGCCAACAGAGGGCATTACAAATCAGACTTCAGCAGTCATTTCTCAGCACTCATTAGACTTTAATGCTCGGTATCTCAAAATGAACAAGAATAGAGTTGGGCCACTGTTCAAATAAGGCTTTCATTTTATCCTTGGAATTCTATCGAATGATCGCCAAACACTATATTTCAATTCCTCCGCCGAAAACTATAAACTTCAACTAATTATATTTTACACTTACCGCTAAGTTTCCTTCTTTTAACGGATTGGAAGGAGTTTCTCCCTAGCATGGATGGCAGTGGTAAACATTAAACTCACTTACTTGTATAGGCTCGAAATCACTTGCACGCCTTGGGGTTGGAAACTTAAAGCTCTCCCTTGCTCCCTTCCTGTGTAAATAGTCCCGCTCCAGAATTTAAAAAAAAATGGAGTTAGCCTCACTTTCATGTTCACACAGGTCATTTCTATCTTATTTTAGGAGTGGTACACCCCCAACCCATTTCTGCTGTCAATAGAGGGCATTACAAATCAGATTTCAGCAGTCTTTTCTCAGCACTCATTAGACTTTATGGCTATGTATCTCAAAATGAACAAGAATGGATTTGGACAAATATTCAAATAAGCCCTTCATTTATTTGTCTACCTGTTTTGAATAGAAACGTGCTTTCTCCTTACAGGTGTTCTGGAAATGATTCAGACGGCAAATTATTGAAGTATTTCCGGTAGACATTGGTCAATAAGAAAGTGGATAGTAAAAATTAGCAATCGAATATCAATGTAATATCTTACCCCTGCATGTAACATTTTTCCTGACTGAGTTTTCTGTTACCATATCTTCCAAAATGCTGTTCGACGAAGATTACGCGTACAGTTAGTTTTTTAGTGGAATTTTTATAAAATTCTGTTTTAAAGTTGGTTGTTGGAGGCTATGGCAGGAAATAAAAGAAAATCTGTGTATCCAGTCTGCTGACATTTCTAGCAGTTTGACATAAATCTGTGCCTTAGATTTCCTAGTATAGTAGGTGTCAAATACAAATAAATATATGCTTTTCGTTCTTTACGATTTACGGTAGGCTTTGCTATGATAATGAATATGTAGGTTATTCTGACAAAATAGAATGAGGAAAATATGTTATAAACAGCATGAAAAAGCTGAAACAAATTTACCACTATTTCGAAGAATTTCAATTCCGAGATGTCTAAAATGTCAATAGAAAATCTTTAGAATTCCGATTGAAAATTTATATATTTTTTTATATAAGAAATGAAAAAAAAAAGATATTTCATTTCGACATTATTGCAACGCTTTTAACTATTACTAAAAAGCACATTAAAATTTAGTTAAGATTACATTTTCTTAAAAAAATTCTTGAATGCTAACGAATAGAGGACTTCTCAAACTGCGTTTTATAAATTGATTTCGTATCAAAGATAAAAAGATGGATGCGGCAAAAAAAAAACGTTATTCCAATTGATGCATTTATTTCTCAAGCAACGAGAAAGAAATATTCAAAAACATGCACAATTCAATTAATTGAGATAAATAGATTGAAAAACTTATTTTGTTTCGAATGATACTTCTTCCGAAAAGGGGAATTTCTTTTGGGGTGTATAGGAAAACTCTTTATTCAGATTTCCATTCAATGATATAAACAAAAAAAATGTATACTACTTGAAAAATTAAATAAAATTAATTTGGTGCGTTTGCTCATTAAATATTGATTTAAAACAAAATTGATGACAATATCTTTATATATTTCCCATTTATCTTTGATATTGGTAAACTGAAACGGGGAGTATTTGCTTGAACTGAGGTTAGGAACTTACTCTAACACTATCAAACTAAATCCTGTGATATAATACTGAAATTTCTCTATAGCGGTTCGAAAAAATGTGCTCGTTTTGAAGGGTGACCGGCTAGAGAAGTTTCAGTGTTATATATATATATATATATATATATATATATATATATATATATATATATATATATATATATATATATATATATATATATATATATATATATATATATATAAGTATATATAAATTAGCCGAATTTTATTGCTTTTTCGCAAGTGGTCAAAAGTTGTACGTTTTGTTTGAATCTTCCGCCGGTTCCTATCTTTCGTATTTTTATGTTCCTTGCTCTTCTTTCTTTTGTTCTTTTCGATGCATCGATGTGTCAAATTCTTGGGTTACGGACCACAGTACGCCTTCACGGAACGCGTAAAATATGTAATAAAATTATTCAGTTACTTTTCCAGGATCAGTATATTAAATTTGAATAACTATTTGAATTACAGACATAACAAGTCCGTATATCTGTATATTAGAATATCCCTTAATAAGAAGATTTTGTTCCTAACATTAGAAAATTTCAAAAACTTCTCCAAATTTGTTCGGTTAAGAACATAAAATTATACATTTGTTGTAGCAGCTGCGAAATGCATCATTGTGCAAGGAATTACTTCCTCTTGTATTTCCTTTAATTGTTTTATAAACAAGGGTAGAACAAGCGACTTTTCCGAATCTAAGAGACTATGTTCACTGGATCACAATGAAAAAGGATAAAACGCAACCATTTCCTGCCATTAAGTAGAAAGACGTTAAAGCAAGCGTGGATAAAATAGCTTGACAATAATATAGCAATCGAAGTTTTCAAAGTAATTGGTTTTTTACCAAGCGAAGTTAATTACTTAAAGAAACGGAACTTAAAAAAAAAACATCGTAAACGAACGACCCTTTCGAAACATACGGTATGTGCCCAAGCATGGATGCAAATCTTGCAACCACGTGTTTAATTTATAAAGTGTTAAACACATTAAAGATTGATGGATACTCGAGGTAGCCAATTGGTACCTCGCCGGCTTTTCAGTACGAGGGTGCTCGGCCGAAAGCTCGACAAACGCAATTAAATAGCATTGTGTCTGGGCCGGATATGGGCACGTTAAATCCGTAGACCGGAAATTTTTATAATATCAGAGAGCGTGGGAGGTGGTACGATCCCCTCAGATATCGCCCTTGGGGGTGCTCGGTCAGAATTGATGTTGCGCCCAGCCAAGTCGGACTCCGACTCCTATGGTGCTATTGTAAATCGGAGCCACACCCCTCAGCCTGGACGCCTATATGGACCTGGTCTGGAACTCCCAAGGAGTATTATGAACAACATCAACATAGATTAATGACAGGTTTTAACTTACCTGTGCCTATGGAGATGCCACGAGACATTTCGAGTAAATTTGCTTAAATTCAGGAGCGAAATAAAATACTATCAAGGTCAAGAAGACAGGAAAAATAATTTTTTTCCTGGCAGAAAGATATGTATTTTTTATGCATGTATTTTTTATAGCCACACCCTTTCTAATTCAGTATGATTTTCTGACCCTTTTATTTCTTTCCATTCACTGTTAGTCGTGATTTAACCGTGGTAAACCAGCGATTATACTGTATTACAATATGACAAATGCAGGAGTTGATATAGTCGATCCAATGTGCAGCTATTACACTATATCCCGCATATCACGAAGATGGATCTAATGCCACAGTTTCATAGTTTGTTTAGGTTTTTGGACATAATAGGAATGAATTCGCAAGTTGTCCTTAGATTCAACAAATATGACACTTTTGGAATAGGGCGATTCTATCTGTTTCCTTTGGCCTTTAATTATAAATGTATCTCAATATTATAAGCATTTAATATCTTGTCATAAAACTCAGAATTATCATTTTAAATTTCAATATAAAAAATAAGTTTATTACAAAAGGAATAATCAAGGCTGAAAGAGACGCCGCACATTGTGCCAGCCGCGTCTGCTGGTGTTCCAAAACTTGGCGCGCCCGCTGAAGTGTTAAGGTTGTCTGCATCACAAGTAACACACATCGTCGTCCCAAGAGCAAAATATTCATGCTGGTCAACAATTATAAAATGTTATTGTCCAAACTGCAAATGATAGTTTAACTGTTCTCCCAATGGTTGTGTCCAACGGCTGTGTCAACTAAGAACCAACCATTGGGTGAGCTGTACCGTCAACCGTTAATTTCAACATAACCGAAACGGCAAAATCCTACTGTTGGCCAACTATGATAAATATGGTTGCCCAACAATTTCCCAACGGTCTTGTGCAGGAAGCGGTTAATGCCGAAGTGTATCGAGAAAGTGTTGCATACAATTTAAACTGCTTTGGAAGAGTTACTTAAGAGGATATCCTCTAACTGCAAGTATCATCAACTTGTTTTTCTTTTTACTCATCTTTTATAAGACTTAAAGGAAACCATTCACTTCAAATCTCTCGCTGGCAAATCACCATATTTAAGGGGACAAAGACATCGATTTTTTTTAATTCCCAGTTTTTAACTCCATATATAGAAGTAGAATAATTAATATTATGTTTTACTACATTGAAGACCCTTACAATTAGAAATAAGGATTTTGTTGGAAAAAAATGGCCTTTCTAAAAATTTTTTCCAGAAACGCTATCATTTTTCAAAATGTTACATGGGCATCCCATGTCATTTAAAACCCCTAATTTTTTTAAATGTAAGTTTACTATAATATATATATATATATATATATATATATATATATATATATATATATATATATATATATATATATATATACCGGGTGGCCATAATTAAACTGACAGTGCTCACAGTGTTCTGTAGCGTGATCTATTTGCGAGAACGACGCCACATTTTGTAGGAAGATAAAACAAGACGGGGGACGAAAGATTCCGCGAAAAAATAAATTAGTTCCAAAAGTCACCGCTAGGGGAATATTTGGCGCTGTGTAATAGAAAATAGAGTATTAGAAAATTAATACGAAATAAAATTACCTTTTATTATGCACATTTTCTTATTTAGTTCAAGTGCAATATGGCAACACTTTTAAAAAAGCGTAAAATCTACATAAACACCGATAAAGTCTCGTGATCTGCAATATCACGTACGCTGAGCAGAAGAAGAAGTTCTTTATTCAAATTTCACGTTACATCCATTGCCACAGTGCCAGCTGCTTGGGTTTTAAAAGGCAATGTGTTACGTTTCGAATCAATCGGATTGAAAGTTTATGTGCAATGTCTCCTTCTTTAGTCGAGGGTGCGTTACTGGTCAAATTCTCTTACCTCAACCAGTGCAACGCGTCAGCCGCTCTTCGTGCTTTTAGAACGCACAAAAAAATGCGTAAAGGTAACGGTCCTGTGTCAGTTAATGGGCTAAAAGCAATGGTTGCGACGTTTGAGAAAACAGGTTCTCTGAAGGTTCAGTCAGGCAGAGGACGAAAACCTGTACCACAGGATACAATCGAAGCAGTTGCCACGGCGATTGTCGACAGAGGACCAGACAATATTGCTGCCACCTCTACCGCTCGTGGAATAGCTCGGAATATGGATATGCCTTACAGTACGGTATGGAAAATCTTACGAAAGATTATCAACTTCTATCCGTACAAGATCAGCCGTGTACAGGAGTTACTGTACCCCGACCATGATAAGCGATTGACTTTTGCTCTCACCTTTCTTGCCAGAATGGAGGTGGATGATGCTTGGCCGTGGAAAATCTTATGGGGAGACGAGGCCCACATATACCTGCATGGAACTGTGAATACCCAGAACTGCCGAATTTGGGATGACAAATCACCACATGCAGTCACAGAAATTCCCTTACATTCACCAAAGGTAACTGTTTGGTGTGGATTCACAGAGGAATTTATCGTAGGTCCATTCTTCTATGAGAACATTACCCCGACAGGACCGGAAACCTGTTCTGTTACCGGAGAGAAATATCGCCACATGTTGAACAGCTTTGTCATTCAGGCACTTCAGCAAAGACAATGCCTGGGGGAAATCATTTTCATGCAAGATGGAGCCCCTCCACACGTTGCTGTACGGGTGCAACAGCTGCTACGACAGAAATTCACAAGAGAAAGAGTCATTAGCCGCTACTTTCAAACTGCATGGCCACCTCGGTCGCCTGATCTTACCCCATGCGACTTCTGGCTATGGGTTTACCTTAAGTCCAAGGTCTATCAAGGAGTGGTCCAGGACCGGGCTACGTTGAGGGATAACATATCACGGACCGTACGGGAGATTCCTGCGCCATGTTACTTTCTGCTGTTGTGCATACTGTGCACAGAAAGTAATATGTGGTCCACAACAACGGCAGCCACATTGAACCTCATTTGAATGCAAAATAAAAGGTAATTTCCGTATTGATTTGCATTTGTTAACACTCTATTTTCTATTTCACAGCGCCAAATATTCCCCTAGCGGTGAATTTTGGAACTAATTTATTTTTTCGCGGAATTCTTCGTCCCCCCGTCTTGTTTAATCTTCTTACAAAATGTGGAGTCATTCTCGCAAATAGATCGCGCTACAGAACACTGTGAGCACTGTCAGTTTAATTATGGCCACCCGGTATATATATATATATATATATATATACTGTTTTTACATGTTTTTATTTTATTTCATGGTGTAACTGTCATTACTGTAATTACTAGAGTTAAACCAAATGTTATCAAGAAAATATCGGGGTAAAGTTTAGAACATATTTAACTACTCTAGAAATCACAGTTACAAGGGTCGGATTACATTACACATTACAAAACAATTGAAAAACATTTAGAGAAAAAACAGTAAGATGACTTAACATAGTCCAAAATTGGGCATCAGACCGACAGGTCTTTATGCTACGGAATCCTGGCTTTCACATCTAAAAGAAAAACAGTACAACGGATGTTGCACGCAAAGTCTATCCGTATGGTGTCGACATCTACATTTTGGGCTTGGAAGTATTATAACGTGTGTTACAATGGTCTATAATCTTCAAAAATTTATGTGAGTTCAAAGAATAATGCACAGATTTGTGACAAACACTTCCTTCAACAATCCTGAGAAATTTTGAAAAAAAATCAGAAGAAAATGAATTTGCATGGAGCATTTGAACATATTGAGCAGTTTTGAAAATTTCTTTTTTTCAAACCAGGTCCTATTCTTTCACAAAATACTTATTTGGGAATTCTAAGTGTCTTTAATGTAGTACTTGCTCGTGGTCTAATTTCTAATTGCCGTATGGCCATGCCATGGTCGTAAAAATGTTTGTTGCTAGTTAGAAATATTTGTTTGAGATCATTCAATTTCAATCTGATTCTACAGCGAGCTAAAATAGTGTTACTTTTGACTATGGATGAATAGTATATTTGTTTAAGAAACACGACACTTTCCATAACAAAGCAGCCATACAAACCTTTTAATGAAGAATTTCATTTAATTTATACTGTTGTCGATTTGTTGTATAATTTTGTGCTGCTACAAAACTATTAAAATTTCGTAAATCAGTTCAAATGACAGTGTTTCATTAATTATTTTAAAGTTATCATTATTATATAATCCATAAAGTACAAAGATTTGGATAATTATGATTCGGAATTCGGAATTATTTCCTGCGGGATTGATAGAATAGTAAACAATTCAAACCCTTTCATTAATTTTAATGTTTTTGAATAGGAACTGAATATAAGTTTACATTTGGAAAATAATTTAAGTATGGTAACATTGATGTTAAGCGAAACACTTTTCCTTCTTTTGAAATTATTATTTTTTTTGTATTCTCTACGCAATTATTGTAAATGAACTTTCCAGTAAGGAGGAAAATAACATTCATATAATCCACATTAAATAAATAATTTTAAAAGTTTTCTTTATTGATTCCCGATATTAAAAAATTTTGCTGATGAGATAATATATAACGGCCCATTTTTTTTGGCAAATTGAGAAAAACAAAAACGAATGTAAAATTATGTAAAATCCACACTCCTTATCGCCATTGTTTATCAAAAACTTTGCTATTTGTAAACTTGACAGTCAAATATATTGCAACGAAAACGAAAAGATCTTAAAACAAGGATGTGCCCTCCGAAAGCCAGGGAAGTCTTTATGAAGTTATAGATAAAATATACGGAAATATTTTTACAAAACGTACAAAAAACTTTCTTTCTTAAAATTCAATTTTGCTCTAACAGTCGACAATTTTTCTCATGCAAAAGAAATACATAGTTCAGAGCCTTGACTGGTATCGTGCAGCTAGAAGAAGAAAAAACGTTGTGTCCACAGTTGTTCTTGATAAGTATAAATTGATGTTACGCCTATTCTAAAGGATTTTTCTCTTTTTTGTGTTTGGTTCCGTAACAATTTTCGGAAACTGCGGGAGGTAGATTGTATTCCAGAGATCCAAAGGAAATTTTATTTGTCACTTGCAACACCTGGATATAACTTATTTTTTTCCCCTTTTTAAGACATTATAAAACATTTTTCATAAACTCTTTAACTGTCATTTAAATGTCTTACGGATTTATTTTCATTGCATTTATTGTTTTGTTCAGAAAACTTTATTTTATTGTATTACTAAAGGGGTAGTATTGTATTTCTTTCTTGTAAGAAAATTTAAACTTTTTACTTGAAGATAATTTATTTAAATTTTTTAAATGTTTTACCTGGGAACTCAGAAGTTGGGGAATATTATATGACAAAGAAGCAATTTCAACTTTTCATTAAGGGATATATGCCTTGCAACATATTTAAGTCACTTACTGAATAGCCCAAAATCCTAAAACTGTTGGTTTTTCCATTTAAAAATCTCAAGCTTCCATGACAATATTATAACGGTTGGTTGATTGAGATCACTATGGTTATTTCTTGCTACACGAGGGATAATTAGATCAGGACCGACTTATTAAAGCTGATTTCGAAGGGCTCCAAAGACCCATGCCGACTTTGGTACTCGAACCCTTAGGCTCTGGTACCGAAAGCGAGCACCCTAGTCATTCAGCCACCCTCCGGCTCGGAATTATAACGGAATTAACAGTACTATCATTATTTTTAAATATACTGTCATTATTTTACAATATGGAGTGAAATGTTATGGTTGAAAAACATTAAATTAGTGACGATAAAAGTTTCATAATGTGAACATTTAAAATTTATGTCCATCCAAATCTTCAATCCCTTTGTAATGGGAATTTTACTACCAGAATTTTTCTGTCAAATGCACATCTTTAAAAGTGATTCTCACAACAATTGAATTTTTTTTTTATAATGTACCTTGAATGACTGAAAGGAATTTTATAGACATAGATATTGTGACGTCACGCCTTTACGAGGGTCGTTCTCACACCCCCGGACTAGCTGCATATTTTTCGAGGATTCCTATTCAAGTTCCCACCGAAATTTTTGAACACGCGGGGGATTAAAAAACGATACCAACACATGCCACCAGAGTTTTTGGCCTGAAAGTTACTCCCAGGCATAATGGTTTCTCTAGCAAGCTGTGGGGGTAACTGCTTGGAAAACAGAAGCTTCGCCCATCATAGTCGTAAAGCTGTCTTCCTAAGCGATAGCTCTATGCGACTTTGTCACTGGAATATTATAAAGTTTCGGCGTTAAGAAGAGATGTCAGCCGATAACCTTCCGGCTCCATCGGTTTTGGGAAATCAATTTCTAAGAATACGACCGCCACCGAAGATTTTAAGCCAAGAGATAGAGACTTTGTGTTTTAGAGGGAGATGCTCCATGTGACGCGCCCCGAGCAGACGTGTTTTTTGGAAGCTCCTGTTGAGAACATGGGTCTGGAAGCATGTGCTGTGAATCTGCAATTAAATTTATTAAATATGTTGTAATTGTTTAATGCTTATTTTTTTGGTAAATAAATATCCCTGTTAAGTTTCTGTTTAAAAAATTGGCCTTTTCATTATAATTAGGACTCTGTCTTTCTTGGTCATGAATTATGTAATAGTAATTTTAAAACAGCCTCAGATAATTTCCTTAACAACCTATCGTGATGCTACAATATTAATATTCTAGACCGTCTAAAATTATTATCAACATGACTTTGGTGATAACAGTTAAGAACTTTTCTAATTACCATCATTCCTGAACTCTACGTCCTCTTTCCCACACTACAAAATGTACCTGCGTCTCTGTGTGCCAGCTCTTGGATGACCAGGAGTTTGTCACTACAAATTATTCAGCGGGGTCTATCACTCTCTTTGGAAAGGGTTATACTTAGACCAAGAGGATTACCCGCAACAACAGTAGAAACAATTAACTGCTATTAGTTCCTTTCTTACACGTACCTATGAAACCTTTGCCAGTCGAAAATTTGTAAGAAACACTGGGAGGGACATTTCCCTTTAGCTTAACATGGGTAATGAAGATATGCATTATCATCGAGGGATTTGTCTCAATGTAAATGTAAATAATAAATCTTGAGTAACTGAATAAATGAATTACTCAACAATGGCTACAAATTTTTGCGAACTTAAGTAAACTTAGTCGGCATTTTAACATAAATATCGAAAACTCCGTCAAATTTTAAATCCAGGTACTATGTTGTATTAGTAAGGAACGAAAGTTTAAAAGGACATATACTCAAGGTAAATCAATGAACTAACACACGTTCAACGAGCAATTATATGTGATCGAATACCAGATGCATATTTAAAGTACAGCATTTGAATTAACTATAGCTAATAATTCATCGTACCATTAACTCTAGACACTAAGTTTGTGAAAATAAAGGGTTTTAGGTATAGATTAATAGTTGGCAGGTGTGATGTTAAACTTGAATTCTCATTCTTGTTTCGAAAACCGTATTCCCGAGAATACTGGAAAAAAAATCAAATTATAACTTTTAAATGTTAATAACTCTACGCAACCACTAATAATAATATAAAAGGGAATTATATTATCAATTAAAATATGTTCCAAATATGTACTACTTATATAAAGTTTTATTAATTACTTAAACATGGATATTTTTTCAATGGCTGTTATTTATAAAATAGATTCCAAAAGAGATAAATTTAAAACTATTCAATACTATATTTTATTTCAAGGGATAAATAATATTGCCCCATAATGCAAAAGGATAAATTTTAGGAAACCTTGATTTTTTTACAGATTTTAGACCATATTTCCCTAATCTTAACATATACCACTACTATTTTTAACGGGCATGTGTAAGATAAATCAGTGACGGAAATTTAATTGAAGTTTCCAATACAGGATTTTTTTACTTAAAAATTCTTTATTTAAATCCTAAAAACAAAAGAAAAATGTTAAAGGTATTTAAAATCAACATCATGCATGCATGGATGCATGCATTCATCTATACATACATGCATGCACATACATACATATATTCATGCACACACACAAACACACACATACATACATATAACCATCAGAAAGATCATTTTAGTTGTCACCAAATGACAACACAATATAGTTTAAGTTAAAAATACATAACGATACTTTTATATAACTTAAAATTTCCTTCTGTCGTTGCATGACCATTTAGGGTGCTAAAACATCAAAAATTTTCTAGCAAGAATATTTTTAAAAAATTATCATTACACTCTATCGTTGCAATATAGCATTGTTACCTTAAATACGTTCAATTTAAGTTTCAAAACATTTTATCCAAGGATATAATAAACATGTTCTTAATGGCAAAAAAATCTAGCAACAAATTCTTTTATTTTTTCACGAAAGTGCTGAAGTGAGTAAAAAATATCCTTTTTTCCTGTGAAAGAAAGGATCACAACTTATATAAGTTCTATGGCTTTACGGAGATAAGAATGTTATTTTTTCCGCTCTCGGAACACACATTACAACACCGAGAAATGTTCTTATCTAAATGTACCTCAGTAAGGGTATCATAACTGATTCGTTTATACAGCTTTTGATTTCACCGGACTCAAAACGACAGTTCTTTACGAAATCTGAAAGTAAATACATAATATGAAGTATCTGAATCTAGCATTTTCATTACCAAAATTAATTGTTGCAAATTTTTACTATTTTGTAAACGTTGCTAATTTTATGTCATAATTTATACAATACTAGTTAACATTTAACTTACAATCTTGTATGTCTGTAGTCTTACGTAATTCGAACTTTATTTTTTCAATACCTGTTTTTAAATTTTTTATACTTATAAATAAAAGTTTCCTTTTTCTACCGTGTTACTCATTTTAAAGGGAGTTGGGAAGTTTATTTTGTTGGCAGGTACTAGATTTCGTTTTGTTAGGGTTTCGGGAGCCGTCGACCTACAAGAGTACCATTGCTCTTTACTCGCCATCGGGTGCACGTCTTGCCCGGGCAAGAGAGCACAGAGACTGGAGTGTAGAGGACTGGAAACGAGTAGCATGGAGTGATGAGTCTCGATTCCGACTACTTAACGCCGACGGGAGGCTGAGAATATGGCGTCAGGCTCATGAAGCCATGGATCCTGATGCCTGGCTGGAAATGTACAAGGACATGGTGGCTCAATCATGGTCTGGGGTGTTTTTTCGTGGCACAGTTTGGGATCTTTGGTGCGTGTACCAACCTCCCTCAATGCAATTCGGTATGTAGAGTTGCTGGGTGATCACCTCCATCCGTTTATGGTGCTCTGTTATCCGCACGGTAATGGAGTTTTCCAGCAAGACAACTGTACCTCTCACAAGTCCCGGTTGGCTACTGGCTGGTTGGATGAGCATTCCTCTGACTTCTCTGTCATGAATTGGCCACCTAGAAGCCCAGACCTAAATCCTATTGAGCATCTTTGGGATGTTTTGGAACAAGGCGTGAAAGGCCATCACACAGCACCAAAGAACCTTACTGAATTATGGACAGCTTTAGCCAATATTTGGCAAGCCATTCCCGTGGAACGTTTCCAGAAACTTGTTGAATCTATGCCTCGTCGTGTGGCAGCCGTTATCAAGGCCAGAGGAGGCCCAACTCTTTACTAGGTAGGTATCCCTAATTCAGTGGCACTTCAGTGTATTTAGTAGTTAGATTTAAAGGATATTAAACTATTGATGTCTATGAATATTAAGTTAATCATCCTTTTAATTATTTTTTTTAATAATGGAATTTAAAAAAAACCCATGCCTTACATTTAAACTAACACTTACAATTGAAATAAAATATAAAAATTAAAACTCTTCCTTTTTTTCGCATTTTTAAAATATACCAGTTTGTAAATTTAAACTTAAGCAGCCATATGAGCTAAAAGTGTACGAGATCCACTGACTCATCTCTGATTTATAAAGGTATCCCTATAAACTAGCCTTTAACCAGTTAACAAGGGCCCCCTGTTGCCCCAATTGGCCTGCATATATGTACTATCCGTCCGACGCCCAGGCCTATACTAATTTACCGAACACCGGCTGAGTATGCAGGAATTGCTACGCGGGGACTGATTTTCAGGTTTTTCAAGGCCTTACAAAGGAAAGCTGAAGAAGGCGAGATGGTTCAGATTAACCAGTTAACATGGTACTCTTTACACAAAAACATCAATTTTAAGGGGGTCCAGGACACATTTTGAAAAAAATTTTATTTATTGAGTTAAAATTTTGAATTTTTTTCTGATGGTTAACCATATAATTTGTAAATAAAATCACACCATAAAACTTCTCAAAAAGTTTTTAAAAAATTTAAAATTTAAAATCTTTAATAAAAGTGGAGTAATTTAAAATCGTTATAACTCGAAATATTATTTGTCGAATTTCCAAATTTTTTTCATTTAATTAAACAGAAATATATCAATTTTAATTTTGATTCACCATTTTTTAAAATAATAATTTAAAAAAAAATTAAAAATTTTTAGATTAAAAAAATTACGAAAAAAATTATGTAACTTGTTTTTAAAAAATCATATTTTCCAAAGTAAATGTTTTTTTCAAATTTACTGAATCAAAATTAAAGTAAAATAGTTGAAAAAGACATGTTACGAGTTTCAATCATTTATCTTTAACGGTTCTTGACTTATAACAATTTAAAGACGAGAAATGGGGAAAAAACCCATCATACAGAAAAACGCACTTACAGGTTTAAATAACTGTTGGCTACTATTAGAAAGTTGAAAAAAAATAATAATTTCTCTTGTTCTAATTAAGATAGAAACATGATTTAAACGTCATTTTAAGCGCAAAAGAACACAAAAATTTTTAATCCAATAATTTTTTTTTCGAAAATTCGAACAATTTTGTGTCCTGGACCCCCTTAACAAAACATAGTAAATAATGCGGAAACGTGAATAGGCATTGCTATTTCTCACAGTGATAAAGAAAACACGAACAGTTTACCGTTTGATAAACATAAGAGAGGTTATTTAAAAAATTACATACTTTCTCACTCACAAGTTTTATCAAATTTAACTAAGAATTGTGGGTTTACGTTCCATTTGTTTACAAACTGTTCAGTGCTTATGGACAACTTATAAGAAAATTGACACTAGATGTTTATCCTGCTGTAATTTTGCTACACATTTTAAAGTCATATCTCGGTACACGTCTGCTTCGACATTCGTCTCATTTTGACTCAAAAAATAATGCTTCTGTGCTCAGTGTTTTGCTCAGTACTCCTCGCGCATGCTGGAACCTGTATAAGACAAGACGGTGCCCCCTACACCTCTTTCTCCGGCCGGAAGGAAAGACCATCTCGCTATACTCATAGTAGTTTGCACTCTGTGAGGAAAAAAAATTCCCCATGTACCTCCTTTTTAACGTAGGATTACGTTACTCCATAACGGTTCCCCGGAAAGCAAAATTTCAGAGGCTAAAACCGTCCGTCATAGCGAATTACAATTTTGTCAACGCGCCGAACCTAGTCTGTATCGATTGGGCAAGCAGTAAACAGTTAAACAGAAAAGTACCAAAATGCAACAAAATTTTGACACCCACTCACACCCACACACGCATATATATATATATATATATACGTGAATATATACGTACCACACACACACACATATATATATATATATATATATATATATATATATATATATATATACGTGAATATATACATACCACACACACACACACACACATATATATATATATATATATATATATATAAAAGATAAGCAACGATAAGTAATCCTACGCTGATAATCCGAGGTAGTTTCGTTAGAAGAGACTACCTGAAATCTTTTTTGTGTTTTTTTCGTTTGATGTTTTTTCCTTACAAACCATCATAAGTTCAAAGAAGTTTATTGATACCTCTTAATATAAGAAATAGTGAGAATCCCGATTAAACAGAAAAAAGCGATAATTGCTGAATATGAACGTGTCTGATCTTGCTGCACTGTGCAAATTTTTAGAACTACAATTATTTGTGAAATTTATATATATATATATATATTAAAGGACCCAGTGCTGCTAGAAGTTTCAAGGCCCTGACCAAGCAAAGGTCACAGATATTAGCAAAAAGGAAGAAATTGTTGTACATTTGGATTATTGAAAAACAGTTGGTCTGTGATATCCTGGGCATATCTGAAGCAATAATTTCCGAGAAGGCAAAACAAATACATGCCGAAAAGTTAAAAGACAAGCCTGGTACGAGGGCTGAGAGCAGTAACATCTTTAAAGCCAGTCATGGATTCCCCTTCCAAGTAATAACTCTCCTCCTCCTCTACATCGCAACATCTATCCCATTAGTCGATCAATTCCTTTGAATAAAGATAAATTTTATTTTTATCTAATTATTGTTTTAACATATGTCTGTCTAGTTTAATGATTTTGTATTAAAAAAAAACCTACCAATTTATAAATTGCCCCGTAAAATATGAAATTTCTGGTTTCCAGGAACGAATTAATTCAATTTATATTATTCCTTATGGGGAAAATTCGGTACTCGTCGTGCATTCTGGAATCAATTAACGACGAGACCCGAGGTACCACTGTACTGCATTTTTCTGGTTTACAACTTAAAATTTGCTTTTAGTTATTTTTCGATCTCTTTAGAAGTAAATTATGATCAAGGAAAAATTATTTTTATAGCATTTCTATTCTTCACCTATCAAAAGGTCTACTAATTTTTCGTTTCTATCCTCTTCCAAAGCCACATAGTCAAACTATCATTATGAGTTCGGTATAGAATCGAAATACCAAAAATAAAAATATCGTTTTTAATAATAAAATCCATACAGTCCACACTTTCAGTCCCTACATGGCAGGTACAACACATTCGTATTATCGTGTCTAGGCCAGATATGGGCACACTAAACCTCTAGAACGGAAAAGTCCTACTCTGAAGTCAGTCTACAGTCAGTCCTGGGAGATTGTACGAGCCCCCCCCCCTCCAGAAATAGTCCCTGGTATTGTCGGTCACAAGGTGGCACCAGAGGGGGGGTTGCCTATACGGTGTCCCCATTGAAATCAACCAATGACTCTCGCGGTTAAATTGCGAATATCTACGTTGAGATGTGCCTCGCATTGGTAAAACAGTATATCTTCGAATTAACCAGTCAACTTTAACATCTACACTTAAAGACGATGAATGAGATTTAACCTAAAGTATACTTATTTAATTTAGCCACGAAGAACGAATTGATATAAGTACAGTCGGACCTTTATTTAACGAACCTCTATTTTGCGAATTTCTCTATTTTGCGAACTTTTCCTTGAAACCAAGAACAACTTGCGAATTTCTCCGTAAAATAACCTCCAAAGAACGAAGTGCATTCTCTATTTAACAAAATTTTTTTTTGTGATCAAATATTTTTTTTCATCCATATTTCTCAAAATATTTCTGGACATTTCATACTTATTCTTTCTTTTAACACATTTTATGGTAATCAATGACCTTGAACTAGTTTTACCAGTCGCCTAACTCACCGAGAGCAGTAAATTAATTGGCTGTCATTCTTTTCATTTCATCCAGGAAGTGCAACCGTTATCCTCGCCCCCCCCCGCTGTCCACTTCATTAGAGTAACTTTCAATATCCCCTTTCACCCTTAATGGAGCTGTCCCGTGTCCTTGAACTAGTCTCCCGTTTCCTAGATTGTTGATCAGAGTCGTGCTAGTAATTTTGGTTCTGGAAATTGAAAATACAGTGTATTCACGGACAGTGTTTTGTTTTATTCTTGTTTTCGATGTAGATTTCTTTTTGATGGGTAAGATATATAAAACAAATAGATATTAATTTACAAAATAAAGGTGGGATTAATTACTTTTTTAATAATATTTAGTGTTTATGAATTTTAAATATTTTTTGTGTAGTTTTATAAGTATTTTTAAAGGTGTATCTCTGTTTAACGAATTCTCCATATTACGAACTTTTTTTTTGAGATTTAGCGACTTCGTTAAATAGAGGTAGTTTTATTCTTCAACTTCTTGCCTCGGCTATAACACATTCTTACATGGTGTCACGATCGTAATAATGTTTTTCTTTTCTTAAATTACATATGTTAATCCATTAGCCTTTTTTACAATTTAAAAATGGCAATTAGATATTTTTCGATGCTTTTTAAGTAATTGTGTGTGGTCACGAAAGAAAGCTTCTGGGAACATTTATGCCATTTTTTTTCATTTCAAAAATGTAAAGATTTTTTTTTTAAACATTAATCCTTTTGAGACATACTGACAAATTTTCTAGCCAGTACTGCTTGCCTGAAAATAAAATGGATTTGCTATAAACCCCCTAAACTTTTGTTCTTCACACTTGGAGTGTATTTATAACTGAAATTGAACACTCCACTTCCTACTGTACTGAATGAGGAATTGCATTATACACTGCTGGCCACTGTAAATGCAACACCCTGAAGGAAACATGCAAATAACATGAAATTTACAACATGCATTATCGGAGGTGAGATATGCAAATGATTAGAATTTCAGCGCAGACGCACCTCACACGCGCCTGTGGCGCCACTTCAAAGCGCTATTTAAGGCTTGGAGATTTCGACGATTTCAAGTTCGGCAATTGTGTTTTTCTTGTGGTTTTTTCAAAAAACGATCAATTTAGCCTCGTCGAAAACAGCGATCATCTTTTGATCAAGTATCCGAGTTCGACAGAGGAAGGATAGTGGCCTACCGAGATTGTGGATTATCTTTCAGGGAAATCGGTAGTCGTGTTGGACGAAACCAAACAACTGTAATGCGGATATGTGATCACTGGATGCAGGAGGGTACGACGGACCGGCGTGTTCGATCGCATCCACCTCAGCGCACCACTTCACGTGATGACAGGCAAACTGTGCGCATGGCAGTGACGGATCGCTCAGTCACATCACGAACCATAGCACAGCACATGCAGTCTGTAACGCATCATCCAGTGTCTGCGCGTACCCCATTTGACGCCGTTTACAGCAGAGTGGTCTGTCCGCAAGACGTCCATTGCTTTGTCTACCCTTGACGCAGAACCACAGACGTCTCCGCCGCCAATGGTGCGATGACAGAAGGATGTGGATGGAAGAATGGAATGAAATTGTCTTTACTGACGAGTCACGCTTCCGTCTGCAACACCACGATGGTCGCATTCGAGTCTGGAGACACCGTGAAGAGAGGATGCTGAACAGCTGCGTTATGCACCGCCAAACTGGTCCTGCACCGGGTATTATGGTATGGGGCGGTATTGGATATCACTCTCGCACACCTCTAGTACGCACTGCCGGTACTTTAAACAGCCAGCGCTACATCTCCGAGGTGTTGGAGCCAGTTGTCCTTCCTTACCTTCAGGGCTTGCCGACACCCATATTTCAACAGGATAATGCACAACCACACGTGGCACGCATTGTCCAACTGTTCTTCGTCAATCGCCAGATTGAATTGCTTCCCTGGCCGCCTCGCTCTCCGGATCTTTCGCCGATAGAAAACATGTGGTCCATGGTTGCTCTACGATTGACCCAGATTCCATCCCCAGCTGCCACAGGAGATCAACTTTGGCAATGTATGGAAGCTGCTTGGTCTGCTGTACCCCCAAGAACTCATCCAAAGTCTCTTTGAATCAATGCCGAGGCGTGTGGCAGCGGTGATCTCCAACAATGGCGCTTACTCTGTCTACTGATTTTGGCAGGAACCACACTTCACAGAAGTCTTTAAATTTAATCATTTGATACTTGGTCAACATGTTATCTACAAAATAAATTTTGTTGTGATATCTCTTGTCTTTCTTGGTGTTGTAATTTGTGTGGCCAGCAGTGTATAATGTATCCTAAAGTGTGTTTAATTTAGTATTTCACGGCCCATTTAAAAAAAACTATCATTAAGCTTCCACTAATATTAGCATACATCATTATTATAAACTGACAAATTGTGACCTTTATTTGTTTTATTAAAAAAAAATTATTTACGATTAATTTCATTATATGACAATATTAATTGAATTATATAAAGTGGATTATATGGTAACACGAATACCAGTAGAGTCTAAAATATTTGTACACGTTTTATCCTTTTTTACGAAACTCATTCATTCTTTAAGTAATAATTTAATATGAAAACTATTATGGTTTTTAGTAAACTTTTGAAATTCCCTTTAAAAGAATAGTTTATCTAACTACTATATAGAGTAGATAACTATTTCCTTTGCTTAAACTTGTTTAAACTTTCAGAAATATTTTATATTTACCTGTACAAATTGCCTTGTTACGAAATTAGAAGAAATAGTGCCTTTCAAATTCAACCGTCAATTAAATTTAGATTTGAATACGATAAAAGAAAGGAAACCCACACCTTATGCAAAGCTTACATACTCTACATTAGCATTGCATCCATTCTTACGTAACTTAGAACAGAACTTAGCTAATTAATCATTAATTATACTTAATTAGTTACTGCAGGAAACATATCGTCATTGTTGCGATTTCCGGTGTTTTAAGATTTATTTTCTTAGCACATCCGATTGAGCATATCGTGGTTTATTAAAACAGAGACTTATGACATGGGAAACAAGAATAAATATTCTGAGGGCGTTCTGTAGAAAAGTATGGAATCTATGCAGATGAAGACCTGAACTGCACCTCACACTTTCTCGTGTTAAATCCCAGATGGTTCGAAATAACAGAGCTGTGAATTAAATTTCCATCGTTAACATTCGGGGATCGCTCTCTGCAATTGTAATTTCTATATTAAGACGGGATAACTAAATGTTCGGAATGGATATGCATGAATTTGTTTTAGATTTAATACAGATGCCTTAGGGATATCTGTATTTGGTCAAATATCTAATATTGTAGAAATAACTGTCATAAGAAGGGGGCTGTAGCGTGCTGGAATTATGGTTTTTTTCCCGAGACCCCGCAAGGGCGGAAACACAGTTGCGTGTTTTTCAAGGAATGTTCGGTTCCACCAGTTCGGAACACGTGGGGGGATTAAAAACCGTTTTCCTTACAGATGCAGCCACTAAAGCTGTTATCTTGGACGTTTCTGCAATGTAGTAAAGTTTGGCGACTAAGAAGAGCTGTCAACCGATAATCTGTCGGCATCTGCCGCCCCCTCCACCCCTTCTAAAAATCCAGAGATTGAAGGGAGACGCTGTATAAAATCCGAGCGGGATAGACGTGTTTTTGGTAGGCTCCTATGTTGTTGGGCCGAGAATGGACCCTGGAGCGTGTATTTGTGAATCTGCACGTAAATTAAGTGATTATGTCGGAAGTGCTTGATGTTTAATTCTTTTTGTAAATAAGTCTACTTGTTATGTTTTTGTTTTAAAAATTTGGCTCTCGCTTTTAATTAGAACTCTGACTTTCAATGGTATGGATCAATAGTTGTGAAATTTCTTCAAAATGCCTCAGAGAGTTTATCAGCCTTACAGTGACGCCACAGGGCCGTTGGGTATAACAAGAAATACATGTCATGCTTTAAAACTATTTGACGAAAAAAATGGTAACTCATAACAGGCATTGGCAAATCTGAAAAACGAAGAAAGGTAGGTGACAGTAAAAAATCAAAACTTGAAGATCATCTCGTCATTTATTTCGCTATGATAAAAGAAAAGAAGGTCGCTTAAGGCCATGACAAAATTTAGTAGCAGTGAGGCATATGACCGTATCACAAATTAACAGCAGTATGATATCTTGGTGTCTCTGGAGGTCGGCTGGGCTTGGTGGAGTAGGACCGGAACGTTACACGTCTCTTACGGCAGCTTGCATCGTTCATCATCATTGCGCGTTACGTCCGAGCAGGCACGTCACTTGCAGAAGTCTGGCTTTTCACTCAAAAATCTTCCTCTCCAGCGTGGCGTGGTCACGTGGTGTTGATTACTTTTCCAGATGTGGTATTGGCGAGTTGGAGCTCACCAAGCACTGCCTCCAAGGCTGGAGAAACAAAGATTATGGCT
Organism: Dolomedes plantarius; assembly: GCA_907164885.2. Taxonomy (NCBI): domain Eukaryota; kingdom Metazoa; phylum Arthropoda; class Arachnida; order Araneae; family Dolomedidae; genus Dolomedes; species Dolomedes plantarius. Next base: position 114,094,783 of record OU015500.1, read on the forward strand.
TTTGTGTGTCGTGGAGCGAAGGCGAATAATTGTGAATACTGGAACAGCGCAGGAAGTGTCTCAGCTGCAACCCCTTGAATGCGCATCCAAGAGCAAAGGGTTCTCGTGCAGGGACAAAAATTGAGTTTTCAGTGAATCTTTTGCTGAATAGATGGGGAACGTAACATTGGGGATTTTAAAAACATTAGCTGAAGGATTATTAAGTATACGTATAGAATAAGTGACCAATGAGTGTCGTGTGACTACCTCATATGGTCCAGTAAACATTTTATGAAATTTATCTTTAGACTATGTCACCAGTATTAAATTCACGAAGTTTCGAATGAGGAAGCTGCTTGTCAGTCTGAATAAGTTGTTTATCATTTACATTTTCAGTTACAGACACATATAAATGGTTTAATGATGACGAAATATTATGTAAATACACAGACTTATCCAATTGTTCAAAATTAACATTGTTATGAAAAGTATCAAAAAGGAGGGAAAGTTCCCTAGCAAAATGTAGCATATTAGGAGAAAAATTTGTAGAAGAATGAACAGAACCATGGTATAAATTTTGATGAATCAGTACAGCATGTTTGAAATTAATTTTGGAATCAAGTAATGAGTTTATAGTAGATTTGATTGAAGTATTTATGCGTTCACTGTTTCCATTAGGTTGAGGATGACCAGAAGTAGTATGACAAAGTTTAATATCCAAAGAAGAAGGAAATTTAGGGAATACATCAGAAGTGAACTGAGTTCCTAAGTTAGTAGTTAAAATAGAAGATGAACTGCCAAAAGTAGAAATGTAACTGAAAAGAGAGTCTGTAACAGCTTTAGATGTGATTTTGGAGAGTGGATACAATTGCATGTGTCTCGAAAATTGATCAGTGATAGTTAGAATATATTGGCTATTTGCTAGTGAACCTAAAATGTCCAAGGAAATAATTTAATTTGGAGAATTTGGAATAGGATTAGATTGGAAAGGAGCTTTACGAATATTTTGATGTTTTTGCTTAATGCAAGTATGGCAAGAATTTATGAAATTAACAGTACACGCCCTTCCAATAATAGCTTAATTTAAGTAAAGCATAAGTCTCATCAATACCAAAATGAGTGAAGTGCATGATATTTAAAATTTTGGCTTTTAGTGAATCAGGAACAACAATGATATTGCGAGGAGTTAAATTATCAGGAAGTTTATTGTCCCAACAAAGTAAATTAGTTTCAGGATTAATGTTGAAAAATTGAAACTTTTTAGAAACACGCTATTGATTAGCATTTAATGAATTTCGAATAAGACTTAATTTGACATTCTCATTTTGTTTGTTCTGAAAAGTTTGAGTGGAAATTTCCAAAAATGGATCCTTATCATTATCATTAGATTGAGTAGCATTAATATTATGGGAAGTACAGATATTATTAAGTTCACTACCAGAAATATTTGAATGAGGCACAGCATTACAATTTGAATTTACGGAAGAACCCTGAACATCATTACAAGAATTATCACAATCATCAGTAGGTTTAGCATCAAAATGAGAAACAATAGGAAGTACTTCTTCAGATTGAATTAACAAAGGATTATTAGACAAAGTTTCACAAGGAGGATTATCATCAAGACGAGAAAAGAAATCAGCAAGAACATTGTCTTTACCAGGAACGTGGACAAAATTAATAGAATATTCATTTAGTTCCATGAGCCAGCGAGTTGTTATGTCAGTTGGTAAAGCAGTGTGTTTGTAATTAATTAAAGATTTGCTATAGGCCAGAACAGTAAAATCACGATTATAGAGGAAATGTTTAAATGTAATTACACTTTTGAATAAGGCATATCGTTCAAGTTTAAGAGCTGGATATCTCTTTTCCGATTGTTCTAAAGCTTTACCGAAATAAGAAATTATAGTGAATATATCATTAAATTTTTGCAAAATTATACCACATATCCCATTAAGTAAAGCATCTGTGTTTAGATAAAAAGGTTTCTCTCAATTTGGAAAACTGACAAAAGGATGATTAAAAAACATTTTGTAATTTAGCAAAAGAATTTTGATGATTAGCCTGCCATTCAAATTCAACTTTAGGCGTAGTAAGATCAATCAATGGTTGAATAAGTGATGCATATTTTGGAATAAGATGTCTGTAATAGCCACAAACACCGATGAAACTTTAAAATTGACGTTTAGTTGTTGAAGTAGGGAAAGTGGTAATTTTAACAATATTAGACTCAATGGGAGTGATTGAATTTTGCTGTACATGAAAATCCCAAAAAATAATACTAGTAGTGTGGAATGAACAATTACTAGGAGACAAAGTAACGTTGAATTTAGATAAAAGAGAACAATGGATAATTTGGACAAAGTTTCCTGAAAGTTGTTAGGACCAATAACAATGCCATCTTGATTTGCAAGAATCTTAGGCAGATGAATTTCATCTAGCACTGAGTCAATAAGAGATTGAAAAACACTGGATGCGGTCTTTAGACCAAAAACCACCCGTTTACTATCCTTTTACTTAGGAACCGAAAGGAGTTGTGAAAGCAACAATATGTTGTACTTAGCTAATGCTAGGTACTTAGCCTACGATAGGGGCTTAGCCTATGCTAGAAGCGACCATCCACTTTGCGAATTGACCTGGCTTCAGACTTTGGCCGTGACACACACGCACTGACGCTATTATTTATATATATATATATATATATATATATAAAATAACGTTCCACTTTCATTTATATATTTTACACATTCATATTCCCCCCCCCCTATCATTTATAGCAAACATTAATTTTAAAATTATAGCCATTTTAAATTTTATGAATCATTTTACAAGATTTTGTCTTATCAATATTATACTGAGTTAATGCCCTTATTAAGCTGATTATATCGGACTCCTTCATTATGCTATTCCAGAGTCGGCTGAGAAATTGTCAGCGCAAAATGATTTAATTTTCTATAGAAGTTTCAATATCAAATATGTTGTTTTATTATGGTTGAGATTTTACACAGTAAAATACAATATGTAAAATATTATTTCCCCGGACATGCAGAAATACAAGATTTCCTATCATCCAGTGTAAACATTTTCTATTAAAATCCTGTTTGAACTAGTTTTATGGGACATTTGACATTGGATTTACTTCGATGTTGATCCCAGTTTAAAACCTTAAACTAGAAATAATTTTATCTATTCCTTTCACATTTTCCTCGTAAATATTCCCAAAATGTTAGATTTTTCTTGTTTTACTTAGGTTCCGTATGGTAACGGATTGGTAACATTTATTTTTCCTTATTTTTTACTGCACACACACATTATATATATATATATATATATATATATATATATATATAGTAAATTTTTTAAAATATTAATAAAATTGAAGAATATATATTTATATAAATAATACATTTCCTACCTTGTAAAAAGAATCAAATATTAAATTATACGCAAAATTAATTATTTCCAGTAAAATTCAAAGTTTAGTATGTATTCTATATCGCAATATAAATAGTTTTCGCCACAAAATTAGCGGTCCAATAACATCGCAGCTGATGTGTACATATATATATATACTTGTAAGTGAGGCGGTGAAAGACAAAGTGGTGTAAGTCAGTAAGTCAAGTGGTGTAAGTCAAAAGAGTGTTACTGCAAAAACTACAAATAATTCCACTATAAATGGAACAAATTATAATTCATAATAATTATTACAATAGTACAAATAATAATTATTTGCAATTACACTATAAATTGAACTTGGAGATTACATTTTTTGCCCTTAAATAAAAAAAGTTGAAAATGTGACTTACACCACTTTGCCTTTCATCTCCTCGATAACGAAGGCATCCAAGGGAAGCACAATTCCCACCATACGTCAATATGTACTGAAACCTATTTTCTCCATGGCCATGATTCTATAATGGAGAGATTTTCGGACCTTGTATAAGCAAGTTACAGACATGAAAGAGAAAACCCCATCTTTCGATTCACACAGGAGAGGCATCATCATACCCTAAAATGATTTGATATTGGGTAGGGAAACCTCTAAAGCACACATCAAAGAGAGCCATTCTAATACGGATATTCATGGAAATGAAAGTTCTGAGTGTTTGCCGAGTTTTGTACTGCGCAATGAATCTGATGAAGTTTAGTTCAGATGGGAACATAGTCGTATTAAAATTATTACGCACGCATTGATATATTTTAATATATTAATATGTTCATGTTTATATGTGGGACATAAATTAGTTTTTGTCATAGGGATATACCAGACAGGATAAAGCGTTAATGAAAAAAATAATATATTTTATTAAAAATATTGTTTCAATTCCACCAAACGACACTTGTGTACAAAAGATAGGACATCATAGTTTCTTGTTACATGCAGCTAGAGGCATGCAAGTCTCATTATATACTCTGCTAGGAGAAGAGTTATTCCTGTCATTACTACCCAGTTTAGTGAAAAGAAGTCAAAGCTCAAAATAAAAACTTCTTTCGGTATATATATATTACATACTTTAAAAAAATAATCTAAGCACTAAATGAATACTGTCACCTGAAAAATTTTAGTAAAAAACTGTTCGTAACTGCTCGTGTTTGTTTATATATATGTATGTGTGTGTGCATGTGTGCGTGTGTGTGTGCGTGTGTGATGCTCCGTACATTACGTCACGCCGTGGAGGAGAGGCGTAGCACTAATCGGAGGTGTAGCCGGCACGAGGGTGTGAGGCAGTCGGACGAAGTGTAGATCATCCTGTAAGTCGCTGTGTACAACTTGTGGAGATGCCGTCGGGCGTAGTGTAGATCCAGGGAAGCACTTACGAACTTTAGGCGAGAAACGCACACATGGAACGATTGATGAAATACACAAATTCCAAGACGTGCTTTATTTATCAGAAGGCATTAGCTGCGGTGGCCACATGACTTGGCCTGATGGGGCGCGGATTACTTTACAAGACAGAAGTGGACAGCAGGTCCGACAGCAACGAGAGTTAAACACGAAGAGACAGAAATCTTCTGTTCACGCAAATAGTAAAAGAGTGTTTTGCGATATTGACGCCAGAGGGTCTAAACTACTTAATTTTTATTTGGGCGACTTTAGATTCATAGAGTTCACGTGTCCACTTAAGTTTTGCCGGGGACTTTACTGCTAGATCTCGCGCTTGTTAGAACGGTGAACTATTGACCTCGGTGCAGGATAAGTGGCCATAAAGTTCATGTAAAGTGTGTTTTTGACGTTACAGAACCCATAAATAAAGAGTGGTTTGAGGGCTCTTCAAGAATTTTGACATTACACTGACATTCGGAATCTCATAAACTTCCTACACTCATATCTGGGGATGTTATTGAGTTCAGCTACTTCACATGCCTGTATAATGGTCAGCAGGGCTACGATAAATTGTTATTTTACTTTTAGGTTGCAATTTTGGAAAAAGGGGTCGTGCTTTATTAACAGGATAATTTTAATTAGATATATCATGGTGGGCCGTTATTATCACACACACACACACACACACACACATATATATAATTTTTATATTTATAATTTGACTTCTCCATGCTCCTGTAAAACATCACTTATTCGATTTCTAAAGATGATTTGATGATCATAAAGCTTTTCAGTACTTGATACCTTCCTTCCCCTGTAGACAGAGAAAGATCCTTATAGAGTACAACCCCTGTCTAGGGAGACTGAGAGGATAAGAATCATTGGACATGCCCTATTCCATGACGTAACATAACGTCATAGGGAATCTTTGCATCACCACTTCTGGATTTTCACGATGTAAAAATCAGAACACGGTTGAGAGGCGAATCTTTTTCTGATATTGCTTGTTATATTTCACATGTCACTCGGTCTAGCTCCCTTCCTATGGGGAACTGCGTATGAAACGATAAATAAAACGCGTGAGACTAAATCGCGTAAAGCTGATTTTTCAAAACATATATATATATATATATATATATATATATATATATATATATATATATATATATATATATATATATCCAGGTTGTCTCAAAAACCCTCGACACATTTTAATAATTCATGAAAAAAAGTATACAAGGTAGGAACTGGAAATTCACAGATGTGATATCACATATTGTTTTTTCTGTGCCAATAAAGTTCAACAGAGGGCTCCAGTTGTTCCATGAAAGCGGAGGTTGTAAATTGGCTGTAAAATTTGTAAAATGTTTGTCGTCCCAAACATTTCTTATTTACATCCGAAAATCATTTGGAAACAAAACGGTGCACCGCCTCATTGGGGTATGATTGCACGAGACATTTTAAAAGAGGAATTTCCAAACAGGTAGATTGGACGAGGTGATCCCTTCCAATTGGCGCCTCGATCTCCAGATATTGCACCTCTTGACTTCTTTTTCTTTGGGGGTTTGTCGAAGACAATGTTTATTCAATTTAAGTGAACGATCGTAAAGCACTCATAAAACGCATAATTGATGAAATTTTGTGTATTACGGAATCCATTATCGAGTGCACAGGTGCTGCAGCGGATTATCTAATGTGTATTCTCCGTGCCACAAAATGAGCACGTATTGAAATTATTTGACAATAAAAATATAATATATATTATAACACTGATAACACGTATGTGAATTTATAGTTCCTATCATAAGTGCTTTTATTTATATAAATATAAATTTTTAAAATGCCACAAGGTTTTTTAAGACACTATATATGTATATACAGAGGCTGTTCGCACATTTTTTAGACGATTTTTGGTAAGCGGTAATAAAAAATCGTTTGCTGCAAAATATATAATTGCAATTGTACTATGTTTTTAAAAGTCAAAATTATAATCTGCGGCTTGAAAGTATTGTTTTTATTCAAAATGGCGTTTTTAACAAAGCAGTCGTTCGAAGGCTACATTTATGCTCTTTCCGAAGAGAAATATGCATACTCCGTTATCCAAAAAAGATGTGAGAGTCATGGTTTTGTGATATCTAAAGCGTAGATAGGTAATATCGTCAACAAGAAAAGAAAAAAAAACGTCAAATTGGAGCATCAAGTGGGACAAAAAGTCCAAACAAGTATCCAAGGAAAAAACGGACATCTTCAACTATTGCAAAGGTATGTTGTTTAATGTTAAAATAAAATCCCCCTAGTCAAAGGACAGTTGCAAAATCATTGAAATGCTCGGTGCTGTAAACAAAATGATAAACGTTGATTTAAATCTTAAGAAAGCGAAAAAACGCAATGTGCATCGTCTTCTTCCAAATCATATCGCTGAACGCAGGACACACTGCAGAATTCTATATGAGAAACACTTATCCAAAGAAAAATGGAAAACAATTGTCACAATAGATGAATCATGGGAGTATTTAAATGATTGCAACAAAAAAAGAGCCATTTATTATCATAAAAGGGGAGAAAAAAATTTAAGTATATGGTTCAAAGAATCGAAAGAAAGTTTTTCTAAGGGATTCATGATTTTTGCTGGTTTTTCTTATAATGGCAAGTTAAAAATAAAGAGAGTGGAAAAATATGTCAAGATTAACTCCAAATACTATCAGGAACATATTTTAGGATGGAGGAGGAGACTCCATCAGGACAAAGCTAGCAGTCACACATCAAAATCCACTGTAAATTTCCTAAAAGAAATGGAACAAAAAACTGGTATCAAGGCCATAACCCTTCACTGATATCCCTACTAAATCTCCCGATGTATTACCTATGGATTTTTGTGCTTTCGGACTTTTAAAATCTGCATCATCCTAACGTCGTCCCAAAACCCTTACAGGACTCTGGAAAGCTGTTCAGGAGGAAAGGGATAGAATACCTCTTCTGACACTTCAAAAGGCATTATTATCCTGAAAATTGCGGTGTCGAAAGATAGTTCAGAATAAGGGATGTCAAATAGAACACGTAAAACACAAGAATTTTATGTAATTTAGTTTTGTGAATACAATATACATCGTCTAAAAAATGTGTGAACAGCCTCTGTATATAAATAAAACAGCCATACTCTTTCAAACACTAGAAAGTTTTCTTTTTAACCACATTTAACATATGCATTTTATCTTACCTACTTTTAGCTTTCGTCATTTTAATATATAAATATTCTAGCCCTACCTAATACTGATACGTATAAAGATTTCTCTACACTAACTTTATTATTATGAGAGATTTTTCTCATTTTGTCCAGAGCTTTCGGCCCGCGATGCTAATGCTCTCAAATATTAAATATCCTTTTCAGTGAGCTGTTAAAGTTCGGCACATCTAACATTCTTACGAGACACTTACATTATGCTACATTCCGATCTTGCTCTTACATCGAGTAGAAATTCTAAAAGTTTATGTGGAACTACTGCAATTCTGTCTTGAAAGGCAAATAGGATCCTGTCATTCGTAGAGAGGTTTGCCTTTGGATTCATTTTAAGCCGTTTTGGATTTTAAAATGTGCTGTTAGTGATGGAAAGAGATGAGAGTATTATTTTTGATAAAATGCCTTATTTGGACATTAATAATGCCATGGCATAGACGTGTGTGAGCACAAGAAAAATCACGAACTAATGAAATGAAGAAAAAAATTCACTCTTCGTGTATAATCTTTTGTTTATATAGAGAAATTATTTTAAAAGACAAATTATCCACGGATTAAAACTAGAGTCTTAAGCATGATTTCATTCAATCAGTTATATAAGGATGGATCTGGCTTTCCCATATCTGACAAAGAAATTTCATAACAGTACCTATAGTCAAGAATTGAACGTCTATCCAAATACCCAAAAGTCATTCTTGCAGCTACATATGAAATCAGCATTTCTCCTTTTAGTTAGCTGTGGTTAGGATTTTTACATATACATACATACATACATATATATATATATATATATATATATATATATACACACACACACATTATATATATATATATATATATATATATATATATATATATATATATATATATATATATATATATATATATATATATATATATATATATATATATATATATATTATACACATTTCTTCACGTTCGTAAAATATAACCTGAAACGGAAAACTAGCTCATATTTACATGGTTGGGTCTAGACTTAGCCTCAAATGAATAAAAATTAAATTTGGAAGCAGTCGGACCGAATCGTTTATTAGAGCGACTAAAGTGCATCCGTTCATTTTAGAAGAACGGCTCGGAATCATACCACCTTTCAACATTAAACGCGAGGGCGAGGTAGACATGTGACTATTATTTGTATTTATTATTTTATTAGAGATTATTATTTTATTAGAGATACGAAATTTTGTACATATATATATTTCCCTATAAATATATAGAATACCTTAAAAGACATTTCCAATATAATTATAATTTTAAGATTTAAAAAAAAAATTATGAAATGCTCCTTGCGACTTAATTTTTGAGATATTTCCTCGATTTTACATTTTAAGCACTTTAAACCGTATACAAAACCTTATTTGGGTATCAATTATTTAATCCCTTGAATAGTTCATTTTTGAGAGATTTGTTTCTGAATTTCATTCCGATTTTTAATCAAAATTTTGCCTTTTAAAAAGTTATAAATCAAATTTAATTATCTTAATGAAGGTGAATTGTAAAATGCATACACAGTGTTTTTTTAACAGTATCGGGATTCTTTCTTATCAATTTCATGAATTTTGGAAAATATCAAGTAGCATGGAGCATTTAAAATATCTAAAATCCTTGAAAAATTTGTTTTGAGAAAAACAAAATAATCTTTGTCTGATCTGTGCCTAAACGGTCATGAAAAGATACGCTTTCTTATAAAGGAGTGATTTTTAAAGTAATTTCCCCTGGTAAAGGAAACCATAATGAGAAAAGCCATTTAAAAGAATTCAATATAATTGAAGATTTTAAGTTCGTTGAGCTCAGAATAGTAAATTCCAATAAAATGTTTTAAATTAAACATATATTTTAAATGAGATTTTTTTTTCTGTTGTGTCATGTACTCTGAGTACTCGTTTGACTTAAAAATTGCAAATCGGTTAGTAATTTCTGTTGCAACCTTTTTGCTATTTTAACCCTTTAGAGGGCGCGCCAATTTTTGGAACACCAGCAGGCGCGCGTTGTATAAAGTGCAACGTCTCTTTCAACCCTGATTATTCCTTTTGTAAGAAAAATTTTTTTTTCAAATTGAAAATAATAATTCTGCGTTTTATGGTAAGATATAAAATGTTGATAATATTGAGATATATTTATAATTGAAGGCCACAGAAGGCAGATGCAATAGCCTTATTTCAAAACTGCCTAGTATAATGTATTTGAGGACAACTTGTGAATAGATTCCTATTATGTCCAAAAACCTAAAAAATAATCCGATTGCCCATCTTCGTGATATGCGGAATAACGTGTAATAGCTGCACATTTAATCTACTACATCGACTCATTATTTTGTCGCATTGCAATCCAGTATAATCGCTGGTTTACCACGGTTAAAGCACAACTAACAATGAATGGAAAGGAATACAAGCGTCAGAAAATCATACCTGCATTAGAAAGGTGTAGCTACAAATAGAAACTACTTAGAACATTCAAACCCCACTTGCAAAAACAAACCATGTTGCACTTTATACACGGACTCGCCCGCTGATGCGTTAAAACTCATGGAAAAAATTTCGTTAAACATCACAATCATATGTTACTGATTAAGCATGGAAACTCAAAGGTCCCCTGTGATAAATACTCCATCAATACAAATTACTCTACCCTGAGCAGAAGCAAGTAGGACTTTCATATCAACACGGATGTTTGAATTCCTTGCGATTTAAAGACTTGCTGTGAAACGCCTATCTTCGTGTTTTAACTGATAAAAAAAACTGTCAGATGTAAAGAAGTTTCCTAAAACGTTTCTTTCATCCATACTCATCAAATGCAGCTGCGAACCTCCTTGCAGAAATCTTTTGCATGTCTTCAATGCCTTTGAAAGGCTCGAATTTTTCTTCTAGAGAAACTTTTTCATTTATTTTTATTCCTTTCAAGGAGAGGCGAATGAGAGACGAGAAATCTGACTCGAAATTGTTAGCATTGTGTAGAGCAAAAAGTTAGATTCTTTTTGCTTTACATTTGTGAGTGTGATTTTTTTTTTCTTCAAGGTGGGGAGCCAAATATCTGTTTTCATGCCGAAAGACCCCTGTAAAGAAAGAATCGGGATTTTTGCTATTTGAAAAATAGAAAATCATAGAAAATACTATAACACATAAACCATAATTACGTAGTTTCTTTTAAATTCCAAGACGTGCTGAAATTCTCTAGAGTCACTACTATTTTCAATGACAATAGAAGGTAAATAGCAACGCATGAGGAATTTTTATTACTATTCAAGTTATGTTAGAGACACATATATTACACTTTTTTATATAAGCCATGCTGTAAAAATATATATCCTTTGCAATAGGCTTACTTTCGATGCATTTATGTGACAAATAATGCTGTAAAACACCTGTCATGGTTGAATCTTGGTTTTTCATAAAATATAAATTAAACAGAATTAGTATATTATACATAATTAAGTAATTTGTAACTTTTTTTTTAAAAGAACTGCTGGAATTCGACGTTTCTAAAAAGTGTGTACATGTATGAATGACAGTCGATGGTAAACGCCGACACATGGGCAATTTTTGTCATAATACAAGTAATGTTAGAGATACATGCATTACATGTATTTAATTAGGCTGGGTTGTAAAAAATATTTAACCGCTGCAACTGACTAACATTTTATGCGTTAACGTGGCATTAAATGTGGCATAGAACTTGAAGTTTCAATGCACCTTTTTAAAAGTTTTATATAATTGTGTCTGACAACATTGAAGTTGCGCCATCTGCAATATCTGTTCTACCACAGGAGGATGAACATTTTAACTGCAGCTATTATAGAAGTAATTCATTAAAACGGTGCATCCCGAAATGGACAACATTTTTTTTTATTATTCCTAAATGGATGATTGATCTTCAGAAAAAAAAAAACTCCTCTTAAAGTCAAATGGAGTAAAGTTCAGGGAGACAGATGTTATGCTATGAGTCCTCCTCTGCTAATTGTACTATTTATATAACTGGCCACACTTATTATTTTAAATGAAAACGAAATTACAGAAACAGATCGCATCTCCTATAGTGAAAGAAAAAACTAACAATTTCAAAAACCCAAATACACAGAAATCTGCATCTTTAATAATAAATTTTAGTATGATCCAGTATTTATAAAAGTAAACATGACTCTAAATTTTATGGAGGGTTTCTGAAACCCCCCCTCACATTACTTCGGTATATACAGTGGAATCTCGATCTATCGTTTTTCAAGGGACCGATTGAAATGAACGATAAATGCGGGAAAACGATAGATGCGGACACATAACAAAGCAATATGATCATTGGGACTGGATAGAATGAACGACACATACGGAAAAACGGTGGATCCGAAAACGATCGATCGAGATTCCACTGCAGTAAGTAGAACGATGCAGGGTTAAAAGTTTCAAAATACGTTGATTACATGAAAATAGAAATCAAAACATGGAATGGTTTTCCTAAAGCCTAAATAGTTAAAACCTTCAGAATTTTCTTAATGCCTAAAGAGGGATAAATACATTCCGCGGGAAATGGTATTGGGGTGTTGATTATCCCCGACCCCTCATTCCGAGAATCGAACTCCCCGAGGCAGCAACCTTAAAATCATATCCAGGTCTCTTCTGACGGGAGGTGGGCAATACCTCTTCAATGGGTGTCGAGGTATAAAGTTCTGATAGTCTTGTGACGGTTTATAATTCCTATTTTTTCGAAACTAAAACCATTAGTGTTTAACTTCGTTTGGTTTTCGAAGGTTTAAAACCTTCAGTGTTTAAACTTCAGTATGTAATTCTTCGTTTAAAGACTGATTTGTATTTTTTTTTTATTTTCCCTAATGAAGGTGGATTGACACAAAGCACAATGACGGATTCGTTCCGGATAGGTTCTGGGGTCTTAAATCATTATCTTTTTCATGGGAGAAAGAATTTTCTTGGTTCAAATAAATAAGAACAGGCTAGGGTGATCAGTAACCAGTCCATTGTGGGTACATACCGATCACAATATAACATTTGTGTACCAATAGAAAGGGAAATATTTTGCACAAATAACCATAAACCACAATGTGTTTATCGTTATATCGACATACTTTAAGTTCTTTTGAAAATCAAATTGGATTGGACAGTAACTGTTGGCATGTACAGATAACAGTTTAAATTTGACGCTTTGGTTTAAAAGGTTTTAAAAACAATGTCATTATAATTTATAACAAATTTGCTGAAATATCACTTGCTTTCAACGATGTTTTTGTTGAAGAAAAAAATCGTAAATCTGAATGATTGGTTTAATTGGCATGTGAAATTTATTTGAACTCTTTCACAATTAAGTTTTTCTTTTTTTAATTATATTATTTTTACATAAATCTTTTTTTTTCTTTAGCTTTCTTTAGTTTTTGGATATTGTAATGTATTAAACTGGATTAAAAAAACTATGAATGAAAATCATATTTAGGACTATTTTAATAAACAGTCGTTTTCCTTCTCAAAGAAATGTAAAACATGGATTAGTTGATAAGATCGTAAAATTCCTATAATATATATATGAACAATTGCTTAAAAAGTACTTTAAAAGGCTTAAGGAAAAGAGTGGCCATCAATTCAGCTAATATGAATATATATACTTTTCAAATTTACTATTAATCAATTATGATGCGGAACATAAGGCCATTGTCAACTTCTACTTTTCCTCGATACTACGTGAATATTTGCTGAGAACAGCATATTCTAGCCTATTTCGTATTATGATTATTATTTTATCTGAAGAAGGCATAAGAAAGTATTCCAACTTAGAAGAAGCTGTGGGTATAGATCTAAACGTATTTTAAAATCCCTGCAAAATGTATTCAAATTTTCCATGAGTCAAATGTCACGAATCTATAGTATTCATTCTCACTTTTCAAAAATTGTTTGTAATGTGAACGTCTTAGATATACTTATAATAGCAATATCAGCAAAAATTAGATATCTATATCAGCTCTGATGGGTGAAATTTGGGCTAATGTCTATGGCACTAATCAATTGTTTGCGGGTTATAACCTTGGCAAAATCATGGATTTTATAGCAATTCTGATTTAACCAGAGACTGCAGGTCTTTGAAAAACGCAAAATTAAAATATACTGCACTTACCTTGCTACTATATGGATCTGTGAGATTTTCTCATAACCATCGCAAAACCATCTTTGGCCGAAAGGTTAGGCTGCTGGCATTGTGATCAGATCCTGTGGGTTTGAATCCCACTGTTGGCATGGCTGTTTGTAGCTGTTCGGAATCGGCTTCAAACTGTAAGTCCCGGTCTAATTAGCCTTCGTGTAGCAAAAGGTTGACCGTAGTGCCCCAAACCAAACCAAACCTCTACAAGGAAAACTGATTTTTCATGACTTCAAGCTGCATGCTTCGGTCAGCTTATCATTCTTGTGTTTTTAATTTAACCAAATCAACTTTTAGCGCTCTTCATTTATAAGAATCGCCAACTAAAAAGGTAGAATGAAAAAATGTGTATTTCTCAGAATCTGATTATTCTAAATCAGACTATGATATTCAAGCAAAGCAAAACAAAGATTCATTATCAAAGATTATCTCATCTGTGTACCAAGCTTCATGCTCCCGTGGCCGTTAGACCAATTAAGAGTACAGTTAAATTAACACTCCATTACTATCCTCGAAAATCTTACGTCATTGCTGTCGTCGTATCTGTGAGATACATGACATAAAAACCATCATATATAAATTTTTACACTATTATTTCAAGGAAAAGGGGGGGGGGTAAATAACTAGAGGTATTCATTGTTTTAACTAGAGGTATAACTAGAGGTATGCATTGTCTTTTATTTATGGAAGAATTTTTTGATAAGGTTTGAAGCAGAGCGACATCACTGAGCCAATTATCAGCAGTGACGTTACGTCCGGTGTTAGTGATGGGAGTAATCAATATTTCTACTGTGTCCGTGCTCTTGTTGCTTAATTGGTATGGCCCGTCCGTTTGCTTTCCAGCATAAATTTCCAAATTGGTTGAATAAAACATTGCATAAATTTCCAAATTGGTTGAATAAAATATTGCATAAATTTCCAAATTGGTTGAATAAAATATTGCATAAATTTCCAAATTGGTTTGATAAAACATTTTGCAATGAATAACAATCCGACGTCCGATGTTAGTGATGGGAGTAATCAATCTTTCTACTATGTCCGTGCTCTTGTTGCTAAATTGGCATGGCCCGTCCGTTTGCTTTCCAGCTTAAATTTCCAAATTGGTTGAATAAAACATTGCATAAATTTCCAAATTGGTTGAATAAAACAATGCATAAATTTCCAAATTGGTTGAATGAAACATTTTGCAATGAACAACAATCCACAAAAAAACAGCTACAAAGCAAAAAATCAGATTGATCAAAGATACTTACGAATCTGCTGTCGTCGTATCTGAGAGATAAAAGGCTTGTTGATGTTAATAACCTTTACTTTATAAGAACGAAAACTAAACTGACATCTAGCACCCCTCCTGCTAGGAAGATAGGTGGGGGAAGCAGCCTCCCCCTCTACGGATGGACTTGCAGTCAGCAAAAATAGTTACCGTGTATCTCATGGATACAAGGTTAGTAACCGAGTGTTCAAGACGAGTTAAGCGTAAACCGAAGGCGGTACAAAGACAAATTTTTCTGGCAACTAATCGTCGACTAAAAGTAACTATGTTTTAAAAATTCAATTTAGCTATAAAAGAAAACATTCTATAATACACAGTACTATATTAGCGTCAAAAATGCATTAAATCAAAAAAAAGTTTTTAAAAAAGAGCGAGTGTTGCATCTTATTCATAAATACGGAAACAAGAAAAGGGTTCTGTCGTGCATCTGAATTAAAGATATGATTTTTGTTGGTTTAAATATGGAATCTTTCTGAGACATATATGTTGAATATATTGCCTGGCAGACACTGACTAGTTTTCAAATGCATTTCTTTTTTTTTTATTATTTATCCTCATCAGATGCAGCTGCGAATAAATTTAAATTATATTCGTGGCTTCAGCACTTTCTGAAGTCACAAGTTATTTTTTTTACTCTTATACATTCTTTTGATCAGTTTTTATTTCTTTCGGGGAAACGGTGAACAAGGAAAGGAAAAACTGAAAAGAAAGTGTTAACATTATGTCGTGCAAAAACTTTTAATTCTTATTTTCGTGCTTCGGCGCTTGAATTTCACATTTTTTTTTCTGGGACTTGCAGCTGTTTGGACAGTATAAATTTCTTTCTGGGGGAACTGGTTTTCTTTCATCGATAGGAAATTGTGCATTTAAAAAGTTGCAGCAGATGTTTCGCTGTAACTCGATTAACTCCAATAAGGTTAATAATTTTTTTAACTCATCAGTAGCCATTTGAGCCTTGCAATTTTAAGTTTTTATCCGTAAAGGTATTGACATTTTTTTTTTCAAACTATTCTTCATATCAAAAATTTTTAAAAAGTTTATTCCGTTTTTTTTCTTCCTTTTTTTTTACAACGAGTCAGTTTCAAAACATTGCAACCATAGAAATTCTTCCGTATGAATCTTAAAACTAAAACTGTTTGAGAAAACTTGTTAATGTTGAAATTTTTTTAAATGTCTTTGTGTAATTATATTTGTTTACAAATCTTTGTGCCAGCAATTTTATTTAATTAAACGGCACGAAAATGTAATTTGCACATACCTAAAACGTTCCTTCATACTTGATACTCTGAAACTGCCTGTTTTTACTTTATGTGTATTAATTATAACACGATTACAAAACTTAAGTATCATTTACTGTATAACGTGTGCTTTCGATTCCTTAATTGTTGCATAACAGTATTAAATCATTTTGTGTAAATTCATTGTTGAATAAAGTGACATTAACAGATGTCTTAAGTGATGAATATTTTTAAAACTAAACAAAAAAGGGGCTTTATTTGAATAAGCGACAGCTTATATTCAAATAAAGTATATCCCATGTAATAAGTTCATTTCTCAAAATATTCTAGTTAAATAGCACTGATTGTTATATATATATATATATATATATATATATATATATATATATATATATATATATATATATATATATATATCTGTAAACACGACCTTGAAGAACTTACATGGAACTTGTGGTAAATGTGTAACACGAACACAGATTCCAGGTATTAGATTCCTAACACCCGGAATAAAATTTTTAATTGTCAGTAAATAATTTTAAATATTCTTTTGAAGGTAAAAAAATTCTTATAATTACGAATACTTATGCAATTTACTCAAGTCCAATAAAGAACCTTATATATTTATTAAAAAAACTTTGATTATTCAAGTACACTCTTAGACAAAAAAAAACTCACCAAGAAGGAGTTATACGAAAAGGATGAAAATAGGTTGATGGGATGTACATGTACAGAAAAACAAATGATTACAATTTGAGAGAAAAGGGATGATTTATTCAAGAGAAAGATATTCACAAAATGAAAAAAGGTCGATAAAACATTGGTCCACCTCTGGTCCTTATGCAAGAATTTATTTGGCTTGGCATTGATTGATAGAGGTGGCGGATGACCTCTTGCGGGATATCGTGCTAAATTCTGTCTATGCCTATGAATGGTACTTGCGGTCACTGAAGCACAAGTTGCATGTACGATCGATGATAATGATGAATCTGGGGCTGCGAGTGCCACTCTGACGATTGCTGGGTCCTCACGTTCTGTCGTTCTCTAGGCCGACCCCTTCCTTCTAGACGCTGTGGTCTGCCATGGTTCACCTATTCCTGCCAACATCGTCTAATAGTGGCATAGCTCCTATCCAAATGTCGAGTGATTCACAGATTAGTCCAAGTAGCTTCTTTGAGCCCAACTACACTTCCTATCTCAAATGCTGACATCTGCGCATATTGTTCGAGCATCTGTATACGAGGTATAGTTACTGTCTACCTGAGTACACTGAATGAAATTCGCAAAGAATTTATGATCTTGAATCGAAATTTCTCTTCCTTAATATCCTGCCAGTTGCCGAGCTAAGATGCGTTGCAGCGTCACATGTTCATTCATTGGCCGCCGAACTTTAAAATTTTGCATTTTCCGTCGAAACCTGTATGGTTATCAATTTGTTTCCAATTTGCAAGACCCCTTCTTGGTGCGTCGTTTTTGTCTGTTTAACCCCTTCCTTCTTGCTCCCGTGAAAATCACGGGGTGAGTTTTCGCCTTCTATTTCTCGTGCCCGTGATATTGCGGGGCTGGAGAGTCCAAAAGTAACGCACCAAAAAGATTAAAACAATACATTTCATTTACCCTGAAAAAAATTTATTTCTTATTTTACATACCAGATGGTAGCACCAGATTATTTATAATGAAATTGGGGATGGCTTATTTTAAACTAGATATGACAGATAAAAAAATAAATGGAATCCTCCAAAAAAATAGGCACTTTTATTACCGTTTTATTGAAAATTATGCGATCGTTAAGGGGTTAAGAGTATAACACAAGCAAAAACCTTTACATTAAAAGTAATTGCGAGGGTTATCTAATATAAACTTGAAGTCACTTAAAAATATAAAATGGACAACCGACTTTATATATTATTTTTTGTGGCAATATTATTATATTAAAATGAGATCACAGTTCCTCTTATCAGGCTGAGTTAAGGGCGATAGAGATGGTAATCGAGGACGCAATAAGGTCGCGAACCGAAGAGTTCGATGTCCTCACGGACTCCATGAGCGCACTACAGGCGCTCAAAGCAGAGAGCTTTAAACGTCGGCTGGTGGAGAACCTGAAAAAGAGTATCAATAACAACGGCTTATATATTACTTGGCACTGGGTGAAGGCCCATGCCGGTAATAGCAATAATGAAGAGGTGGATGAGATCGCCAAAAGAGCGACTCAGCTTCCCACCATTACCAATGACTATAAGCTGACCAAGAACCAGCTTAAAGGCATTCTCATGAAAGATGCCTTAAATATGTGGCAAGAAAGGTGGAATGAGTCCACCAAAGGCAGGCGGACGCAGGAGATATTCCAGAATGTCAGCTTGGATAGAGTCCAATGTGACTTCCTGAGGAACCAGGTGATTACTGGGCAAGGCAGCTTTGGCCAGTACCAGGCCAAATTCTTCGGGAAGTCGGACAGCTGCAGTTTTGGCGATATTCAGACAGTCGAGCACTGTCTATTCGACTCCATAAACTTTGCTGACCTGCGGGCCGACCTGCCTGGGAATGCAAGACAATGGACCAAGAATAAACTATATAACGATTACTACTTTAGCAAAGTAGTAAACAAAATCGTTAAAAGGCTCATGGACGAACACGTCCAATTGCCATAGACTATTTCGATGTATGTTTTTTGCTGTATGTAACCTTTAATAAAGTATGTGATTTAGCGAAAAAGTCGTTCTGCAGGCGGTTGGCCAGTGGAGTGACTCGGTAAAGTTGCATATGTAGCTGAGTGTCGGAGCTTGGGATATGCTCCCTCGCGGCGGCCGGTCTTCATAAAATCTGAGTTGGATGCCTTCAAGGTGGGACGACGATAAGCTTACGCTTATATTAAAATGAAAGAAAATCCGATTTTCACTTAATGTTACTACACAAGGAAAACTTCGGAAGATATACGTATTGGTGGTGTTACTAACCATATATACAAAATTATTTCAACTTTTGAACTATCATATTTAACGTACTATGTTTCAACATTTTAATGTTAAAACGATTCTTCTTTGTGTGGTGACTTACATATATAATTGAAAATTAAATTTTAAAGCTGATAGGCCTTGTAGACAATTTTTACAAAATACAATCCTCGTTCGAGGCAACTGACGCTAACTAATTTAACTAAAAAAAGCTTTAAAAGATATCTTTCCTATCATTTTACATTGCCAGAAAGAGCCTGCACGTTGTCTCCAATGACTTTCTCAATGGATTTTTTTTTTCATGTTAATTGAATAAGCAGCAGTGAAGCAGATAAAAGAGGATTATTGCTGCTTTCGTGTAGGTTTTTTTTTTCTAACTTGAAGTGCCAACTTGTTTTTATTCGATTTGTATATCTGTTTTTAATACGGAAAACTTTAGAGTCATTTTCGTTACTTTACTGTACAATTTGTATACAAATGAACGCAAATTTAGGAAATTTGGTGCAAATATTTCTGTAGTACGTTAAAGAATGAAAGTCAGTCCATAAGTTTGTCTCAGATACCATTGATAGAAAGTACTAAAATTTATTTAATTATTAAGTACGATTTCCCGAATTTTAGAACTTTACTATATTTAGTTTATCATTGCATCTATTCTATTGCTTTCTTAATTACCATTTTCATATTTCTCAAATGGTGTGGGGGCATATTTCATATTTCTCTAGGGTGTGGGGGCATTGGACTAGATTAATTTTTATTACATAAATATTGAAAATTAAGTATTGATATTTCACTTCTTCCCAATTTATTATTTACTTGTTTGCAATGTAATCGCAGACGACCTCAGTTTTTTTCCTTCTCTATTATTTGTTCTTGTATCATCGATTTCTATTGGATGCCCAATTAAAAGTTACTAATGGCGCTTTCTAGGATCCTGTATAAGATCATAAATACATTGTGATGTTCTTTTGAGTCAATCTGTGTCTATCTGTGTTGTGGCTTGTATATGTTTGACGTACTATAAATAAATGTATATTTTCCTGGTCCATGGACCTCTTTTAACTTAACGTTGTCGCCTCTTTTATACTAACACTTCTTCACAAAAGTAGATTCCCTTATTAACTTTAATTTTTTAGACCTGCTAATGTTTTGAGTAATTACTGGGAAGGTTGGACGAAGACCGAAATAGTAGGTCATTGACATTCCGAACCGTATTCTACGGCTCCAAGACCGATCGTTTGCAGCGCTTCGGGATTAGCCTTGATTTCTGAGTCAAAACATTAAGTAGCAAAACGTGACCGCAGTGCTTTCACTGAACCAACTAATCTTACAAGCGTGAAAATGAAGTCGGTTAAGGTTGCTCTGTGCTAACCCTCTTGGATTCACTCATCTCAATTATAACGTATGGGGAAAATGTGTCCAAGGATTGCCGACTTGGATCGAAAGATTTTTTTTAATTGTACTCCGTAATAGAGAAAACAATTTTACACCTTTGGACATTTAAAAAAAATGTAAATAATATTAAAAAATGTAAATTATTCGGGGAAAATATCTGGCATAGTCTGTTTTAAACGCTCATAAATTCCTTTGGTAGACTTTATGTACAAAATGAAATTTGTTGAAAGGTGCAAGAAATGTTCAGGCTATCTGAAAATACCATTTTTATTTGATTATGCTGTAAATAGTAGACAATTTTTTTCCATAGATTAACAATGAGGTAAGTTATCCAATAGGGTTCTTACACAGCAGCCTTAAGCGATTCGCCGAATCTGCTATTTCCATAGAATGGTTAGGCATCGCTTTACTCGCACTTTACGACATCAACACAAAGGTTTAGCTTGTTTATGTCCCTCGGTACACATTCGTGATTGTAGCCTGTTATATTATCAAGTTTATGACCAGGTCTGTTTAGCCGTCGTATATGAAAATATTGGTGTAGCGCTCCGAATCCCAGTCAGTTCACCTTACCAATGAGTGCTCAATGACGTCCTTCTAGTCAAATATTTTCCCTTCTAAAGCGTAAATATTTTATTTCGTACGTAGCATTATTCAAAAACAACACATAATATAAAAAAAAACTGTTTGGTGCTTTTGGTAGTACAAATATATGACGTTAGAGAACGACGAAGGTATGGTACCATCTTTCATCAATATTTGTTTATCCTATCACATCTGACGTGATATTAAATATGCACGGTTTATCCCCTGAGTATATCTTTACATGTGTTTGTCGGCACGTGGAATATCGTTGTACGGAATGCCATTATACGTTTATTGTAAAAATAAATACGGATGGACCTTTTAAAACAGCGTGATGTATATATATATATATATATATATATATATATATATATATATATATATATATATATATATATATATATATATATATATATATATATATATATATATACTACAATTAGACCTTTCCTACCAAGATTTAGTTGGTTACCTTATTAATACAGTGCCATTTAAGGAAACCACCGCCTTGTATGAGAAAACGACAAAGGGAAGACCAGACTGTAATGACTTGACTGTCCCCACGGGGAAATTACAAGGGGCACATCTTTGTAAAATAACTTATTTTATCAGTGCCGATAGGTGACCTTCCGTTTAGTGCCACAAAAGCCGCAATGTAGAGACTCTTCTATATACTTCTGGGAAAAGAACATCTCTTGAAACGATTCCCTCGTTGACAATGGAGTCCAAATGAAAGGCTGGTGCCGGCTGGTCAGAGGCTTCGAGGCACGTGGGAGCGGCAAGAGGTAACGAAAAGGGCGTAACCTACAGAACCCCTCCCCCAGAAGGAAATAATTAGCTGATGGACTCTGCAACTGGGCAGTAGGAGTCAGTTGTCGATTTTTCTTTGGAGGTGTTAGACGACCTTCTGAGACGACGGACGCGTGCCTCGCCAGAGAACGCGAATCGAGCCGGTTCATAAAAATGACATCACGAACCCAATTATCCTTGTAAATTTAACATTTTGTACAGTGTACTTATATCGTATTTAGGCGAGAAAATTAATAAATATGTTATTTAATTTTTCTAAAACGGCTGTCAGTCTCATTTTAGGCAAAGTCCTTACAATAACTTAACGGGGAGTCGTAGACGAGCCCCCCCCCCCTTTATGGACGCACGCCATGTTATCTTCTATACAATATAGGAGACGAATAACAAAAAATATACAAATTTTATAAATGAATATAAATACTGTAAAATCTGACTATAATGGTGTAAATCCGTCTACATTACTCTTTTTTAAAAGGTTCTTGCGTATTTTCTTTTACAATTTATGCAAAATGGCATTCAGCACAACGATATTCCTCATATCGACAAACGCATGTAATGTTATACTCCAGGGTATACAGCGCTCATGTTTGATTATTCATCATCGGTGATAGGATAACCAAAGATTGCTGAAACGCAGTCTAATGAGTTCTGTTGCTCTCCAGTATTATATATTTGCACTATCAAAAGCACCAGACACTTTTTTCTATTGTGTATTCTACTTGGATTAAGGGAACCGTGGACCTTTTTTTTGGACCAAACCTTTTTTATTGTAATATTGATTGTGTCGTTGTGACAATATTATATATATATATATATATATATATATATATATATATATAATAATATATATATATATATATATATATTTCTGTGGGATAATAATACCAAAAGAGTTTATTTTTTAAGTTAAAAAAATTTATGACGCCTCTGCTAAGTAAGTAATAAAGTTAAGTGTAGTAATAAACTTTATATCTGTTTTCCTGAAAACAAATTTTCCAAGGTTTTTAGATATTTAAAATGCCCCATGCGACTAAATTTTCGTTCAAAATTCATGAAATTGATAAGGAAAAATCCTGATACTTTTTTCAAAGAAACGATGTATGCATTTTACAATTCTACTTCATTAGGGTAATTAAATTTGATTTATAGCTTATTAAAAGGCAAAATTTTGAGGAAAATCGGGATGGAATTCAGAAAAAAGTCTCTCAAAAAATACCTATTCTAGAGATTATATAATTGATACGCAGATTTGTTTGTAATACAGTTTAAATTAATTAGGATACAGTTTAATTGATAAGTCGCAAGGAGCATTTTAAAATTTCGTTCATAAATTTTAAATTTCTAAAAAATCTTAAAACTATAATGAGATTGGAAATTTCTTTTAAGGTATTCTATATACTTATGGTGAAATGTATATAAGTACAAAATTCCATATCTCGATGATAAAAATTAAACAAAAAGTATAACGTCCACCGTTCCGTTAAGGTATTTGTAAAGAAAATAAAATGCGAGAATACCAGTTCTTTTCAATTACTCGTAATATTTTATATGGTGAGACAATGTTAAAAATCTATATATTTAAGTTGCTAAGCCTACTTTTTGGGAAGTCCGTGAGAGAGAACTACTGCATCAAATTACTTCATTTTGCTTTTAAACGAAAGATTGTAATCTGCAGATTTGTCAAATTTGGTTTTTGTAAGTGCAATTTCTATTAATTAGCGATAATTTACAATTAAAAAATTGATTTATGCGCATGCTCAGTGTCATGTTTAAATCTGTCTCTAGAAACTCACTGTTTTTGCGTATGCTCAGTGACATGTTTTAACGATAAAATGGTTTATTCCGAGGAGTCTCTCTAAATCTCTCTTGGCCATTTTTATTTTTATTTTAATTATGTTTGTGAAATATATGATTAAACCTGGTGGAAAATGCGTCTTTCACCCTGTTTAATTAGCGATAAATTACAATTAAAAAAAATTGCTTACTGCGTGTGGTCAGTGACATTTTTAAATCTTGCTTTAGATACTCACTAAACACGAGTCTGCTTAAACATGTTAATTTGTTTCTGCGCATTATTATGGATTTCAACATTTGGCGATGATGTGTTGAGCATAATTTGTCTATTAGTACACTTATTTACTATCTAGCCGTCATGTTTTGAAGGGTATCGACTAGTAAATTCTTAAAATTCTATTTCTAAGACCGTATGGTAATACAGTCCTTAGAATAGTTAAGTATCTAAGGTTTTGTTAAGGTCTTAACAAACGTTAAAATGTTAATACCGACGGTATGAATTTCTACATAGGCATCAAGCATCTGTTTGTATAAATCAGGGGTTTCCAACTGGCGGCCCGGGGTGCCTTTTTTTGCGGCCCGAGAAGACTTCTAGAAAAATAATTTGCAACATCAATTTAGATATTCTTAGTTAACAAAAAATGTTTTTGTAAAAATATTTTTTGTAAAAATGCTGTTCATTTACAAAAAAGATTGACTTTTCCTCGAAGTCCATGAACAGTAGGGTGTCCACTCATGTTCTATTTCATACCCCCCACTTCTTATTAGACTTTTTTTGTGTGTGTCTGTGTAATTCAACGAAAGTTGGCCAGTTATAATCAAGGTCGTTGTTGGAGGTTCATCCTCGAATTTTTAAAAATTTCATAGTGCAGACTATACACAAATCCTCCATATCCCCCTCCCTCAAGAAAAAAAAATCCTGGGTATGTTCCTGGTTAAATTGCGGCCCGCCACTAGACAGCTGTTTTCGATTGCGGACCTTGGACACTTGTAAGTTGCAAACCCCTGGTATAAATGTACTTATCACTTGTCTGAAAGCCGAGATGAAATAGTAATAATCTTTGTAGTAAATGAAATCCAAAATGCTGAAATGAATGTTTATTTACACGTTTCTCTGAAGAGAAATTCTCTTTACTGCCCTATTTCTCCTTAATCTACAGTACTTTTCCTCAAATAATATTGCAATAAAGGCATACTGTATGTTTTGGTATGACACATACATTTCACACGTTTGTTAAGTATAAATAGGATGCAGGAAAATACCCAATTCAAAATTAAATTATGAATGAATGAGAATTTATTAAATGCGAATATAAATTCACATTTCATAAATTTTCATGGTAAAGATGGGATAAAAATGGGAACAGAAATTTAGAATTAAATGCGAATAGAAATTTAATTAAAAAATTAAATTCCGGTTTAAATGGGAATAGAAATTTTGCAATCATACCTTCGATAGCATTATGTATAAAGCTTGCAAAATGAACGTTGTTTAAAACAAAAATATTCATATCTAGCATTCAGGTAGAGTTAATTACAGAATAAGGTTTATTTAAAAATCTAAAGATTTACAGAATTTAGGCATCAGGCCCTATGCTCATAACAAACGCGAATACTAGGTCTAAAGCTACCTGAATGTTGGAAATGCATATTTTCGGCTTTAAATCTTCGAAGTTTCGTCAAATACCGATGTTATTCAATTGTATCAGTAAGGGATGAGAAACGAAATGCAGTTCGTCACCGCATATTTTTTTTACAAAATATATATGTATAATATTTAAGTTGCTAAGCCGATTCTTTGGGCAGTCCGTGAGAGAAAACTATTACATCAATTTACTTTATTTTAGTCTTAAACGAAACATTTTTATCTATACATGTGTCGCATTTGGTTTCTGTAACCGCAATTTCTATCAATGAGCGATAATTTACAATTGATTTTTTTTCTGCGCATGCTCAGTGTCATGTTTAAAGCTGGCTTTAGATACTTACTAAGTCCGTGGCCATATAAACACGTAAATATACTTATCACGAGGAATCTCTATAGCTCTCTCTCTGCTATTTTCATTTTTAATTATTTTTGTGGTACATAGAACTGAAATCAACGGACATTGTTTATTTCGCACTGTTGAGTAACCATATTTCTTTTTATTTGATTCAATAGTAATTTTTATTGTGCATTTCTCTATTCTTAATATTGGGATTTTCAACATTTGAAAACGTTGTGTTGAGTATAATTTGTATATTTGTACATTTGTTTACTATCCAGGCTTCATGTATTGACGGGTACCAACTAGTACTTTATAAAATTACGTGTAGTAAAATGATATGTAGCTTAAATGACATTCAAAAATATTTAAAATGAAAATACCAGTAGAAATGGAAACTCGGCAGTTTTAGTTCCATTCCGTTTATTCTTCAGAATTCAGGAGCTTTCACGTTAACGTTAAACTGAAAATTTGCTAATGTCTCTTGAGCTTTTTCTTACGTGTGGAAATGTATAAATAAAATTTTCAAACACTGTATCCCCTAACATTAGAAACAGCTCATTTCAGTACCAGGCAATGACCAGATATTTTTGGTGACGTTGAAAAATTATACACTGTCCTCAAAAGGTATAATGGGAAAAGTATAAATCGTAGTTATTTTCCATGACGTAGTAAATGGTTCAATATAATTCAAAACCTCCAGGTGGATAGTTTGGTAAAAATATTTCCAAAGGGAGAGGATCAAAAGATAATGCACTGAAAACATGGTGATGCGGATCGTGCGTAGCATTTTCCAACTTCCAATTGTGTTAGTAAATTTTTTTGTGAAACGGATAATAACCATTAATGAACCGCGACCATAGCTTCATGCAATGGAGCGACAGTGTTGAGTAAGTTTTTTTTCTTCCATAAAATAATACTTCTTACTCAACACATCATTGAAAAAGTTAAAACATAACGCTTTGACTAGTCTTATTGGGATGCGATTTCTTTGGTCTTCTGAGAAAAAAAAATGGCCGTTGAGAAATGCAAGTTTAATGCTGAAGTAGTTGCAACTATGCAAAACTTAATAGGTGGACGGAAAAACAACTTCCATAAACTTTGTATTCATAACCTCCTGATTTCAGGAGGCCATTTCAATCAACATGCCTAGAAACGGCTATGGACGGAAAAACAACCTCCATAATCTTGATAATCATAACTTCCTGATTTCAGGAGTCCATTTCATTCAACATGGCTAGAAACGGCTATGGACGGAAAAACAACCTCCATAAATTTGATATTCATAACTTCCTGATTTCAAGAGTCCATTTCAATCAACATAGCTAGAAACGGCTACGGGCGGAAAAACAACCACCATAAACTTGATATTCATAACTTCCTGATTTCAGCAGTCCATTTCAATCAACATGGCTAAAAAAGTTTTTTTAGTTTTTAATTTTTTTTAAAATTTTATCTTGATTGCATTGGATGTGCAAGAATACCGGAGAAATCCTAGTTAATAGTTAAATGAAGTGTTTAAGTAGGTTTTCAACGTACATAGAAACAAAGGACAATGCAAAAATATTTATCACATTTGACATTATTTTCAGTATAACTTTAACAAACGAGGACATTTTACAAAAAAAAACATTATTTTTCAATATTTTGCAAGCAACTCCTTTTGATAAGAACTGTGAGGAGAATTTTATTTCAGGCACAGTTCAATGGATTTATCCTACCATCAACAATTTCTCTTGTCCCCTGCTACATTTGTCAAATGCCAAAAAACATGGTGATTGGGCTAAAGATTTTAGGAGTACTGAATTCTTCGCTCTCATGTTTGATCTCGTTTTCTGGTTTGCCTGAACAAATCATTTGTTTCAGGGATACAATAGTTATTTGTCTCTACGTAACTTGAAAAGAAGAATATAGATGGAGTTTTATTATATTTAAGCTCCCAGTCTTCAATCTAAAACTACATGTGTTTGTATATATAATTAATACCCTCAGATATTGGCAACTATGAAAATTACGAATTTATATTCATGGTTTTGAAAATTTATATGATGTGTTTAGGTTTGGTTTGGTTTTATTTTGGAGCGCCATGGTCAATTTTTGTTACATGAGGTCTATTTAGACCGGTACCTACTGCTTAAAGCCTGTTCCGAACGACTCCAACGTCCATACCAATGTTTGTAGTCGTTCGGGCCGGCCTTCGGTAACAGAGTGTGGGTTCGAGTCCCACTCATGACATAGACGTTTGTAGCCGTACAGAATCGGCTTTACGCAGTAGGTCCCGGTCTAATTAACCCTCGTGTAGCACATAATTGACAGTAGCGCTCCAAACCAAACCAAACCATGCCAATATTGGGACTCGAATTCACAGTCTCTATTACCGAACGCCAGCGCCTAGCCATATTCAGCCAACGTCCGGCATAGTGTGTTGGGGAGTCCATTTGTATGTATTGTATCTATCAGCAAATCCCGAGTAAGGAAAAGTCCTAGATAATAAATTTTTCTTTGTAGAATACCAGGCTCTCAAGGTTTAAAGAGAAGTGTGTCATACTCTATCATACTACATCATCCTTACAATAACCTTCAACAGGTATATTGCATTTGTAGCCGATAAACAAAACCTCACAGATAGAAAATAAATCCTGTAGTCTCTTGTTACGAAACTACCGCGGGTTATTAAAGTAAGATTACTTATCGTTGCTTACCTCTTTTGTATATCAATATCTCTCATATATCAAAATTTTATCGCATTTTGGTACTTTTCTGGTTAACTGTTTACTACGTGCCCGAGCGATATAGACTGATTTTGGCGCACTGCCGAAATTATTACTCTCGACGACGGACTATTTTAGCGTCTGAAATTTTGCTTTCCATGGGACTGTTATGAAGGAACGTAATCTTACGTTAAGAAGCACTAGTTTGCAAATTTAATACAGAAATATGCAACTAAAAGTAGATTTAGGGTAGCATTTTGAGGCGTTAGCGACACCAAAAAAAACAAGATTTAGTCATTCGAAATACTAGTGTGTTATATTGCATAGGTTTATGCATTTTCAGAATACATTTTCCTGGTTTTGAAGAATAAATTTCAACCAAGGCAGTCGGTTTAAATTCCTTCTACTTTATATTCTAATATATATTTTATATTCCAATATATTTTTTGTTAGATAAATTTTTAGTAGTTAACATTAAAATCCGTTAAAAAAGGATGTTTAGTATAAAAAATTATAAGTAGTATTTTATTCAGTCATTAAAAATAATAGTTTGTATTACGGTAAGGGTTCCTCCTTTTTAGGATTCCAGCACCCGATTTTGAAGAATCAAATTAAATTCAGGTGATCATTTCAAACTTTACCTCCATTACTTTTTAATAGATTGTTAACTAAAATTTAATTATTTTACATTAAATTCCAATAAAATAGGATGTTTTGTATCAAAAATAATAATTCCAATCACAAGCAGTGCAGTATTTTAGCCTTTAGAAATGGCAGTATATTCTATCGTATGGTTTCCTCCTATTTAGAAATCATGCTAGGGGCGCGGTAGCCCAGTTGTCCAGAGCAGCTGGCTAGTGATCTGAACGTCCCTGGTTCGATGCTCGTCACTGCAAATCTAACGCAAGTTCGCTAATGCTGGACGGGGCACGTAAAATAGCGCGTGGCTACAATGTCCTTCAAGTTCTCGAATTTACCACTGGAGGGGCGGGGTCAAGTGTTCCGGTCTCGTCACTTGACTCGGTTCATAATTACGGGAACGGTCATTTAGCAAAGTCGGACTCCGACCCTTGTGGTGCAAATTCAAAACAGGATCCGGACCTTCGTCGCCCAGCCTTCGGGACTTGATCTGATGTTACTGTCGGTATAAGAAACAACAACACAGAAATCAGGCTTCTGGAGTGGAAGAATCAAATTGAATCCAGGGAAATTTTTAAAATGCTACCTCCTTTATTTTTAATAGATTGTTAACTAAAATTATAGTATTTAACATGAAAATTCTATAAAAAAATCTTTTGCAAAAAAAAAACTTCCAATCATAAGAAGTATTTTAAAGCATATTTTATTCCAAGCGGAATTTTTACTGGTATCACTATGCATTATTTTATCCGTTTGTCCGCGAAGGTATTTCCTGCTTACTCGAAATTTCTATTTCTTTGATTAAACAGAATTTATTATACATAGCCTGAGAGAGAGCGGCTCTCGTGAAATGGGGCTTTTCTGTTTGTAGAGGTGTAATTTAATCAGATATTTTCTATGCCACGTGGTGCAACCCATGATTCAGTTTTCAGAAGGAAAAAAAATGTTGTTGGAGTATAAAACAAAAAAAAAAGCTTAGGGAATTCCATTTTAGTTATAACATATTTTTCCTCCATATCTTGCCCAGAATATATAAGGTACGGAAATGTAAAATTTGTATTTTTACAGATTTTACGAAGGAAAAAATCTAGGTTTGAATTTTTCAATTCTTTAAATCTCTCGTGCGTTATTACAGTCTGAACTTTTACTTAAAAGAACTTATCATGCAGACAGAAGAAAAAATCTAAACAAAAGTATTGACATCTGTTATCATCACAAATTGGTTCATTCAGCTTAAAAAGCGTTTTTAACGGATTATAAGATTATTCTTTAAAACCGTCTTCTACGGTCTATTTAAGACGTTATCGTAATGGTACTGTCTGAAAATAAACAGAGTAATGGAAACAAATTGTTTCATTCCGCTAGATTTGGTGCACATTTTACAATTTACATCTTATAACAGAAAACATTTGTTTGCCTTTAATTACTAAGAGCAGAAAAACAAGACTGTAGCACCTGTTTGTAAATATATGTTCTGCCATTTGTATGAAGAAAATTAACTAACAAAATCCCTTTATAACTGGACTCCCATTTAAGAGGTTTTCAATTATATTTCTGATTTTTTAGTTAAATTTATACAGAGGATATGTGGCTTATTATAAAATACATTGCCGTCATTTGTCATAAAATCCAGTTATCTATATATATAGAACAGTTCCGTAACTGACTCATTCATTCACTGACTGACTGATTGACTGACATACAACGCACAGACCAAACCGCTGGACCTAAAGGGCTGAAATTTTGCATGGCTATTCTTCTAATAGTGTAGGGGTGCACTAAGAAAGATTTTCAAAAATTCTTCTTAGATTTTTTAAAATTAAATTTTTAAGCTGTTTTTTAAACTTTTTTTACGTTTGCATTTAAAATAATACATTGAGGGTTATAAAATTTATATCACGAGAATTCCTTCAAAATGAATTTTTTTCGTATTTTTACCTCCATTTCCTGATTTTTGGTGAATTTTTAAAGATTAATTTTTAGAATTAAATTTATTAAATGCTGATCACGTGATTTCTTTTTCTGGTACTTTAAATAAATTTATCGTCACGTGCATAACAACTAAATAAACAAAAAATATTTTTTTCTCCTTGCTAATGCGGCAGACGATTGGATATTATCCAAAAAAATATTAAAATGCAGTAAAAGAAATGTTCTACAAACTGTACTATATTAGCTGCACTATAATCTTTAGTATTCTTTATATTAGATTTAATCTGAATATTTTCTTCTACATTATTTTGTCTATAAAATTATCCTTTACGATTTTCTTATAAATATATATATATATATATATATATATATATATATATATATATTTTTTTTTTACATCAATTGTATACATTGATCGTCGTATTTATCATATAATATATATATATATATATATATGTTTGGCATGAATTGCATACATTGACCGTTGTATTTAATTTGAATGTACTCCGTAGCGAAGTACGGGTTTTCAGCTAGTCTGTTTATAAATTATGTATTTTAAATTTATTTTAACGAATCAAAACTATAATGTGGCCATAAAACTAGGAAAAAGAAAGGAAAGTTTTCGATTGTTTGATAGTCAATTAACTCAGATTGATATCAGTTATTTAAAATATTGTTTGCTAAACACACAGAAGTTTTTTCCTTAAAAGCAGGTATGGCCCAACGGCTAGGGCGCTTGCATTCGCCATGGTGTTTGTAACCATTGGAATCGGCATTAAACTGTTCCGGGTTTTGTCCCTGAACTGGCCTTTGTTTTGCAAACGTTGACAGAGGCTTTCTCAATAAACGAAGCAACCAATTTGCCTCAGTAATATTTAGTTTTTATTCCAGAATTGTACATAACATGAATGGATTGCAATTGATTATTTTTCGATAGTTGGTTGAGAGTTGGTTGAGGGCACTATGGTCATTGTTTGCTGTAACGAGTGTTAATTAGACCGGGAACCACTGCTTAAAGCCGATAGCAAACGGCTACAAATATCCATGCCAACAGTGTGACTCGAACCCACAAACTGGCACCGAATGCCACAGCCTCAGCAATTTGGCCATCGTCTGACAACAATTCTTGGAAGAATCCATCCTGAAGTATGGAAAATTCTTCATAACGAAATTATTCCTAATTATAGGTTGATGCATAGCCTGTTGAAGGCCCATAATGTGGTAAACCCTTATGAAATAGACCCGAGATGGATCTAAGTCATAAAATGTATATTTAAACTGTAAGTTTAATGGGATTTTTTTAATTTACAGTGTAAATATAATTTTTTTATAAAAAATCAAAGCATATGCTTTAAGGTCAGGTTTGGGTATTGTATTAGGTACTCTCATTTAAAAATTCTAAAATTTTCATTTTGCATGAGTGGTAAAGAAATCAAATATGAGATATATTTGTTTTTTTAACACTCATACAAAATGAAAATTCTAGAATTTTTAAACGAGAGTACACTAATACAATACCCAAACCTGATCTTAAAGCATATGCTATCATTTTTTTATAAAAAATTTATATTTAAACTGTAAATATAAAATTTTATATACGAAAACTATTTACATTTAGTATGAACTTTAAACTCGGAAATTTTCTATTTTACAAACTTAACGTAATGATAATTTTATTTTTATATGGTACTGTCTTGAGTAATATAAAATCAAAATCGATTAAAAAGAATCAACTAGTATTTTAAAATATGCGAATAACATCAATCTAATTATAACAATATTTTTTTTCAATCCGAGACATTTTAAATAATACAAAATACCAGTTATTTAATGAAAAAAAAACAAAAAGTCGCTTTGCAGTACATTTTTCCCGGATATCCTTATGATCCTATTAAATGTAAGCAAGGATGTAATAAACAAGAACAGTAAGGGAATGACTAATGGTTCATAATCCCATTCATAACAATTAGATTTTACAATTGTATTAACCTGAATTGTATTAATCCGAAATTAGACTTTCTACATTTGGGACGTTTACACTGCAAACGCATGTTTGGAAACTCGAACTAAACCTGTTAAACTACATTTTTTTCAGGTAAAATTGATACAAAAGTATATTTGAATATTTCATGTCTAACTCATGACAGTACAGGACTTAAAATAAAATATCTCTATTCTAAAAAAAGTAACTGGCGCTGCCGCCGCCGCCGCCGCCGCTGTCAAAAGCTTGTCATGTTATCTCCTCTGAAACCGCTGGGGGTATGGGGTCGAGACCGATACCAATCGATGCAGAACAATGTGGGGAAGAAAGTAAGACATGTCTCATATTCGTCGGACTTTAAGTTTTTTTTTTAAATTTATGTTTTGTTGGAAAATATTGACTTTTTCATGTTCAGATTACGATAACTAGCCAAAAAAGGATAATTGATTTTTTTTTTTTTACAATCTAAGACTACAGACATTTCTCCTTCAAACAAGACCTCATTTGTTTAAAAATAATTTAAAACAGACTGATATTTTTATTAAAATTGAAAACCCACTTTTTGGAAAAATTTATGCGTTTCGAGATATATAAATTCGATGCCCTCAGACTTATTATGTTACAAAGAAAATATTTATATCAACTGGAAGATGAAAGCTTTCTCATTCATATAAATTTCCTTTCAAGTATCTATCTTAAAATTTCGATTTTTAATTGAATTTTAAAGAAATACTTCAAAAAAATCTTCTCATTCGCTTCCTTTGTAGAAGGACATGAAAGAAGATCCAATTTTTCACCCATAGGCGGGTTTCATCCATTTCGCCGGGAGGGGGGGGGGAGCTTCAACTGTAAACAAATGAATGACTCAATCGCTGTAAACAACTATTGAGTCATTCATTCACTTGATTTACCAGAGGAGCGAGCGTAGCGAGGCTAGGGGCGAAGCCCCTAGTGATATAAAATGAAAAGAAAAAATTACGAAAGCTAATTTTTAATATTTGAATTTACTTACATGGTCATCAAATGGCCAAGCATATATCTTATTAAATACTATTCAAGTAAATTTTAATATTTAATTTATAACTCATGGCAGTATGGCACTTCAGAGAAAATGACAAAAATGAAAACAAAACTGTGAATGATAATTTTTAATATTTAAGTTTACTTACATTGTCATCAAATCGCCAAGCATATATCTTATTAAATACTATTCAAGTATATTTGAATACTTAATGCATAACTCATGAAAGTATAGGACTTAAGAGAAAATGACATAAAATGAAAACACAATTTCGAAAGGTAATTTTTATTATTTAAGTATACTTACATTGTCTCAAATGGAATAACCATTTATCTTATTAAACAGCATTCAACTAAAAAGACAAATAGACAGCATATTGATGTAACAATGTACTGCACAACAAATCATCAATAACCAGATTATATTAAAATTTCCTCCAGTTGTTTATTAGGTGACAACATCATCTTTATAAAAAAGGTCAAAGCTACTTGTCAGGGAAAAACTTCCTATTTTATAAAAGACTCTAATATGTTACAATTTCCCGAAAATGGATTAAAATCATTTATGACTTCGACATATTACATTTTATAATCCTTTTAGGGTTGATGCATTCGGCAATCAAATTACCATAATCCCCATTCCATTACAAAATTACGGGGGAAAAAAGCAGCATCATAAGCGCCTGGCTGCAACAATGTTTCTATATTAAACTCTCTTTGATCATTCTAGGCGCGGACGCAGATTTGAAACCATATTGCTCTCCCGTTAATGCCCGTTTTTTATTTATCTAATAGCAATAGACGGGATAATGCATCATTAGTTATTTTTCTGTCATTATTTTCGTATTTCCCATAGCTAATTTCATCCTTCAGAATGGCAATAAGGATATTGGGATAAAAATGTCACAAATCGATCCTTCATCTCGTTTAAGAACTGATATCTGGTACAGCATCGTTAAATGCCTCGTATATTAAGTAACTGAAAGATAATTAGTGAGATTTTTTTTAGTAATTTCAGATACTAGATGAATAAAATTTTACATAAATACTAATGATACTTGTGTCATAAATTTTCATGGGAATTTAGTTGAATTTGTTTTGAAAGAAGTTCAGTTATGAATCATTTATGCATTCTGGATTTGATCAGATAAAAAAAAAGTTTAAAAGTGTAAATCACTTCTATTTAATACCTAAGTCACATGGACATACACAAGTATACATTAAAACTTACTTCACTGCATAATCAAATGTAATTAAATAAGAGTTACTTAAAAGCAAGTACAGTAATTCCCCGAAGTTACGCGATTGGTGGGACCGATGAAAGATCGCGTAAGTCAAATTCACGTAAGTCGGGGTAAAACTTTGCTTATAAATGTATATAAATTTTGTCTAATTTGGACCAAGAACTCAAAAAAATCAGTTTAAAATAAAAATACTGCATTAAAACTAAAATATTCTATTATATATTAATATTATACATATGTACAAGATATTAAAAAAAAAACTATTTCGTTGATGGTTTTAAAAAAGTCAGTAAAGTAGTCTGCCGTAATAACGCTTTTTTCGTGAAGAATTTCATAATAGATTAACTTTTTTTTATACCCGATCTTTATTAGAGTCTATATCCTCTAAAATATGTAACCCTATCTCAAATGAACTGAGACCTTCTGTCAAGTTTATAATTCGTCATCTGATTCAAAGAACTAGGTAACTCGATTCTTCAAGTTCTTGAAGATCTCAAATGTCTACTTCTTTCAGTGAGAAAATACTTGTCGTTCTGTTTGATTAATTATTACACTAGCCAACAGATGGCATTAGGTTAGCATCAAAGTGAGTTGTCGAGTTATTGTATTCAATTCTTATGTAATTTAGCTATAAATAGCCAGATATCTGAAAAATAATTTTTTGGAGATACTTCAGGGGTTCTCAACCTTTCAGGCTATGTGTCTTCCTTTGAACACTGATGTGAGGTCACGCCTCCAACCCACCACCACCACCACCATATGTAATCAATAGAAGCAGTACAATCGGAATTTGAAACTGAAGCTGGTTATTAAATGAAAATATAGAATAGATAATTTCATACACCAAATTTAATATTACTACACATATCTTAATTTGGAAAATATTATTATTAGAACATATGAACTCAAACAATTAAATACAGATCAAATATGTTTGAGGTAATCAAGGATCTAGGTGAGGTTGACATGCAATACCAGTCAATTTCACAACATTAATGAGGAGGCTGGCACTGTTTGTCCTTGACAAGTTTTTGAATATTAGGTTGTAACTGTGACAAAGCACACCTCAGGTCACTTTCAACGTCCAGCTTTGCTCAATATTTTGACTTTATGTATGCTAATGCTGAAAATCGAGATTCACGGAGATATGTGGAGGAAAACTGCCCTAACAATCCCAAAGCAACTTCTGGGTAAACAGAAAATAGCGTAACCAAAAATGCTCAACATCCATGCTTTCAAATTCAACGTTTGCTTGAGAATCACATTGTAGGCTGATTGCCTGTTCCTGAATATGATTAGGAAGTACATCCACGTCGATTTTAAAAGGATCTCTTGTCAACTTAAACCCCCAGTTCTCTGAACTAATATCTGGAAATTAGTCTACAATTTAATTTTGCAATGCTACCAAATGCCTTGATATAAGGTCCTTCAGTTCATTTATCTGTTACAATGGGAAATTTTTTATCACCAAGGAGGTCGTTCAATATTAGAAAAAAACGCACGCCTCCCTTGAAATTCTTCTGCGCCCCCCCCTCAGGTTGAGAACCACTGAGTTACCTAGTTCTTGCATTCAGGTGACGAATTGTCATTTGGCAATCTTGTGGAATTGGGTCTGAAGTGTCGGATCCTTCAGTCCCGCATCTCTATGAGGTCACCGACTGTCAGATCCTCAACAGAAGCATCCAAAAGCTCGTTTAAATCGTCTCCATCGAATTTGCTTGGGAAGATCGACAACTTGTTCTATCACACGGGCAATATGATCAGATTCAGGCATTGTCTCCGTCTCGGTTAAAGAAAAAATATTGGGCAGAGTTTCTTCCAGACACCATTTAACGATTTTGGAAATTTTCATTCCAAGATTTTAAAAGGGGAAAAAGGGGAAAATCAAAAACCGCGCAACTCTTGAGTTCACACAGGGTTATTACTGTATACTCCACAGCATTGCCCAAAACGTTAACGCCCAAGCCGTATTCGGGAATTTAACCCAAGACAAGTGCGGGGAATTTAACCCCTATACAATGTGGACGGTGACTCTATGAGATATAGTTCAGTTTTCGGACATCTGTAAATTTCTAATTTGTAATGCAAAGAATACTTTTTGATAAAAAATGCCTGCATTTGTTGTGGTCAAAATATTTAAAACTTATTTAATATCTTGGCAAAAGTAATATTTTAAAAGAATAAAAGAATTACATTTTCCTCACGTTATAATAGTTAAACTGAATTTACTGTGGTTTTCAGGAGTTCACTGTTACAATTTTATTTTTTATAAACATTAAAGATATTTAAGAACTTCTACATCTCTATTAGAGTTTTAATACGGATTTTCTTGGAAGCCTACTTTCCACTTGAAAAGAGATTTTGGTGTATGTAACAAGTTTGGTATACGGGCATGAAATGCTTGCAACATGTCTTGAGAAGTTTGAATGGTTAGTAGACCAGAGTCTTCCTGTTTGGAATCCATGAGGAGCAATACTAATGTTTCATTCAAAATCAGCATTAAACCATGTCAAGGTAGAACCATGTCAGCTTAGTCGCGCAATCAAGATGTACACAAGGAGTTTTACGATGAGTTAAGGCTCTTCAACTGTGTGTGTTTGCCACGACCTTGAACAGTAGTGATCACGTTACAGAACAAAAGGACTCTATCGTATATAGTGCTACTTTGAAAATACTGGTGGTTACTTCGTTCCAAATCTACTACAGTTTGTCAATTTCAAAAATAGGTTGATGGTTAACTTTTACATAGCACACACTTCTGCAAGAAACTATATCCAGTTAATTTTCAAATTCATTTTTCTTAAAATTGTTAATTCACACTGAAAGGCGAATTTCGGGAAAGGAATTTTAAATTTCACAAAATGTAAAAATGTATTTTTCCTAATGCACTGCCATTCCAAAGACCTGCACCCATTAAATACGTGTGCATATATATATATATATATATATATATATATATATATATATATATATATATATATGCATGTGTGTGTGTGTGTATGAAGGACATTCCAAAGACCTTATACATATTAAGTGCAATCTCGCGAAAACTAATTAAAAACAGGCCTTTGTATTCACAGCACAATTTAAAATAGCTCTTATAAAAACATGACAAAATTTTAATTAGTCCAAGAAAATAAGATTCCACCTGTTATCTACCTATCTATATTCTGCACAACTTAAATAAAACGGAAACAAGCAAAAACTGTTCGTTATTATTTAAATTTACTGTAATGGAAAAGTAGGTACATGCATTTATACAAAATCAGTATGCGGGAAGCCTTAAAATATCTTTATACAGAAGCAAAATAAACTGTTTTATTTATATAAATATAATATACTGTATTTGAATTAGCATTTCAACTATAACACAAACCATATTATTTATGAATATAGTCCCCACCCGTCAAACATAAATTATTTAAAATTCCAAAACAAAAAATGTGTTTTATTGTGCAAGAGTGAATCCACCCAAAAGAAACTACTTTACATAACAAAAAATATTATAGCAATAAGTTTAAAATTTTCACTGTTAAACTTTTTCTTGTTTAAGGTTTTCGGGTTTTAGATAAATTAAAAGCATCTATTACTTTAACAATAACTTCTTACCCAAGCAGAACAGTTTCGCAACTCTGGCTAATACCTCTAAGAAAATAATGATCAATAAACTCATACAAAAAGTCATGAAACACCATAATGTGCCAGCGTTTTATATCAAATACAGCTGTTGTATATATTTGTAAAATTTCTCTCTGCCTTTTTTATGGACCGGAGTTAAGCTGCAGAATGAGGCATTTATATACACTTCTTTAAAAAGGGTAAATTTAAAAGCGAAAATGTCACTCCATGAAAGATGTTTAATGCCGTGATTTTGTTTTATCATGGGGATTTTTTCGTTTAAGGTATGCAAATTTCATGAAATATTCTTCCCTCTTCTTTCGTCATTACATTGGGCCAGTATTAACCGCAGTCATAAAATTCCTTTTTCGTTTATTAAAGCAGATGTGACGATGCAAAGGGTACTTTTTATTTCGAGGAATTCTTTTTTCCCTCATTTTCTGTCAATAATAAGAATTTTTAAAACTTTAACATCATTATCATATTCTCATAACGTGAATTTCCTCTTAAGGTAAAAAAAATACTTTAACATAATACATTAGATCACGAAACTTCATCAAAATAGACAAAAATGATAAAGAATTAAAAGGTTTGGTGGCTTGAAAACATAAATTCTTAACTACACGCTAAAATATTTATTTTTCAGAAAGATACGAATTTTAGGCATAAAAAATAATTAATGTATAAAACAGATGAAAATTTTCACCACCAAAATTGTATAAATGGTTTATTCTGCAATCATAGAAGCATGAAATATTAATGATTGAGAAGTTAGGCCAGGTAAATTCAACTAAAAGGAAATGTTTCTTCATCATTTTTATTTGGCAGAATATTAATTTTTAAGATATTTTAACTAAAGCGAATTTAATATATGTAAACTATTTTCTGATGAATTTAACTTTTTTAAAAAAAAAAGAAATATACTTAAAATTATCAGTTCAGTAAGAAGAATTCATATTTTTTTTAAATATGCTGTCAGAATGTTTTACTTTGATATCCTTAAAGCGTTTTTTCACTGCATAGAAGTCTTTCTAATACAAACTATGCTATATATTTCTCTAATCCTTTCATTTTTACTTTAATGTCAATAATTACTTTTGTTTTTTAATTCTTTGCAGGAGCTGGGTTATGTAATATTAAAAGTCTTATCCTTTTAAATATATATCTGGCAAAAAATATTTACGAGAATAAATTGTTTTTTAATTTTATCAAATAAAAAATAGGCGATTAATTTTTTTTCGCAGTATTATTCGGAAAAGGAAAGGATAGATATTCTATTTATATTTTCGTTTGCCTAAGAATAATTTTCAACCGACGGGCCTTCGAATACTATATAAAACAAACGTTTGTAATGAAGTCTCGACTCCCATATAAGATACTTCAATCATGCTGAATGTTTTGTTAACTTTTTTACAAGTGATCAAAATGTTTTTTTACACTTTTAAGTAAGACCTTTCCTATCAATTCTAATGTCCCCATTATCGTCTGAACATTAATTATTGGCGGAAAATCAGAAAACATGGATAATCTAGCAATGGCCAAACAAGCCGGATATTTCGAGCGAACTTCATTTGACTGATTAAACATGGTTTAAAATAAGTAATATTTCTACATTGCTTTTCCCATAAAAAAAGAATAGCAAATTATTTAAGTTTACGTTATTTGTTCACCTTCTTTAAGAAATATTTGTATTTTCTTTTAGCAATGCCTGGATAGCCTATCGAAGAATTATACAGATTTCAGCAAGATTAAGTCGTTAGCATACTTAATCCATGTAAATGGTGATAATATGTATGTACTACATAAGGTCGTTCGCAATTTATGGAAACGATTTTGTAATTTGTTTTTGGAGTTTGCATTTTGAGATAAATATTCGGCAACTTCAGAATAATCGTCTACTATTGTTTTGCTTTAATTGGAATGTAAAATAAAAGATTTATTTTGAAAATGACTCCTAAAATTGATAGATGGCTCGAAGTTTAAGTAACTGCACTTTCCGGGGAGAAATATTCGTATCAACAAATTATAAAGTGGTGTAAAAATTTCGGTTATGGCATTTCAAAAATAGGTATTTATAATATACTAGCATTATTGCCCGGCGTTGCCCGGGTAGATATATAGATATAAAATATTTCATGCAGTCCATCAAAAAAATACTGGGCTGCACTCCCGCTTTTCATGTTCATCTGGCCAGACAGAATGCGCTTAGCACGTTTCAACTGAAATGATATACAAACAATAAGAAAGAAAGAAACTTTGAGCCTGCGGACCTTCATCTGATTTTAAGGTCATTCCCAACCCTCTTTCTCCCGCTCATTGGAATTTGACCCCCTCCCCTCTTAACGCAGCTGGTCGAGGGGAATCCACAGGGGGTAGACGCACCTCTATCGGTCACAAAAACATTAAAAAATGAATTTTTAAAAAAACTAATTGAGCCCCAAATTTTGTTTTTCCTGATTTAAGTTTCTCGGGTCCAAAACATTAACTGTGCCGAATTTGGTCCCTGTGGGTGAAACAATCTATGATTCTATAGCGGACAAACAAACAGACAAGCTCTTTTATATATATAGATTACATTTAAAAGGGGAAAAAAGTCTAACTGAAAGTAAAAATGAAAACATGACCACTAAACCTCATCCTAAGACGAACGCAGGTAAATATCAAGAAAGTGAATTCTCTGATCCTAAAAGAAAATACACCGACTCAAAAATCCATTACATCGAAACTAGGAATGTCCTCTGGCACTGTAAGTAAAATCATTGATAACGATTTAAAGTTTAAAAAAATGTTTAAACCTAATGTTCATCTGATTTTGCCAAAGCATATTCTTAAAGGAAAACAAATTGTAGAAAATTGTTTGAAAAACACCTAGCTGCTGAAAAATGAAAATTTGTGGTAACACCCGATGGGGCATGGGTGTATTTCAGTGGCAATAGTAAAAAAAGATCAATTTTCTATTGCTCAACTGACGGGAATGGCCTACGAAATGTCTACGTCAGTGTACAGAAAAGTTCTCAAAGGAGTTCATGATAGTAGCAGGATTTTGTTACAACGACAAATTAAAAATAAAAAAAGTCTCAAGTAAAGCCAAAATTAATTCACTCTGCTATCAGCAGAATATTTTAGAACCGATTTTTGAAGAAGAAATTTCAGCCTCGTATGGAAAGGACATTGATAAATTTAAGCTTCTTAAGGACAGAGCCTCTAGTCACACGTCTAAATTAACTGCCGCTTATTTAGCAAAGAAAGAATCAGAAACAGGAATAAAATGTATCCCATTTAATGAAATACCTGTAAAATTACTTGACTCTTCTCCAATGGACTTTTGCGATTTCGTTTTTTAATACGAGCCTTAGGTAAATGGCAGCTAAGAACACTGGACGAACTTTGGAAAACGGTCCAAGAGGAATGAGGTGAAACTCACATGACAGTACTGAGCAAAAATTTACTTTCATGGAAAATTTGAGCTAGAGCTATTGTGAAGAACCA
This sequence comes from Dolomedes plantarius, assembly GCA_907164885.2. Lineage (NCBI taxonomy): Eukaryota > Metazoa > Arthropoda > Arachnida > Araneae > Dolomedidae > Dolomedes > Dolomedes plantarius. The sequence continues at coordinate 114,137,637 of OU015500.1, forward strand.
TGGCTACCAGATAGAAGCAAATCATCGCATAAAATACGGCATTCATGCATAAAACTTAGCTATCAAAATCATTTCCATAATGTGCGAACGACCTTCTGTATATGTAAATGGTCCATCTAATGGTAAACTATATGTGCTAATCTTACGAATTTTGTCTCCGGCTACAGAAACAATGTTTGCGAATTTTTTTAAAAATCTTTTATAAATATCCATCCGTACTATGTTATTAATGACGTTGAGACTCTCATTCAGAACTACTCATCTGGATTAGGAACCGGGAGATGGCCAAATTGGCTTGGTTGCAATACCTCAACTGGTGGCTGAGTTGAGGTATTGCGCCCAAGGCAATACCTTTAACACGTGAGCAGGTGGGTTCCTATTCCATGGTAGACTTGGGTGATGATAGCCGTTCGCTATTAACTGTAGACTGCATCGTGGTGAGTTTAGACTTAATGTCACAAAAGAGGACCGTAGTCCTCCGAACCAATCAAACTCGTTTCCGGACATGGAAGACAAAGTATTAAAATTCTCTAAACATATATCATACTATTCAGTAGCTAAAACGATTGCAGAATATAAATAAAATGTATAACAAAAATTAGATACATCCAACATCTACTATTAAATAAATGATGTCTTTGGAAATGCTAAAAAAAAATTCAAGATGATAAATAAAAGTCTTAAAACCTTTTTTTTCCTGATATGATTAAGAACGCCGACGTACTATCACGTAAATTCCTTATTGCGTGCCCAGAGCTTTCACGAACGAATCAATTTTCTGTCCATAAGAAAAAATGCGGTCGGCGTTTCTTTCCTTAAGCGTGATGATCAAAAGAGTACGAAAGAAGGTGTTGACATGCATGTGTTAACACCTTAATGCGTGTCTACTTTCGTTTTGCAAAGTCTGATTTGAATTTCTGAAGGAGGTAATGTTTTTCCACGTCGTAAAAATAACATTTGGTCAGTGAAGACTTCCGGCCAAATGGCGAAAGAACTAATGCACTATTCCTTAATATTTGTTCTTTTCCGTTATTTTATATTAGGGCAGAATAAAAATGTATGTCATTAGCTAACATGAAAAGAAAGTTAATTTTCCGTGATGTACAATTATTCAGAATTTAAGAAATGACCTAGAGAAAAAAAAATAAATGTCAAGCAACAGAAATAAATTAAAAATACTTTATTATATTAATTATATATATATATATATATATATATATATATATATATATATATACATACAAACACAC